>ONZH01021099.1:0-575317 GCA_900303285.1 Rhinella marina
GGCCTCCACATAATTTTTAAGAACCTCTTGGGCCCCATAATTTTTACACGTTCACCCTTGGGCGTCCACATATTTTTACACGTCTCACCTCTTGGGCCTCCACATAATTTTTAAACAGGTCTCACCTCTTGGGCCTCCACATAATTTTTAAGAGGTCTCACCTCTTGGGCCTGCACAAAATGTTTAAGAGGTGTCACCTCTGGGCCTCCACATAATTTTTAATACGTCTCACCTCTTGGGCCTCCACAAAATGTTTAACAGGTCTCAACCTCTTGGGCCTCCACATAATTTTTAAGAGGTGTCACCTCTTGGGCCTCCACAAAATGTTTAAGAGGTCTCACCTCTTGGGCCTCCACAAAATTTTCCATGAGCCTCTGGCCAGCCCACGGCCTCTTCCTGCCTTTTGCGGTCCTACGTATCCCTCAACATCCCCACTGCTTTACCTGCTAGACATGACACTGGGCCAGGTCGGGTCACTGACATCTCAAGCGCCAACAATTTGGGCATTTTAAGGCTTCTGCATGTGTTTGAGTTGTTTTTACATTTTAAAGAAGACATGTCTGACCACATTTCACACACACACACAATGACAATTAGGGGTGGGGTCTATTTGCTTTCCCCCTTGCCTATGCCATCTGTGGTTGTCATAGGCAACGTGATTTTAAGGGGTGCAGAATTTTATCTTCTTTTTTGTCTAGTTTGGCTTGGGGTCCATGGCAATGTTGAGGAAAGAAGGTTTCCTTGTATGGTCTCACTTTACAGAGAGGTTAGATTGTCTTTGGAGTGTATAGTTGAGAGGCTGTGATAGTGGCGTAATAGTGCGACTTGGGCGCGTTATATGCACCCAGACATGCTTCCCCTGCTGTCCCAGTTGCATTCCAGCAGTGTTGGCATCCTTTTCTGAGGTTTCAGGTTGGACTTGGTGACCTCCAAGTGGTCGAATTGAGATTTCCAAGTGGCGAGCATTTTTTTCCCATAGACTTTAATGGGATTCGATATTTGGTCGAATAGTCGAATTTCGCGGTCTATTCGAATCGAATTTCGAACTTTCGAATATTTCACTACTCGCTCATCTCTAATTATTACATGTTTCATAAAGGAGTAGTACATATGGTACTGCCTAAAAATACAGGTTTTGTGCTTTCATTCATAGATGAAATGAAGGTATTCCTCAACCAGAAAATGATAATAATTCAAAACTATTGTAGTTATAGAAAGTACAGTAGAAGTGATCTACCAGAATGGAATCCTAAGGAAAAATCAGTGGCACCCACATATCATTAGTTCTAAAACAAAGTCCAAACATCAAGACTTAACTTCAAAAATTTCTCCAAAATCACTGGGATTCTAGGAATGTAGTCTGTTTCATCAAGGATTTAAAAAGTCATTTTAATAAGTAGTGTTTTTTTATTCATAGAGTAAAATTACAATTCCTTACAAATCACTAGTATCCATGACTTTTAAGAGAATTTTTATTTTATTACTGCTCTATGAAAAAGGTTCAGTCTAACCTTAGCTTATGGCACCATGCACACAACAGAGCCATGTGTAGTATCCCAGACCTGGGAGAACTACCATTGTAAATGCTTTGTAGTGTAATGCAGTGCAATGTAATATCATACTGTACACTTTGTTCACCAGCAGAAGGGACATTGGTTGGCAATAGGAATTGGACTTTCCATCCCATTCTTTCCCTCTTGATAGAAGTGGGCTGGGACAACTTCCTGCCAAGGGAGGGGCAGAGCTAGTTGGAGAGTTTGAAAGTAGAAAGTGAGGGAGCCTACAATTCAGCTGTTGCTCCTCCAGGCCACGAGGAGCCCTAAGGCAGCTCATATAGGAGGACCACTAACCCAGTGAGAGTGCAGGTTACCAGGTTACAGAAGAAAACTGTAAACTATAGTGCATCTGTGTCAGCAGGATGATCAAGCAATCAAGCTATACAGACTACACTGCAAGGTGAGGGGGAACACATCCAGACACCGCCACATCAGATCAGGACATGCATAGCTACCGTAGAAGACTGCATCATGTAGTGGAAACTTACAGCCACAGGTGCCAGAGTACAGCTGTAGGAAAGGGAATCAGGAGAGAGACATTGCCAGTTAGCAAACCTCTGAGTGTCATATTCTTCTACATTGCCAGCCACCATGCCTCATTATCTGGGAGGAGAATTTTCACTTTGTAGGAACTGCTGCTGGATGTGCTGCTATTTGTTTTTGCACTCAGTAAAGAAAGATGTTCATTGTTCTATAATCTCTGTCTGGTTTCTTCACATCACTTATTCACTGCACTGAACCCCAGAGAGCGACGGCCTGAGGGAGTACATCATAACACAACACAACATCATCTCATCAAGGTCACTACCACTCTCATCCTCTGCACAGGCTCCTCCAGGATTTGCTGCACATGTGCACGGTCTACAGAGCCATAGTCACTCTGTGTGACGCTATATAGTGCCTCCACATGGCACTGTATTACAGACAGCTCTTAAGACAGTTTCATAGTTTGAAATATTACTGTATGTTTATCCATTACAGTACCATGTATTTTCTAAGTTAATCTATTTATAACAGCATTTATAAGTAAAATTAGGATAATAATATGTACCTTGATACCAAACCTAGCGACTGCCAACTATCATGAATAGCGAGAAGGGCCTCAAGCGGCCTATAAAATTGAGCTGGGACGTGGGTCAGATCAAGGATAATGCAGGGGGGAAGTCTTGGTTAGAGAAAGGCATGAACAGCGGAAAAAGATGGCCATACAGATTAGATGAATGTTGGTCAAACCCACTGATTTCAGAAGGACCGACCAACCATCTAATGTGTATGGTGGTGACATGAAATGTTTAGATGGAAAACAGTGGCTCTGTAAGGTTAAGGAAACCTTTCAGTGGAGTCCCCTGTTATTGGATTTTTATATGGCATAAGAACTCTGTTTCCTTGGGAGAGAGCAGTATTCATATTGAAGCAGCTACCTGGCATTGAGCAAAACTGGTGACCAGCTGCAGACAGAAATTCTGTCTGAATCTTGGCATACAGATTTGATAGCTGTTGGCCAAACGACAGCTCTCTCTCCCAGCTCCCTTCCCTGTCCCTTATACATGTTCAGTTCGGTTGAACATGTATGTATGTTTTATTTGGAGTGGAGAAAGAAGCTGCCAGACACATCTCGTGGTTGCTTATCTCCCTGGAGAACAAAAGAATTAGGCAAAAATATTCTTGCTCGATCTTGCCCGATCCTTCTCTCCCTCAACATCATCTGTTGGTGGAGTATCTGTTTTGAGAGATGATGGAGAACCTCACCATACACATTAGAGTGTCAGCCGAACCCACCACTCATGGCAGGATTGGCAGAAAGTTCACTAATGTGAATGGTGGCTTTAATATCAGGAGCCTTTTAGGTATGCTTGATCCTGGGGAGCTGCTTCACTGTACATCTCTGTAGAAGATGTAGTTTCATGCCAAGGTGAGAGAATTATGCTTAAATAGGAGGAGCAGGAGACATGTTAGGAGGTCACAAAAAGCCTAAGTGATGACCACAATGTCCAACAAAGTCCCACAATGCTAGAGTCAGCCATGCCACTTCTGCCCTGAGCTTCCTGATTGAACCTAATATGGAGGGGCCATACAATGCCCGTTTGCTCTGTAGATCAAGTGGTCCATTAACACCAGGCTGGTACTAAAAATTCAGTTATGTCTCAAAAGTTCTCCCAATTTAGTAGATGTATAACATTACACAACTGTATAGTACTACTATGGTTAGGACACCAATTATAATGTAATGCCTAATTTAATAAATTATATGGGAACCCTGTAATTCAAAACAGACCAGCTCTTTTAGCAAAACCCGAGTCTAACTATATGTATAACTAGGCTGTATTCTCATTAGAAAAATATATCCATCCAGACAAAGCCTCAGTGTAGTAGAACAGCAACGAGATCTAACCATCAGCCACAAATCTTTGTCTTTTTAGCAGCAGCAATTCTTCATAAACAGGCATTTTAGGAGCATTATGTGCTTGCCAAAGAGCGGTTAACAATAAAAACAAGACTGCATGATGTGGGCAGCAATACGCTCTGCTCTTTTCTTCTTGGCCAGCCTAAGAGAATGCAGTTAATTTGTAGGTTTTTCTTTGGGTCAGCAGTAACCACCATTCAAAGTCACTTTTGCTTAGAACTGGCTAGGTAGGATTTTTTTTTCTAAGTAGGATCTTGCCAGACAAATTGGTGGCCTGAGGCTGAATGTACTGCGTTTCGAAATACACCCCTTCCTTTCCTGCCTGTCAAACACGTTCTCAAACTTCAAACCCCTGCAAACCACAGAGGTGATGATAAAGCAACCTTAAAAGAATATGTATTATTAATCCCTTGGTGGCAGAGGTCAGGAAGCAGTGGTCTCCTGGAGCATTATAGGGTATTAATAACACTTAGGATGAATATATATATGCTATATGGTTTGTTAAATGGAACTAGAGATAAACTCATTTATATGTATATGATGGATAGATAGATAGATAGATAGATAGATAGATAGATAGATAGATAGATAGATATAGATAGACAGCCCACTCGTGTCCACAGATTGCATCTAGCATTGTGCTTGAGCCACTTTACCATGAGGGCTGAGCTGCAATACCACTACAGCCCAAGTATGGTGCCATTTTTATAAAGGAAAAAAAAAGGCTTTTCTCATTTCTTATAAACCTTTAACTCAAGATGCACAAGGAGATTTTTGTTCAATTCACCTTCATTAATCTTTTTACCAAAAGAAGTAAATTTAACATGGCTGTAACCATTAGGACACCATCATGCACACGAACGTGTGCCGGCCGGGTCCATGCTGTGGACAGCAAATATGCACGGGCTCCGACCGTAGGACCGACATATGCGGACAGAGGACCCATTCACTTGAATAGGGCTCACGATCTGCATCTGATGGTCCGCACCACTCCATAGTGCTTCTGTGCCTCCGTTCTGTGTCTCCTGGATTGCTGACCCATTTAAGTGAATGGGTCCTCATCCATGATGCGGCGCACAAGCGGTCAGTGTCTGTATATTGCGGACTCGCTGTTTGTGGGCCACAATATGGGCACCGACCAACAATAGTTGTGTGCGTGATCCCTTACTCGTACACCATGGTACAATTGATAATTCATCTTTTAATTCAACATCTGAGCTTTCCACCAGGAGGATAAATTTCATTAACCAAAAATGTTGCCCCTCAGCGGATATATTCCCTTAAAGAGGACCTGTGACATCCCCTAACATGTCTGTTTTAGAAACTACTTGTATCCCCCATATAATATCGATTCTGGAACATCTAATCTTATGATTCTATGATTTGCCATTTTTTATTATTTCTGCGAGAAGTTATAAATAAATAACTAGCAGTTTGCAATGAAGGCCCGTCTGGGAGTTACCAGCTGGGGGCGTGTCCCTGCATTATCCAATCAGTGCTGTCAGTGTCAGACTGTACAGGGACACACACCCAACTGGTAATACCCATCTGTACCTTCATTGCAAACTGTAAGTTATTCAATTATAACTTCTATAGGGAATAATAAAGGAATGGCACAACACAGAGTCATAAGTTCAGATACCCCAGAATCTTATTACATGGGGAATGAAAGTAGTTGCTATCAGACATGCCAGGAGTCCAAAAGATTAAATAATGGACCATCTTTGGCCTGTTTTCTGTCTATGTTTTTGGAGTACCCAATAGCATAGTCTCATCAGAGACAACCACATTCAGAATGTAGCTGTGGGCCTGGCCCCCCGCACTCCTAGCCTTGCTGATCTTGCCAGAGGAGCATGGATTGGTCACAAGATTCTCCTGCAGATGGAATATACCATTACAGACTGGTCGTTCAGATGCTTGAACCCACCAGGATGGGAGTAATCTTCATTTCAGCTCATAAAGGGGATCCCAATGAAAAAACAGATTCACAGTTCATGTCCCCAAAACCCAAGATCAGGAGCTGTTATAAGTGGAGAAGGGCTATAGAAAAGTGGACAGTTTTCATCAACTTTTTGATGTTTTTTTTCGTTCATTACTTCAACACTAATGGGGAAAATTCTATGTGGCATAGAAAATTTAGAGATTTTGCTGCCAGTCCAGTTTTGCACAAAATGTGTGACTTGTCCTTCTTTTACATTGCACTTGCCAATTTTCTAAAAAGTGGTCAGGGTGTGGGTGGGAAGTGCCCACCACTTCCCACCCACACCCTGACCACTTCTGCATCTCCTGACATATTTAACAATCCATAAAAAATGGCATAAATTACACCAGAAATTTACTTCAGTGTAGATTTCATTTCTGGTGCATGGACCTTCTGCGATGCTCAAAATTATTAAGATGCATGCCCTTCTCAATAATTTTAGTGCATCTTACACCAGCATAAGAAAGGTCAGTCTTAATAAATTCCCCCTTAAAGCTTTAAAATAAATTCTCACAATACTTTGTTGTCAGCAATATATTAAAGGGAAGCTACCATAATTTTTTATCACATTAACAGCCTATTGGTGAAAATTCTTTGCAAATTTTATTCACTTTCTTCATTATTCAGTACAGCCAGCTGTAAGGCCGGATGGACTTTGCTGCTAAAGACTCAGGGTATGTCTGCAGAGTAGATAACAGAAAACTGCAGTCAGCAAGCAGGGTCAAAAACAGGAGAGACAGACTTGCCCTATGCAATAAACAAGGGGCTAATCCAGAGACAATGCAAGCTCAGTTTACCATGAGAATCAATATAAGTAGGAACGGAAGATGCAGGGTTAATCCATAGACAAACCAGAAGTCAGCTCACCAGGAGGGTCAATATTAGCAGAAACAGCAGACACAGGGTTAATCCAGAAACAAGCCAGTAGTCAGGTTACCAGGAGAGTCAAAATACAGAATTAGGATATTGCACAATATAAAGCCAGGATAAAAAAAAATCACAGGCAAGTCAATTAGTCAGCAGTGTTCAGTTCCCTGCCTAGCTCTGGGATTGGACACAGAAACCTGACTGGCTCAGCTTCCAGTCCCACTGAAGGTCCAACCAGCCGAGACTGACATGGTTGGCACAGCTCTGCATAGTGATTTGGCTAGATAAACTCCTGACACCTATATGGTGGAGTCCCTTTTAGTAAATGACCTAAGAAAGCCCATGTTTATTTTAATCTTTTCCGCTTTTCCAGGGAAATGACACTTGTATTTTCATCTGTTTGCCCTCCTTGCCGCTAGCACTAGCTCTCTTATCTCACTGCTCATCTCTACAGAGATAGCTACACAATATCCTTTTTTTCACCCTCATCATTCTCCACTTTTCAAAATATCACCAAATCATGTCAATGTCAAATGTGCAATGTCTGAAATCCAGTAAGTGTTGGGAGGGCTTTGTTCACATGGACACTTTATTTGTGCATTAGGCTGGTGGGAACGATTTGACTTGTGTCTAGTTCCCTAAGACACGTAATTATCTTGAAATATTTTTATCCACGTGACATAATTAGAAAATCCTTTGTATACATTGTATCCAGCAGCTCCTGTGTGCAGGAAACTTGTAAAATTTTCTTACTGGGTTGTTACAGGGGAGGCCGTACCGTAGATCTCTTGTAGCTTGCATCCCGAGCCCAGCAAACAGATGGAAACTACACAAAAGCTGCAGGAATAAAATCCAAGCTTAGATTTATTTTGTAGAGTATCTGCAGATGGGGCTGACTTTTCCACTGTGGATTTGGTGCTTGATTTTGACACTGATCGGTAGCAAATCTTCAGCAAACTCCCCACATATTACATGAGGAATTTGCAGTGGATTTCTTGCAGTCTTCACCTACAGTTTCACATTGAAAGGAGTGAAAACTGCAGCGAAAATCTACAAAATAAATTGACATGCTGCAGATTTTAAAGGGGTATTTCCATCACATACAATGGGGGTATATGGCTAGTATATGCCCCCATTGTCTGACAAGTGCAGGTCCCATCTCTGGGACCCGCACCTACAAGGAGAATGGAGCGGAGAGAGCTGCGGCTGGAGGCCCCCGGGTTTCCCAGGGTCCGTCCAGCACCAAGCGCTGCTCCCCATTGCTCCTATACAAGTAAATGGGAGAGCACCGTGCACACGTGTCCCCTGCTCCCATTCATTTCTATGGGGCAGACAGAAATAGCTGAGCCAGCGCTCGGGTATTTTCGGCTGCCCCATTGAAATGAATGGAGGTCGACTGCGCATGCGCAATGCACCCTCCATTCATTTCCCCCACTCTGTTCTCGTTGTGGCTGTAGGTCTCAGAGGTGGGACCCGCACCTATCAGACAATGGGGGCATATTCTAGCGATATGCCCCCATTGTATGTGATGGTCCCTTTAAAATCCACAACACTTATCAGTTTCTATAATTTCTGCAACGTAAAAATAATATTTGTTAAAATCTCATCTACTAGTGCATTACACTGCAAATTTTCCATTGGTTATTCCGCATGAAAAATGTGCAACTAATATGCTACATGTGCATGAGGCATAGGAAAATCTGCAGAATAATACATTGTCAGAAAGGTGGATGAGATGATAATAAATCTCATCTACATTAGTCGTGATTAGAGATGAGCGAACGTGCTCGTAACGAGCACTGTAGCGCTCGGCTCCCCTGCACTCGCGTGGGCGCAGGAATCCGCTTCCGTCCTCCTCACCCGACAGAAGCGGCTGCCTGCGCCCATGCGAGCGCAGGGGAGCCGAGCGCTACAGTGCTCGTTACGAGCACGTTCGCTCATCTCTAGTCGTGATGTAGCAATGCAACATTGCACTCTTAGGGCTCATGCACACAACTGTGTGTAATTTTGTGGTCTGCAAAAAACGGATCTGCAAACAATAGATAAAAATAGATCAAAGTAATAGTGCGGACAATAATAGGATGTGTCCTATTTTTTTGCGGAACGGACATACAGAAACAGAATGCACACAGAGTAACTTCCTTTTTTTTGCTGACCCATTGAAATGAATGGTTCCACATACGGCCCACAAAAAACCCGAAATAGACACAGAAGGAAAATACGTTCGTGTGCATGAGCCCTTATGCTGTACAGTCACAGGTCACTGTGCAGACGTAACCTTCAACTTTTTAGCTGATGGGATTAAAGTCCTATTAATCAGGTAATTTTATTGTTAGGGTTTCAGCAATACAACCATACATACCTAAACTGATATACATAATCAGAATGGCTCTGGTCCGAGTGGCTGGAGTTCCATTCTCTGATATAGAACCATCTGCAGCCACCACTAGAGGGAGTTTACTGCGTACTGTGTTCATAAATTCAATGCATAAAACAATATGCTATCAACTCTTAAAGGGGCTTAAAACTCTAGCAGCAAGAGTGAGTGTGATAAAATAACAAAAGAAACACTTCTTGTCCATGCCCACTTCCATGGTTGCACACTCTCATTCACTTTAGGGCCTGTTCTGAAGATAGGAGCAGACCTCACCCTCATCTATCTGACATTGGTGGAATATCCTAGCCATATACCACTAATGTATGAGATGAGACAACCTTTTAAGAACGTAATCATCAAACAGTTTTTGGTCCTAAAAATGACATTTTAGGCTACGTTCACAGTAGTGTTGGGAATCGGGTAGCCTGGTCCAGCGGACTGTTACAGCAAAAATGTTGGCTGGACTAAAAACACTGCAAGGAAACGATAGTCGTCCATCCAAAACCCGGCATTTATACTGGAAAACAGGTCGGATCACCGCCAGATCTCATTATAGTCAATGGGGATCTGGCGGTACATGGTCATGTCTGGCAGTGCTCAATACGGTGAGCTCTGGTAGCCTGATCCTCTGTCGCTCAATGCTACTGTGAACATAGCCTTAGCTTATCAGTCTGTGAAGTTATGTTATTATTCTATACAGCGATGTCTTACTACAGTGTATGAATTTTATATTCTGTATATAGTAGATCCTACACAATGTGATATAGCCATCTGCAGTGGAATATGATGTTGTGGTAGAGTCAGTGGCATACATAGAGACGTAAGCGCCCCATAGCAAGGATCAAACCAGGCCTCCCACACAGGACAGAAGGGTTTCTGCCTAAACCCTTTTCCGCGACCCTTGGGCCATTTTTGCCACTGCATCATTTGCTATAAGTTGTTCCTTTAGAGGTTAGAGTCCTGACCAAGTTTTCATCTCCAGTAGAAGAGGAGATAATCCCAACTAATACTGGGCCCCCTCTTGCCCTGGGCCCCATAGTATTTGCATGGTCTGCCGCTATGGTAGTTACGCCTCTGGATAGATTATGTAGTCCAGGTGCATCTTTCTACATAGATGGAATCACTTGTGGTCTCTAGGACTCACATTCAGCATTCTAAATGCTTATAGGCTAACTTGCTCCTGGACCCCAATGCAAAATCCGGGTACCATTGCAATCTGTGCACCCCTTTTATGTACAGTGCACCTACCCTTATTTCTACAGGAATTGTGATGAATGATGACAGCCTAAATCTGAAATGAGAGGATGGAGAAAACTAGAAAAATAAAAAGGTAAATATTCTAGGCAGATCCGAATCTCCTAAATAATAGAATTGTACTAATTTCAATTTCTGAAGTATTGTTATTGAAGATAAACAAGGGCCAAGTGTCCTAAAGGGTTTGCCCTATCTGGAACATTTTTTATGGTATATCCATAGAATATGACACAAATGTCTGATGGGTATGGATCCCACCTCTCCTATCTCAAGAACGGGGCCCCGAAAAGAACAGAGAGCATACTGCATGTGCACAGCATTCTCTCCATTAGGGGCTGACTGGGAACTTAAAGTGGCCCTGGAAAAAAATACTTAAAGTAGCCTGTTTTGTAGTTGGGTCGAAATTGATAGAAGGCAGAGCCAGCAATGCCATATTGTGGCAGATTATACTGCCCCAACAGAGCCAAATACCACAGTGCATCACAAAATACATCCCCAAAAACTTCCACTGGCCGTCTGTGAGGAGGGCTCAGGCGGCCCCCTGGGCATCAGCCCACCGGGAAATTTCCCTGTAAGGTCTATGGCCAATCCGCCCCTGCTCTCCATCCATTTCTATGGGTCTTCAAAAAATAGCCTAGAAGACCCATGGAAGAACAACACACCGCGCATGCATGGCAACACCTCCATTCACTTCCATGGGACTTCCAAAAATAGCCAAACCAGCGCTCAGCTGTTTCAGAAGTCCCCCAGCAATGAATGTGTGGCATGCTTTCATTTATTATGGGGCTTGAGCTAGGGGTGGGTCCTCTATACAGATCAATAAATAAAATAAGAAATATTAACAGACATAAAGACTATAGAGCAATTTAAAAACAATAAAGCTGGCTTTAGTACTGCCAACCAGAACACACAGATGTTTAAGGCTTGGTTGTATCTTTTCCTTTGGATCCTGTTAAACCAGAGCTTCTGCCAAGTGAAGATTACCTATGTCATTGCATATTAATGGAACTGAAAAGGCTTAAAAAGCACATTTTAATATTAAATATTCATGTCAAGGTTAAATGCAGAATAAGACAGGTTGGGCTCATCAGTACATCAAGTCTGTATGACCTATCAGGGCTCTAATATCAGATGATAACTTCATCACTAAATCTCAGATAGATTAAATGATGCCTAAAATATGTCCAAAGCCTTAGAGCCACTGAGTAAATCTAGACTTAATTGCTTTATTACCCCTAGGGGCCATCAAGATATTCAGAGCATTATTTTTCTCTTTCAGCGAGGAGCTGTATTGAATTCTTACTCTCATCTTCTCATATGGAAAATTAGTGTATGTTTTTGTGTGTGTATAAGATACTATATTTTATATATCACATTATACTGTAGCCCCAGCCATTGTCTGCTGCTAGGTACTGGACAAAAGTAGGCCTTACTGTTTGGTTCTAGTGTTGCTGCTTCTAAAAGAAATTTTGAAAAATGGCTGATTGCCAATAAAAATACTGAAGGTAGGTACTCATTTTGCAATTGGAACCCTCCCCCAACTTTTTCCATAGGCATAGTCATCTGTATGCCTATTTAGTTGCGAACCTCTGGCATTAATGTATATTTCATTATATAGGTTTTATAAGGGTAACAATGTTTGAAGTTTTGACTTTCAGGCTCCATATCTCACCATCCACTACAGCTTTGAATGTGAGACTACCATCATTTTATAGACAATCATCTTGGCTATATCATACATAAATTGGATTTGCAACTACCGTATTTAGCATATGATTAGTTATGCAGATTCTTGTCATGTAACTGCATTGTTACTGTTTTGCTCCTGGCGGTGGAACAATCTTTTTCTTCTTGTATACTACAAATTATAGCCTGTTGTAAAATTCCCTAATAGCTCAGTGTATTATTAGGTTGATTCCCAAGCGAAAGGTCACTGGTTCGTATTCAGGAGCAGCCATGAAGATTTCCCAAGAAAAGAGAAACAGTATCATCCAGCATATCGATAGTGATATCTTGGTCAAGAAAATTGTCAAACTGCATCATATGAGTGCCATGACTGGAAAAATAGGAAGTGAAGTCCGTCTATCCATTCCAAAGCCAAGAGGTGGACGTCCGGCAAAAATATTGGCGTCAACAAGTCGGCCGGCTCATCACAAGGTCTATCGGTTCTGGTGCGACAAACACAGCAGTGGAAGTGGCTCGTATGCTTTGTAATAATGAGATCACAGATGTTCATGTGAGTACCATGCGATGCGCATTACACAAAGCTGGAATGGTGACCCGAAAAACTTGAAGAAGCCTCAACTTCAATATTGTCATAAGAAGCATCGGCTCAAGTTTGCAAAAAAGTACGAACAGTGGACAGCAGAAGATTGGAAATGGGTGATTTGGAGCGATGAGACGAAAGTCAATAGACTACGCTCTGATGGGTGCAAATGGGTCTGGAAGAAACAACGAAAAAGAGAAACGGATCGACAAATTGAAGAAACTGTCAAGTTCGATGGAGGAAGCCTGATGATATGGGACTGTTTCACAGCCAAAGACATTGGATACATGACCAGGATTGATGGTGGTCTCAATGCAGAGCTATATATGAGTATCTTACAAGACGAGTTACTTCGTACACTCGAGTACTATGGGTATGAAAAGGACAACAATGTTCCAGTAGGACAACGACCTGAAGCATTTGTCAAGATTGACAAAGAAATGGTTCAATGACAATGAAGTAGAGGTGCTGGATTGGCCCCTACAGTCCCCAGACCTCAACCCACTTGAAAACTTGTGGAAGGAGTTGAAGAAAAAGCTGAAGTGAGTTGACCAGTATGAACAGACTTTGTTACGTTTAACTCTGGCCTCCTTCTTCAGTTTTATAATTCTACTGCACTCATTCCCAGAGGGCAACTACCTGAGGGAACGCACAGCACTTCATCAGGGCCATTACCACTCCTATTCTCTACACTGGCCCCTCAGGGGGTCGCTGCAAATTTTATTTATTTAATTATTTTATGCACTTATATAGCGCTACTATATTCCACAGAACTTTACAGATATTATCATCACGCTGTCCCTAATGGGACACCACGGAAACACCCATGGAAAACCCTGGGATTCGAACCTAGGACCCTAGAGTTGCAAGGCAATTGTATATTGTCCACAAAGATAGAGGTGCCTGTGTCAGTCTCTTTCTTTTTTGGTTAAACATTTGGTGTCCATTCAGCCTAGCATGACATGCATGTTGATGCGGGAACCTGACATCTGACAACTTTTGAATAGGTCTATGATCCAATATTTCTTTATTAAAAAAAAAACAAAGATCATTGTTTAAGACAGGCAGACTGGGAACTTAAAGTGGCAATGGAAAAAAAACTAAGTGGCCTCATGTTGTAGGCGGGTCCAAATTGATAGAAGGCGGGACAACAGTAGTAGGTGGAGACAGCAATACCGTAGTACAGGACAAAATACCACCCCCGCAGAACCAGATACCACAGTGCAGCACAAAATACTGCCACCTCCCCACAGTATGAAGCTGTATCATCATCCTCAGGCAATATCAATTCAGGAGGGCACGTGCAGCCGCCCGCCAGGTGCATAAGCTGAGGGCATCAGATCGTTATGTACCTGGCTGGAGGCTAAGAGGAAAGATTAAGTGGCCCCCTGGGTATCGGCCAACAGGGAAATTTCCCTGTAGGGTCTATGGCCAATCTGCCTATGCTGATTAAATATAAGAATGTGACCTAAGTGAGAACTTAGCAAGAAGCATATATGAAATGTACTGTAGAATGGACTGCACCTGCCTTTTTTTGTATTCTGGTACCTTATTTGTACTGTAGTTGTACCAAATCTGAACATAATGACAGTGTAGTACTGCAATATATGGAGAAAGTCTTGTAAAATCACTGCTACAGTGGGGAAAAAAAGTATTTAGTCAGCCACCAACTGTGCAAGTTCCCCCACTTAAAAAGATGAGAGAGGCCTGTAATTGACATAATAGGTAGACCTCAACTATGAGACAAAATGAGAAAACAAATCCAGAAAATCACATTGTCTGATTTTTAAAGACTTTATTGGCAAATTATGGTGGAAAATAAGTATTTGGTCAATAAATAAAGTTCATCTCAATACTTTGTTATATATCCTTTGTTGGCAATGACAGAGGTCAAACATTTTCTATAAGTCTTCACAAGGTTGGCACACACTGTTGCTGGTATGTTGGCCCATTCCTCTATGCAGATCTCCTCTAGAGCAGTGCTGTTTTTGGGCTGTCACTGGGCAACACGCTCCCTCCAAAGTTTTTCTAGGGGGTTGAGATCTGGAGACTGGCTAGGCCTCTCCAGGACATTGAAATGCTTCTTACGAAGCCACTCCTTCATTGCCCTGGCGGTGTGCTTGCGATCATTGTCATGCTGAAAGGCCCAGCCACGTTTCATCTTCAATGCCCTTGCTGATGGAAGAAGGTTTGCACTCAAAATCTCACGATACATGGCCCCATTCATTCTTTCATGTACATGGATCAGTCGTCCTGGTCCCTTTGTAGAGAAAAAGCCCCAAGCATGATGTTGCAACCCCCATGCTTCACAGTAGGTATGGTGTTCTTTGGATGCAACTCAGCATTCGCTCTCCTCCAAACACGACGAGTTGTGTTTCTACCAAACAGTTCTACTTTGGTTTTATCTGACCATATGACATTCTCCCAATACTCTTCTGGAACATCCAAATGCGCTCTAGCAAACTTCAGACGGGCCCGGATATGTACTGGCTTAAGCAAGGGGACACGTCTGGCACTGCAGGATCTGAGTCCCTGGCGGCATAGTGTGTTACTGACTGTGGTGTTTGTTACGTTGGTGCCAGCTTTCTGCAGGTCATTCACTAGGTACCCCCGTGTGGTTCTGGGATTTTTGCTCACAGTTCTTGTGATCATTTTGACCCCTCAAGCTGAGATCTTGTGTGGAGCCCCTGATTGAGGAAGATTATCAGTGGTCTTGTATGTCTTCCATTTTCTAATTATTGCTTGCAAATAGAGATGAGCGAATCTATTCGCCGCTTCGTAGATTCGTATCGAATCTTGGGATTTGTCAGCTGCGAAGCGAATCCGAATATTAGGTGATTTGCTTCGCTTTTGTACGCATTCGCTACGTAGTGTGTCCTATAAATTATACGCTATTCTACGTATAATTTAGTTACTCTATACGCTGTCGCGTACGAATTCAATTCAGCGATGCAGACTTTTCCCTGGTAGTTACTCTATACGCTGTTGCGTACGAATTCAATTCAGCGATGCAGACTCCTCCCTGGTAGTTCTGCCCCTTTCTCCAGCGCGGGAGGATGACGAGGCAACTCAGGAAATTAAGTTGCGCATTCGTGTGCCTCATACCTTTTTCCCCCTTTTCAGGTTATTTGGGGAGCCCCTTGAAAGAGGGTTTTTTTAAGGAACCTTTGCTGCTTTTTTTTACCCATTTGGATTACAATTTTACCTATGTGGATTACAAATTGCGACTGAGTTTGGGACTCTGCTCCAGTTCTATGACAAGCATCAGAAGAAAAGAGACTTAAACTTGTCCGTGAGCATACTAGGTAGGTGATATTTAAAATTTTTATCTTATACCTATAATAATGTATTTGCACTTTACCATATATATATGTCTCGAATATTCGCTCTGCCTCTGAGGAGTGCACGCCGCGGCCTCTCCTCGTACGTGCCTGCGTATTACGTAATCGCTTAGACAATAGTACGTAAGCTATTTGTACGCTCATGCGTATGTCTTCTAAGACGTTGCGTACATTTTGTAAATGAACGTTCGTTATTAGTGAGCGAATGTTCGCTAATAGCACACAATAACGTATATTTTGTACGCAAATACAACTAATCTATTCGTCGAATATACGAATTTTAGGAAAAGTTTGGCGAATAATTTTTTGAATGATTCGCTCATCTCTACTCGCAAAGTTGATTTATTTACACCAAGATGCTTGCCTATTGCAGATTCAGTCTTCCCAGCTTGGTGCAGGTCTACAATTTTTTTTCTGGTGTCCTTCGACAGCTCTTTGGTCTTCACCATAGTGGAGTTTGGAGTGTGACTGTTTGAGGTTGTGGACAGGTTTCTTTTCTATTGATAACAAGTTCAAACAGGTGCCATTACTACAGGTAATGAGTGGAGGACAGAGGAGCCTCTTAAAGAAGAAGTTACAGGTCTGTGAGAGCCATAAATCTTGCTTGTTTGTAGGTGACCAAATACTTATTTTCCACTGTAATTTTCAAATAAATTCTTTAAAAACAGACAATGTGATTTTCTGGATTTGTTTTCTCATTTTGTCTCTCATAGTTGAGGTCTACCTATGATGTCAATTACAGGCCTCTCTTATCTTTTTAAGTGGGAGAACTTGCACAGTTGGTGGCTGACTAACATAGTAACATAGTAACATAGTTTATAAGGCCGAAAAAAGACATCTGTCCATCCAGTTTGTCCTGTTTTCCTACAAGTTGATCCAGAGGAAGGCAAAAAAAACCTGTGAGGTAGAAGCCAATTTTCCCCACTTTAGGGAAAAAAAATTCCTTCCCGACTCCAATCAGGCAATCAGAATTACTCCCTGGATCAACGACCCTTCTCTAGTAACTATAACCTGTAATATTATTACACTCCAGAAATACATCGAGGCCCCTCTTGAACTCTTTTAGTGAACTTACCATCACCACCTCCTCAGGCAGAGAGTTCCATAGTCTCACTGCTCTTACCGTAAAGAATCCTCTTCTATGTTTCTGTACAAACCTTCTTTCCTCCAGACGCAGAGGATGTCCCCTTGTCACAGTCACAGTGCTGGGGATAAATAGATCATGGGAGAGATCTCTGTACTGACCCCTGATATATTTATACATAGTTATTAGATCTCCCCTCAGTCGTCTTTTTTCTAAAGTAAATAAGCCTAATTTTGATAATCTTTCTGGGTACTGTAGTCCACCCGTTCCAGTTATTACTTTAGTTGCCCTCCTCTGAACCCTCTCCAGCTCTGCTATGTCTGCCTTGTTCACAGGAGCCCAGAACTGTACACAGTACTCCATGTGTGGTCTGACTAGTGATTTGTAAAGTGTCAGGACTATGTTCTCATCATGGGCATCTATGCCTCTTTTGATGCAACCCATTATCTTATTGGCCTTGGCAGCAGCTGTCTGACACTGGTTTCTACAGCTTAGTTTGCTGGTTCCTAGGTCCTTTTCCATGTCAGAGTTACCCAATATTTTACCATTTAGTATGTACTGGTGACTTGCATTATTCCTTCCCATATGCATAACCTTACATTTGTCAGTATTAAACCTCATCTGCCACTTCTCTGCCCAAGCCTCCAGTCTATCCAGATCCATCTGTAGCAGTGTACTGTCCTCTTCTGTGTTAATTACTTTACACAGTTTAGTGTCATCTACAAAAAAATGATATTTTACTGTGCAAGCCTTCTACAAGATCATGAATAAATATATTGAAGAGAATAGGGCCCAATACTGACCTCTGTGGTACCCTACTAGTGACAGTGACCCAATCTGAATATGTGCCGTTATTAACCACCCTCTGTTTTCTATCACTGAGTCAGTTACTTACCCACATACAGACATTTTCTCCCAGGCCAAGCATTCTCATTTTATATACTAACCTTTTATGTGGTACCGTGTCAAATGCTTTGGAGAAGTCCAGATATACGACATTTATTGATTCGCCGTGGTCAAGTCTAGAACTTACCTCCTCATAGAAACTGATTAAATTGGTTTGACATGACTGATCCCTCATGAAGCCATGCTGATATGGAGTTATTTGCTTATTTTCATTGAGGTACTCCAAGATAGCATCTCTTAGAGTATAGAGTCCTTAAATATCAGAAATAAGGGTGTGGCGATGACATTACTTAATTCTCTTATACTTTTTTCCCCACTGTATATGCTTTCTATCTAAAAAGCATCTATCCCCAATATTTCCAGCATAGCTTCCTGGAGGTTTTCCATTCCTTATGGCCTATAGTTATCAGATGTGGGTTTGCGGTATCCAGTCCTACAAGCTAAGTCTTCTTTGATCAAATGGAATAAGAGCGTACAATGTTATCTAGCTGCGGTTGGTTCCATGTCTGACTATTTGGGATCTTAGTGCCTTATTGCCAGCATAAATTCAAGCCCACTCCCTTTGAATTATAATCAACATTTTTTTTCCTGAGGCCTCCACCCCCACACCTTTGTAGATCTGTGCCTGAGTTAGGAGTACAGGACACATGGAGCCAATGTGCAACATCATTAGCAATTTAAATATTTGGAATTCTCTTTTGAATCCTATCTCTGCCGCCCCCACCCCAGCCAACACACAGAGCTGCAGCAATTAATCATCACGCAGCCTACCGCCTCCCTCTCCGAGAGCACTGTGTTTGCACAAGTATTGTGTGTCCAAGACAAAGAGGTCGTGAGTCCCCAGGTCATGCATGTACACACATATGCACATATGTGCGCAGAAATGCGTGCCAGGAATCCTGAAGTATGCCTTGCACAGGTATGCACACCACTTCTACTGAAGTGTCAGCGCTTTCTCCCACCTCAGTGTACTGTAATTAGATCTCAAGTTCTATATCTATAGATTTATTCAGCCTTTGTTGGGTTTAAGAGACCGATTCCGATGGTGATACATACAAATAAGACGCCCCGTCCTGCGGTGACTGTGGTGGAATTCTGTGTTTCACTTGAAAGAATCTCTCCTCTGATCTGCTTACTAGGCAGAAAGGAGGGATTATACGTCGAGAGGAGCCAGGGTTGGCATAGCAGCCTTATCAAGCTCTTTTAATGCCCTTTGCCATCATGAGAAATAAAAACTTCAGCAGCAGGCGTATGAAGAAATGCAGAGGAGACTTCTATGAGATTAAAGGGATGATGCTTAGGATGTATTTAGTGAGGTATATTCTATGACTATTGTAGACCAATGCCAAAGCATTACTCTGAAAAAATAGCATCTCCTTGAAAGTATATAGAAATGGTTTGCATGTCACATCTTATTTTTGGTACTAATAAAACATGATAACAGCTGTCCCTAAGTTTGGTCTAGGTCAAGTAGGTCTACTGCCCATATGGTAAACATGAATCAGTTCCAAAATTTGAGACAGCACTCGTGTAAATATGCTTGCAAATTAGGAATTTATTTTAGTCACTGCCAAAGTGACTGCATCAAATATAACATTTCAGGTGCTAAGATACCCTTCTTCAGGCAATTGTCTAGGAGATGTGGTGTGAGCAGGGGCGTAACTACCATAGTGGCAGACTATGCAATTACTATGGGGCCCAGGGTAAGAGGGGGCCCAGTCCTAGTTGGGATTATCTCTTCTGCTGGAGGTGAAAACTTGGTCAGGACTCTATCCTCTAAAGGAACAACTTTTAGCAAATGAGGCAGTGGAAAAATGGCCCAAGGGTTATTGAAAAAAGTTTTGGCAGAAACCCTTCTCTCATGTTTTATCCTTAATATGGGGCCCCATTTCAAATTTTTCCTCAGGCAGCATGAAGGCTATGTGCTTCCCTGCTCCTGGCCACAAAGCACTGATGGAAGGGGGGCCCCAAGCTGAACTCTTGCACCAGGGCCCATGAGCCTTTAGCCACGTCCCTAATTGTATGGGAAACAAGGGAGAAGGGGGAAGAACAGGGAAGGAATTGATGGATGGAGGGACATGGATTACTGTAGTTAAGTAAACATCGCTATATATATATATATATATATATATATATATATACAGTATATGATAAATGTGACACAAACTTGCTTATTTTGGCAGGAGGGGTCGGCCATCTAAGGTGTATGGAGGTGTCCCAACTCACTGCAAAGACCAGATATCAAGGAAAAGAAAGATTGGCTGTTGGATTTCAAAATGCCCAATCTTTTTGTTCTCAAGGAAGACAAGTCACCGCTAGACAAGTCTGCCAGCAAATTATTCTCCTTTCCCTCCTGAGAACACATTCACACTTGGCCGAGCCGTGCATGTATTTGTATTGAGGGTCAGAGGAGACAGCTGCTGGCTGAACGAGCATAAAACCAACAGCTATCTTATGTGAAGTGTGGTCCATTGAAGGCACCAAACTTAAGGTTTTCCAAATTTTGGAATGGGTCAAATATAGCACAAAGCTGCAGTGTACATTACATTTATCAAGATAAGGCAGCAGTTTTCCTTCCAATTTCCAGCAGGGCCATTAATATGTATTCACAATTGTATGACATACACTACTCACAAAAAGTTAGGGATATTTAGCTATCGGGTGAAATGTGTGGAAAATGTAAAACGTTCACGCTACAGTGATATTATATCATGAAAGTAGGGCAATTAAGTAGAAGCATGCATCTCAAACAATTTATTGAAACAAAAGCCAACACCAGGGTATACCCCAACAAAAAATGTTAATGTCTCAATAACTTGTCATCTGGTATTGAGCATCAATTAAAGCTTGACAACAACATCTTATGCTGTTCACAAGTCGACTTATTGTCTGCTCAGGCATGGCATCCCACTTGTCATTGAGCTGATCCCATAGGTTTTCAATGGGATTCAGGTTTGGAGAAAGTGCAGGCCACTCCATTTGAGGTACCTCGATGAGCTGGCACATTGTTGTCCATGAAGATGAAATTAGGCCTTTGATGTTTATGCAGAGGCACAATGACTCAGCGGCCACTTCCATCTGAGAACATCCTGCATGAAGCCTCGTAATGTTAGGTGTTGTCTTGGTCTCAGGATGTCAAAATGTGAACAATTCTAATTGAACCAGGAAATTTATGGATTCATGGATCAAACACCTGTTGTGAATTTTGCTGTTAAGCTCCTTGTTATAGAACAACAAAAAGTACTGAAACGTTGAACAGTTGGACATGTGCATTCAAAAGTTTAGAGAAGGTGACATTACGTTCACCTGTAAAGGTTAGAGTGCATTTTAGGTTCATCCTGAAATTTTACCCACAAGCCAAATGGCCTTAACTTTTTGTGAGTAGTGTATTTGTTATCCAAGTATTACAATGTAGAAACATTTGTTATAGAAGTTTAAGGCAGAGGCATGTATATGACCTGTGCCTAAAGGGGACACCAATTCACACAGGACCCATGCTAATTCCCCATAGACAGTGTAAACTTACCTACAGCTGTGACTCCTTATAGACACTACAATGCTAGAAAACAAAGAAGTAGAGAACCAGCTCTAACATCCAACTGGCCTTATTTTCTACAATGGAAGAACTCTGCTGTCGTAACACCAAGACAGAAAGACCCCATTTTAATATATAAGCACTGGGTCTCACTCTTCTAAGTAAAAGACTATTGCTAAATTAATTTTTATTCAAGAGTGGACACAGAATAGTATGTGTACCTCTAGCTTTTCAGCATATAATTTAAAGGGGTTGTCTCACTTTATCATGCAGACACAGTTAATACAAGGCACTTACTAATGTATTGTGATTCTCCATATTGCCTTCTATGCTGGCTTGATTCATTTTCCCATCGCATTATACACTGCTTGTATCGAGGTGTTACGAACACCTTGCAATCCAACAGCAGTGGTCATGCTTACACACTTTTGGAAAAGTTGTTGGCCTTTCTGGTGGCCGTGCCTGGAGGAGTGTGCAGAGGCCGATGCTTTTTCCCACAGTGTGTAAGCATGACCACTGCTGTTGTATTGCTGGGTGGTCATAACCCCTGGATACAAGCAGTGTATAATGTGATGGAAAAATGAATCCAGCCAGCAAAGGAAGCAATATGGACAAACACAATACATTAGTAAGTGCCTGGTATTAACTTTGTATACATGATAAAGGCCATTTGCTGATGTGAGACAACCCCTTGAGCCTCCCTCATGGCTTCCTATCCTGTATAATACCTCACCAGTGAGCAGGGCTGTATTTAGGGTTCATGCTGCCCTAGGCACTCTCTGTGATGATGCCCCCCCAACGTGACCTATTCCCCCACGCCCCCAAATAGTAGCATAGTAGCCTCTCCTCAGTCCCCCCCACCCCATAGTAGCCCCCTCACCCCACAGTAGCATAGTAGCCTCTCCTCAGTCCCTCCCACCCCATAGTAGCCCCCTCACCCCACAGTAGCATAGTAGCCTCTCCTCAGAACCCCCCACCCCATAGTAGCCTCGTTACCCCCACCCCCCATAGTAGCCTCTTCTCACCCCCCCCACCTCATAGTAGCCTCTCCTCAAACCCCACCCCCCATAGTAGCCTCTCCTTGCCCCCCCACACCTGCCGCTGGTGCACCTAGCTTTTCTGATGCCCAAGGCAAATATTGAAACGCCTCCCATGCCAAATTCTCAACCTAATCCCTTCCCTCCAGTCCTACTGTTAAAGGGGTTGTCCTCTTTTTACTACTAATGACCTATCCTCACGATAGGTCATCAATATCAGATCGGCTGGGGTCCTCCGGCACCCTGACGATCAGCTGTTTGAAGAGAGAGCAGAGCTCATATGAGAGCTGCTTTCTCTGCTCTGTTCACCTGCTTGCCATAGAATTTGCAGTGAGGAGCAGTAAACAGAGCAGAGAAAGCAGCGCTCGTACAAAAAAAAACAAAAAACAGACAACCCCTTCAAAGACAGACTTGGAAAACATTTCATACAGCACTACAGAGCATATAGGGTCATATAGCTCCACATATGTACCTCTTACATCCAGTGACTTCTCTTCTCTGATGACGTTTTCTTTCCTCTTCTTCTGTCAGACCAGACCGCCATGGTGACTTCTTTCAGCTGTGCCTTGTCTCTGAAGAGTTCAACAAACAGACATCTTACTTTCCTACTTTTACATCATCCTCTCACCTTCTCCACATCTCACCCTGCCAGCCCCCCATGCTATACTACAGAAACAGCCCCCCTGAAAATACTGGCACCACACAGAAAAACAGTACCCCCTTACCTTTCAGACCAGATCCCCATATCAAACCCCAGATGAGACCCCCCCCATCTCCAGACCCCCATTAGACCTCCAAACTCCCATATCTGACCCTCATTAGACCTCCAAAGCCCCAATCAGACCCTCATTAGACCCCCAGACCCCCTATAAGATCCTCATTTGACCTCCAGACACTCAATCAGACCCCCATTAGACCTCCAGACCCCCTATCAGACCCTCATTAGGCCTCCAGACCCCCAATCAGACCTCCAGACCCTCAATCAGACCCCTCTAGACCCCCAGTCAGACCCTTCAGGCCCCTAATCAGACCTCCTTCAGACCCCTAATTAGATCCCCAATCATACCCCCCCTTCTGGCCCCATATCATACTCTTGTGGCCCCATATAGAACTCTCCTTCTGGGGCCCATGTCAGACCCCCCCCTTCTGGCCCCATGTCAGAACCCCTTTTCTGGTCCCCATTTTAGACCCCCCTTTCTGGTCCCCATTTCTGTCCCACCATTTCAGATACCCCCCATTCTGTCCCACCATTTCAGCCCCCCCCCATTCTGTCCCACCATTTCAGACCCACTCCCCCATTCTGTCCCACCATTTCAGATCCCCCCCATTCTGTCCCACCATTTCAGATCACCCCCCGTTCTGTCCCACCATTTCAGATCCCCCCATTCTGTCCCACCATTTCAGACCCCCCCCATTCTGCCCCCCAATTCAGATCCCCCCATTCTGTGGCCACCTTTTCTGATCCCCCCATTCTGTCCCCACCATTTCAGATCCCCCCCATTCTGTCCCACCATTTCAGATCCCCCCATTCTGTCCCCACCATTTCAGATCCCCCCCATTCTGTCCCACCATTTCAGACCCCCCCCATTCTGTCCCACCATTTCAGACCCCCCCATTCTGTCCCACCATTTCAGATCCCCCCATTCTGTCCCACCATTTCAGATCCCCCCATTCTGTCCCACCATTTCAGATCCCCCCATTCTGTCCCACCATTTCAGATACCCCCCATTCTGTCCCACCATTTCAGATCCCCCCATTCTGTCCCACCATTTCAGATCCCCCCCATTCTGTCCCACCATTTCAGACGCCCCCCATTCTGTCCCACCATTTCAGATCCCCCCCATTCTGTCCCACCATTTCAGATCCCCCCATTCTGTCCCACCATTTCAGATCCCCCATTCTGTCCTACCATTTCAGATCCCCCCATTCTGTCCCACCATTTCAGACCCCCCCATTCTGTCCCACCATTTCAGATCCCCCCCATTCTGTCCCACCATTTCAGATCCCCCCATTCTGTCCCACCATGTCAGATCCCCCCCCATTCTGTCCCACCATTTCAGACCCCCCCATTCTGTCCCACCATTCAAACCCCCCCATTCTGTCCCACCATTTCAGATCCCCCCATTCTGTCCCACCATTTCAGACGCCCCCCCATTCTGTCCCACCATTTCAGACCCCCCCCCATTCTGTCCCACCATTTCAGATCCCCCCATTCTGTCCCACCATTTCAGATCCCCCTATTCTGTCCCACCATTTCAGATCCCCCCATTCTGTCCCACCATTTCAGACCCCCCATTCTGTCCCACCATTTCCGTTCCCCCCCATTCTGTCCCACCATTTCAGATCCCCCCATTCTGTCCCACCATGTCAGATCCCCCCCCATTCTGTCCCACCATTTCAGACCCCCCCATTCTGTCCCACCATTTCAGACCCCCCCATTCTGTCCCACCATTTCAGACTCCCCCCCCATTCTGTCCCATCATTTCAGACCCCCCCATTCTGTCGCCACCATTTCAGATCCCCCCATTCTGTCCCACCATTTCAGATCCCCCCCATTCTGTCCCAGCATTTCAGATCCCCCCCATTCTGTCCCACCATTTCAGATCCCCCCATTCTGTCCCACCATTTCAGACCCCCCCCATTGTGTCCCACCATTTCAGATCCCGCCCATTCTGCCCCCCAATTCAGATCCCCCCATTCTGTCGCCACCTTTTCAGATCCCCCCATTCTGTCCCCACCTTTTCAGATCCCGCCCATTCTGTCCCCACCCTGTGTGATCTTTTCAGATTCCTTTTTGGCCCCCACTTCAGACCTCAGATCAGACAAGAAAAAAAAAATAAACTTACCTCCGGTCCTGGCTGTGTCCCCGCTCTCTCCTCTCCAGGGGCCCGCACTGAACACCTGCAGCGTCAGGTCAGAGGGCGCTCTGTACGTCCTTACGCTGCAGGCAGTCAGGACACAGCAGCGCCGGCCTCAGGAAGAGCAAGCAGGAGGAGGGGTAAGTACTGTACAGCGCTTCACTCCCCCTTCTCCTGCAGGCTAGTGAGCGCTTTATAAGTGCACTGCATCTTATAAATGGAAAAGTTTAGCACCGGCATGGTTTAAAAAAGTTTAGCACCAGCATACCCCGCGCCACCCGACAGCCCCCGCGGAAAAAAAAATAAAAATGTCCAGGATGATTTTCAAACTTTTTTTTTTAAACAATCCTTATAGTTTCTTCCGGCGGGTTGCCGCCCCCCGCCACCCTAGGCACCGTGCCCCCGGTGCCTAGTTGCTAATACGGCCCTGCCAGTGAGCCATGGGAACTATCAGTGTTCTGACTTTCATGCAGTCTAAAATTCATTACAGGAAGCATAGATATTACTCTTTTAAGGTGGGAGTGGGCCCCATTGGCTTTTGGACCCCAGGGCATGTTAGCCCCCTAGACAGTGCACACATTTCTTGCACATAATGACCTAGGAACAAACTGATCATATTGCCATTGACACAACTGAATTGGAGAAAATTCTCAGATTTTCAGCTTGGCTACAGTCCTGATATGTTTATATCACCACGGCTTTCATGGGCTCCTGTGAATTGAAGATGAGCCGTACTTTCCTATGTCGTAAAGAAAAGCGATGAATGGTGCATCCTTCTGTGTTTTTAATTAAACAAAGAGCAGGTAGAGAATGGGGGTTATTATTGCCTCATTATATTATCTTGCATAAACATGCCTTGGCAGCATCTCAGGGGCCATTCCTGGAACATGCCAGTTAATTAAAAAATCATTAATATTTATCAGCAGTACTCTGTAACACATTATAGGCATCTCCGAGGACTCTGGGGTTAAATACTTTTAAGTAAAGCAGGTCAGTCTGGTGCATGAAGTAACATTACCGGCACTTACATAGCGTTATGATAAAATGTAATCACAGAATGGATTAAATGAATCTTAAAGAAGAACTCCCGACAAAAATTTTATTCCATGTCCTGCTAGAAATGTACATGATATAATCTGTAGTGAATGTCATTTTCTTACCAGTGTCTGCATTTTTGACTTAGAACATCCTGAAGTTTCTTATCTGTGTCATGTGACCAAAATTAGACCCACCAACTCACACATAGACTTATGTGTGGACAGGAAGTCTAATTCTCTATGTATTCCTATGAGACTGAAAGTGAGGCTCCCATAGGAATGAATAGAGCAGTTACTGGCTTTCTGTCCTGGGTCAGTTGGAGGTCAGGGAGTTGGTCACATGACCCAGCTACAATAAGAAGAGAGGTTTTTACTCACAGAAACAGTCACTGATAAGAAAATGTCATTCACTACAGATTATATCATGCACCATTCTAACAAGTCAGAGAATAAAAATGTTTGCGGGAGTTCTTCTTTAAGGAGTAAGGGCCGTTATACTGGGGTTTACTTGTCATCAAAAACACAAGAAACAAACCATCATAATGGGGTAATTTACTATCAGATATACTGGCATATAAACGTCGCAGATTGCGGCACAAAGGTTAGTGTTGCCGCAATCTGCGACTTTCCCCTGCTCACCCCAGGTCAAAAAAGGCGGCGTGGTATGGGCAGACAAGGTGCATCTCATTTATCATTTTCTACACCTGTTTTAGGCCTAGAAAATGTTTTAAATGTAAGAGTGCAAGGAACCTGGCGTAAGTTTAGACCGGCAGTGGATGACCCAAAGTTATGTAGAGGCCGGTGCAGATCCACTGCAGGTTATTAAGACTGGCGTCTAAAACGCCGGTCTTAATAAATGACCCCGAAAGTCTTTAGGGCATAGTCAAATTCTTCATCAATGCATTTTTAAATAGGTAGAACATAACAGGGGTTCTCTGGGAGTTTGATATTGAAGGCCTATGATCAGGATATGTCATCAATATCAGATCAGTGGGGGTCTGACTCCTGGGAACCCCTCCGATCAGCTGTTTGAAGTGGCCACGGAGCTTTGATGAATGCTGATCTCATCACAGCTTACCAAGCACAATGTCGTACATTGTATAATGGCTGTGCTTGGCTCTGCAGCCCAGGCCCTTTTACTTCAATGGTACGGAGATGCCCCTAAGCCATCTGACCGATGAATGTGACATCACTGGTTTAGGAAGAGGCTACGGCACTCACTGGAGCAATGCAGTCTCTTCAAACAGCTGACTGGCAGGGATGGCGGGAGTTGGACCCCCACCAATCTTATACAGATGATATATCTTGAGAATAGGCCATCCATACCAAACTCCTGGAAATCCCTTTAAAGGGGTTGTCCAAGAGTGAATGTAATTTTCAAGCTACTTTATTTACAGTGTAAAATTTTATTTAAAAAAATACAATCAAAGTATTACTGCTGTACTTAGTAAGTGTCTCTGGCACAGGTATAAGATGATCCAGGCACAGCCACTACACAGAGTACAATTAAAGGCATCTGTGCAGCGTAAGATTCCTAGACGTGCAAGCTTGGTGTTCTTTTAGTCATGGGAATCATATGATTTTGCCAGTATAAAGAATGGTAATGGAACCAGCTTCCGCTTATACAAATCTGGTAGTTACTGTGCTTGATCTTGGGGAATACTATGAGGGACATTTATTATGCTAATTACACCACTATTCCGGCGTTAAAAAGTCACACATTGTAGCTCACCTCATATGAGCTCCATAATTTGCGACTATTTGGGCTTCTTGTCACTTTTCTGAAGTGGTGAGAAAAGGGGAGGGGCTTAGTGGAATTGCGTTAACGCAGCCCGCCACATTTACTAGAAGTCAGTGCAGGGAGATCAAGACTGGTGGATGGATGCTCCAGTCTTGATATACCTCCCTCAATATCTCTTTATGGAGAGCACCTTAAACAGTGTGAGGAGTCTTATAGACCAGGCAACACTTCTCTGGAATTCTGAGAAGCAGATATGCAAATGAGCTCTTTGCAAGCTCTGCCTCTAATGCCATAATAATAATGGTAGTACATGTTTATGCTCGGGAGCAAGGGTTGGGGGGGTCACACTCAAAAGTTTGCTGTGGGACCCAGCCTTTTCTAGTTATGCCCCTACTAGGCCCATAAAAAGCACTAGTAATAGAGGAGTAGCTAGCTGGTGGCAGTGGCCAGTGGTCCATAAATTGGCGGATAGTCCACAAGAAAAACAAGTTTTTTACTGTCTGTGTGTTTTCTAATTTGCACTAATTTGTTTTCTAAATGTAGAGACCTTTACAACAGTGAACTGGAGATGGAAGAAGACAATGTGGGAAAACATGGGAAGGATGCCAATCCCTGTTCACCTTGAAAATTTGCAACCCAGTCCTGCCAACTGTCTGTACCACAGGAAGTTCATTGACAATGAGAAGTTGTATCCACTATTTGTGATGTGGGTGCTAAGCGTCCAACTACTGGACTCCAGAGTCAGGTTCAGTATGCTGGGGTAATTGAATCTGTTACGTGGGGTATTACACTTGCCTTTTATAGCATTGCTGTTTCTGCTGGCAAGGTTTTACAGGAGGCACTCTGCTTCCATGGTTTTATGGGGAGCACTTTGGCTTAGTCTTCAAAATTGGGGTGCTCATAACCACTTTGATTAGGATGCACTGTTGCTATTGAAACATATGTTACCAGGATTGGGGACCAGCTGAGGTCTCAGATGTGTTTTTTGTACCCCTGGGCTGAATCTATGGAAACAAGGGATGTAGAAACACAAAATTGGTCACCAAACCATTGATGGAAACACCGGATACCAGCCAACGGGGCACTATGCAATGGAACACTACTGAACACCAAGGATTAGCCTCAACCAGTAGACACTAGTGGAAATATGAGAGACTAATATAGAAAATACAGTAGTTTAGTGTTTAGATCTCTTTTATGGCACATTTCCTAAGTGTGACTTTTGCATATGTTGCTGTGTACTTTTATTGACAGTGACAAAACCACATCGCACTTGCGCCAATTTTTATAAAACCAGGCACCGCTTTATAAATTTGGCGTATCAACACATACCAAAGACAGATTTGAAACTGACACCAAAAACACTGCAAATGATAAATTCCCCCCTATGTGTCATTATAACAGCATATAGCGAGAGAACATGTGTTTCAGCTCCTCTTGTGGGACCCAGGAGAGTCCTATTTTACTTTATGGAAGAACACTCTGTGAAATAGACCATGCAGTGTGCAGTTGTCATCCATTGTCCCTGCATCTAAAGCCGAACATGAACCCACATCGCGAACACGTCTTCACTAGTTTTCACAGTCAAGACGAGAAATTTAGAGTCAATATTCATAGTCCCAGGCCTGACCCGCACCCAAGACTTAAATCTCCAGATGGAACGCGTTTCCAACCACTGCTTAGCAAGGGGTCAATTCACTTCTATAAAAACATTTCCTGAAGATCGCACCTCCTAGGAACTTTAACATGTATATTTCCATGGCATCAATCCTTGTTATTGAAAACACATGCCCATGGCCTCTCCAGGAGCCTACCAGGGATTTACAGGACCTATGACAGCAGCGAGGTTAACTACAGCATCACTTCACAGCCTAAGCATGCCCTCGTACTGAACAGTTTCCTGTAATGCGCTCCCACCCTGTTCCCAGAGCTATTCTTAGGACACAAATTTGTGCATGTGTATGCATTTTAAACTCCAATTACACATCCCATCTGCAGGCAGAGGCAGACATGAAGAGAGCCGGTGAATTACCAGACACCTCTTAATATTAATCAACCCCTCCCTCTGCCACATCCATCCCTCCCAGCCTCACGTCATCCTCTATTTTTCCCCCCTTCTGCCTCTTCTTTTCCTTCCATTGCAGGATGGAGCAGATGGAAAATAGGACAATAGGGTCCATATTCCCAGCAGGAGGCTGGCGTGAAGCTCACACCTAATATATTCCTCCTGATCTTTCTCCCATCTTTGCATAAAATCAATGCTAGGGCACAAGGCTTAAATATTTTATAAGACTATGAGGCCTGAGTGCATCAATGAAAGTACACCAAGTCCTTGTCCTCTGGAAAACTCTGAGGTAACCACTTCACTGCCAAAGCAGGGGCTCTTCAGCAACCGCTGGAAAAAGAAAATATGTGCTGAGTATCCCTACTATCTACAGATATGATTTGATTTTAATCATATTTCATGCTGGGTCATGTTGCATTACCAACTTACAGCAAATTACTCCTCAGTTTTCTATGTTATAAGTATTCATCCAGGGGTATGAATTAAATATTAATTGAAAAAACACTCATTAAAAATGAAGAGGATTTCAGTACACCAAAAATGACTGCGATGGGATTCCACAGAACTTTAGTGTATGTACCAGATTAGGCTACTTCCACAACACTGGTGAAAATATCTGGCAGGCTTTTCCAACAGAGAGCAGCCTTGTTGGAGTTCACCGGATCTGGCATTGTTGGATTGTACAGTTCATCGCCAGATGCCCACTGACCAATGGCATACATAGAGACGTAAGGGTCCCATAGCAAGGATCAAACCAGGCCCCCCACACAGAATAGAAGGGTTTCTGCCTAAACCCTTTTCAATGACCCTTGAGCCATTTTTCCACTGCCTCATTTGCTAAAAGTTGTTCTTTTAGAGGGTAGAGTCCTGACCAAGATTTCACCTCCAGTAAAAGAGGAGATAATCCCAACTAAGATTGGACCCCCTCTTGCCCTGGGCCCCATAGTAGTCGCATGGTCTGCCGCTATAGTATTTACGCCCCTGCCACTGACTATAATTAGGGGTGCACCTAGCCTTTCTGCTGTCTGAGGCGACAACTGAAATTGCACCCTCCCAATGCCAATTTCTTAACCTAACCCCGTTGTCACAATGAAAGTGCTCATTGCCCATGGCCCTTCCACTGGCTCCCTCTTGCCCCTACGGGGTGCTGCCTGAGGCGATCGCCTCACCTGGCCTCATTGTTGGTGCACCCCTGACTACAATTCCCCTACTGACTTTTCAGCATTAATGCTGACTTTCAGCTGTGCAAAAATTCTTTTCTCCAGCCGACATCCAACAGATGATGTGAAAGTAGCCTTAGCAGTACAATGACCCCCTGAAATATTTAAAAAGTTGGCAAAATTAGCTCGGATCCCTGGACTGATGAGTACCTTTGTGATTTACCCAACTTTTTCAGAAAGGTTTTCTAATTCCAGATGTGCCGCAGTCAGGCTGAGCTGGACATGCATGCAGACATCCACACAATGGTTATCATAGCGCACATGTCGGAGCTTGCGGTTTCCTCACTGTAAAGGTTAAAAAAAAGAATGAAAGATGTGTTTCATTTCTTGTAGACTGTTCATTCGTGAAGACAGATGGAGTAGATCTGCAACAGATTATAGAGCAAGAGTTTGAGACATAGGCCTGTATGGTTAACACCAACTTGCTAAGCACTTTGCGGACTTCCCCTGTTTGGAACACCTTCAAAAGTCCACTTCATTTGTCAAGCCTGGGATCAAACGTTCAGCACCATCTTACCTGTTGATGGCATTCACAAGGCATTCATTGTAAACCACGTCTGGTATGGGTACGCCTTTGCATTATAATCCCATACACAGTGGATTTAGTGTAGTGTCTAGGTGGTGGGGGGTGCAGTGAAATTTCTCATATTACCGTCCTTCTACATGATTTGATAGATAAAAGTAAATGTCTATTATTAGGCTTTACATGATGGCAAAAAATCTGTTTCTTTGTTGCTCACTGGAAATTGCACTGCCAAGACGTTTTGAAAAGGCATTTCTGTCTGATGAGCGCTATTGCCCTTTTAAAGACAAGCAAATGATTGTTCCATTGACCTCATCACTGCTAGACAGCAGTTTGCAGAGTATGCAACATTTGCCCTTGTAACTGCTTGCTATAGGAGGTTGTAGAGCAATCCCTGAATCCCCTGCGCTCCCTGTCTACTGCAATTATTCTATAGATAAATATTAATCTTCATCTGAGCCCGACTTAGTGAAAGACGTCAATTAGGTGAACTCTTAGCATGGAAGACTAATGGCAGTGACTGAATTCTGTCCCAAGGAACATGCAATCTAATTGAAAGAATGTAAACATGAAATTAGACTGCAGTGAAAAATAAAGCAGAAAGTAATGCATACCGTGTACATGCCCCTGTGCTATATAACTGGTGACCTTGTTTTATCAAATTCTTGGATAGCGTTCTTACAGTTTCTTACTACTGGTGTAAGTGGTATACCATGAAGGAGGTAAATAACTTCCTAGTAGGCATCAATATCACACAGGCTTCATTTTGACCCATACATCTTCTATAGGCACTCTATATGTGCTCTGTATGTTATGCTTTGTCTTTATGCTGGTTTCAGCAGCAAAATGTGGGGCAAATAGAGAAGGCATTTTCACACTAACTCCATATATATACAACGGGAGTCATTTATAAATAATGGCGTAATTTGCGCCAAAAACATACTAAAGTTACCAATCAAAAGTGCTGTTTTGTTTTACCTCATATATCAAAAGACGCACGCCGCTTGTAAAATGTGACTTCTTTAAATATCAACTTGATCATTCGCCTATTTCTCTTGATTTGTGACATTTTAACACCAATAGCACTAAAATGAGACTTTTTTAAACTGAAATGTGCCATTTCAGCCACCCTGCCAGACCACACTTGCGACTTATGAAGCATATTTGAGACATTTCCAGGGGTAAATTTCGACTTTTGTCTCAGACTCAGGGTGTTTTTGTCATTGTTCTGTTTTTGTTGAATGTCAATTTACTGACAGAACACTGCTGTTTAGCTCAGTTATATTTATATTAGATTATAAAAAAAATGCATCCTGTTGTAATACTGACCTATCACTTGTTCCCACAACAGGTTGGTTTTTCTTTTCGACTTTTTGACAAAAAGTCACATCTTTCTGCCATAAATGCCACTTTTTACACAAAACCCCACCACATAAGCTGGCTTAATTGTCTGCAACAATTTGAGCCATTTCTGCCCATAGGAGGATGATAAATGAGGCGCAATATGAGCCAATGTGATAGCCCCGCCCACTTTGATATTTATAACTCATTTCTGGAGTGATGCATTCTTTATGGTGAAAATTGTGGAGAAAACAGTTGATGTATTTGGTGCAAATTAAAACGCCATTCTTTTTGCCGCACTTTACACAATAGTCCTAGCGCAACATGCTTAGTAAATGTTTTATTTAAGGCTGGTTACATATGGAACAGAATAGGAGGACACTTGAACAACTGTAGTATTTTACTTAATTCTTTAGAAAAGTGGAGATATAGCTAAAATGACTTGAATATTTTACCCAAAAAAATAAACTACAAGCTGTCTGTAGAAAACCTTGCTAGTTCATAAAATCCTAGGATCTCAGCAAGATTGGCACAGATTCAAGCCGATAGAAGGTCCTTCTATCTTCATTCAGCAGGACCTGCGATGACGTCACAGCGCTTACCACGTAGTGAGCGCGGTGACGTCATCGCAGGTCCTTTTGCAGGTCCTGCAGAAAGAAGAGGATACCGGCTGCGCGATCAAATCGATGAGGTGAGGGTTTTATAATTATTTTTAACCTCCGAATGACCATTTTATTTAGCATTCTGTCTTAAGAATGCTATTATTTTCTGTTATATATTTCCTGTTATAACAGTAAATAATAAAATCACCCGAACTTTAATGAAAAAGTCCGGGTTCGGGTCCGGGTACCCGAACTCAGTTCGGGTTTGCTCATCTCTATTGGCAAGTGTAATGTGAACTTGTAGACAGAGTGACCGGCACTGAGTTGCAGCTCCACTGTATCTGAAAACCATCAATACTGTTACTGAATTAGGAAGAAGACAAGGTCTAGACCACAAACAAATGAGCTTTGAAGGAAAAAAAAACTTCACACTTACCATTGATGAGGAACACTTAAGCAAGCCTGGAAATATGGGAGAGCCTTAATAACCTTTGGCCTAGTGTGGCAGAAAGACAAGCAAGCACATTTATTATTTCATTTCAAATATTATATATTTCTATTAACAAATCACTGTGATTAAAACCATCTTTAGTCCTGGCCAAAAGTTTGAAGTCTGAAGTACAATAATAAGCATTTTATAAATAATTTTTTAAAGTTTTTAACTTTTATCGACAAATATATTAAGTTTATGGAAAGACTCAATATTTCCTGTTTTGACCCTTCTTTCCCAACACTTTTACAATTTGCCCTGGCATGCATGCTGGATATCAACTCATTCTTGCCTAATTAGTACTTGGGGGTTATCACAATTTCTGTGTTTTTGTTTGTCCACCTGCTTTTTGAGGATTGACCACATGTTTGGGATTGGGATTGAGATCGGAGGAGTTTTCTTGCCAAGGAGCCAAATTTTAAATGCTTTGCTCACAGAGCCACTTATCGTATTTTGAGGACTATAGACGCACCAGACTATAAGACGCATCTAGGATTTGGAGGAGGAAGATAAGAAAAAAAATATTTTCCATCAGACCGCAGAGCAGACCCCCAAATCTTCATCAGGCCTCAGATCAGACCAACATCAGACCCCGAAATCAGACCTCCATTCTTCATTAGACCTCAGATCAGACTTCAAAATCAGACCTCCAAGCTCCATCAGTGTCACGGACATTCCTGTGACAGGTAACAGGAGGTCTGTCAGATTGGCAACACGTGGTATAATCTGATGTGTTTTGCTTTTTTGTTGTTGGTATTTACCACATCCTTTTCCCTCAGGTGTTCCTGGTGTGGTAATTGTCCCTCCCCTATTTATTGCTTCTTATCCCACAATTCCTTGCGGTTTATAGCTTCAGTTGTTGTTGTGGTGAGCTGGAGTTTGGTTCTCAGCTGAGATCCTGGAGCCTCCATTTCTTCATTGAAAGATAAGTGCCCTTTTCCCTTCTGTGTGTTTCGTTACTTTTCCCTGTTGTTTTGTTATTAGACCTAAGGGAGACTCCTGTTTGTCCTTCCTTTTGGAGGAACAGGTAGACTCATTCCTGTCATTAGTTCCAGGGTCTTATAGGGTCAGTTTAATGTTTAGGTTCCTGCGTATGAACTCGCCTACCTTTGAGGCCTGTTCATACTGGTAAATAGACAGGAATTGAGCCAGAGTTTTCTTTAGGAGGCGTCCTTCTTCTTTCCTTAGTTTTTAGGCCTAATCTCTTTTCCCTCCTACGCTTGGATTGGTCCCCCCCCCCCACACCTGAGCGTGACAATCAGCCTCAGTCAGACCCCTCAACCTCCATCAGCCTGAGATCAGATCCCCCCACCCTCCATTAACCTCAGATCAGCCTTCCATCAGAATCCCCCCAGCCTCCATCAGCCTCAGACCAGACCCCCATATAACTTTACCCAGTCCCCTGCAGTCCAATGCCTGTACATTCTGCAGAATGTCAATGTGTCCTTGTTTTTGTTTTTTTTGGACAGAAGTGGCTTTTTTGCTGTCCTTCTTGACACTAGACCACCCTACAAAAGCCTTCACCTTACTATGGGTGCAGATGCACTCATACTAGTCTGCTGCCATTCCTGAGCAAGCTCTGCATTGGTGGTGACCCAATCTTGTAGCTGAATCCAGTCCTGGCACTTTCTGGACTTTCTTGGGCATCTTGAAGCATTCTTCACAGCAATTGAACCTCTCTCCTTGAAGTTCTTGATTATCTGATAAATGGTTAACTTATGTGCCAGTACTTGCCAGTACTGCTCTCTGTTTTCTATTGGCTGGCAGCTTACTATGACATCTGCTGCCAGCCAATAGCATAACTTCATGGGATCAAGCCCCACCCCCCCAGCACCAAGCTAGTGTAGAGCAGGCTGGCTGCTCCTGCACAGAGTTCTACAGTGCCTGCCTGCCCCCTCCCTCCAGGTTACTGATTAACCCCTCCACTGCTGTCCCTGGATGGCACATAGGGATGATGGCACCTACTTCTCCAGGCTGCCTATGAGGACCAGACATCAGCTGTCTACAGGAAAGGTAAGTGTTTGTGTATAGAAATAGGTGTATAACTACTTGTATGTTCATGTGTGTGTAATGTGTGTGTGTGTGTATACAATATATATGTCCATCTATGTGTGTATAAGTGCATCTATGTATGTGGTCAGTGCATGTATGAGTGCATCCATGTATGTGGTGACTGTGTGTATGAGCACATCCATGTATGTGGTCAGTGCATGTATGAGTGCATCCATGTATGTGGTGAGTGTGTGTATGAGTGCGTCCATGTATGTGGTGACTGTATGTATAAGTGTGTCCATGTATGTGGTGAGTGCATGTATCAGTGCGTCCATGTATGTGATGACTGTGTGTATGAGCACGTCCATGTATGTGGTGACTGTGTGTATGAGTGCATCCATGTATGTGGTGACTGTGTGTATGAGTGCGTCCATGTATGTGGTGACGATGTGTATAAGTGCATCCATGTATGTGGTGAGTGTGTGTATGAGTGCATCCAATAAGTTGGGGAGGGGCCCCATACAAAAATTTGCTGTGGGGCCCAGTCAGTTCTAGCTATGCTCCTGCTCCTGAGCTAAAGAGAAGTTCCCTGAATTGATGCTAGCAGAAAATATTGTGGCAGAACTGAAATGCCATGGATGCCGTGATCCCCACACATGAATTCTGCTTCAGCCTGATGAAGGGCCTCGCCTCTGTGGCCCGAAACGTTGCTATCGGCATTTAAATATACCACTGGTGTTGAATATGTAAATAAAGCATTTATCTAATAAGCATCAATCGGTGTGCTGTCTCTGACTCTAGAGAATACTTATCTGTACCCCCCCAAGGTGGGAGGAGGTAACTTCAATTGACGAGCACCCAGAACAAAAAATCCCTATTGAAGACGTGTGCTGTGGTCATCCATATAAACTCAATAATTTAACACTCAACTATGAAGCAAAATCCATCGTCCATCTCTGTCAGGAAATGGTGACCTACTTTAGTGGACTACCTAAGTTAGGAATCACAGCCAGTTTTTGATGAAGTTTTTTTAGATAAATCCAGTGGAGGATAAAAAAAGAAAATGAAGTATAAATAAAACATTAATGAGTCTCTGTTTCTTTGTACTCAACCTGAAACATTTTCCTCGAAATCCATGGAGAAATTTGAAACTGACTTACAGATTTGCAGCTGGACATGCCACAGATCTGTCCTCTGATTTAGCCGCATTCAATAGAACTAATCTGCATGTGACCACCTGCTACAGTTTCCTACATAGAAATGTCAGTCGTTGCTTTCCATGACATGGATTTCTACAATAGGAAAATTTGCCATGTTAACATGCCCTAATGCTGTCAATTTCACTCACATACAATATTTTTGGCAAGTAAACTATTATGAAATTAAAATTATAGGGTCCTTTAAAGGGAGTGTGGCATCAGAAAATGGCCTATTATTTCAAATACGTTTTTATCATATCTTTTAGAATTATTGGTCGTTTTTTTTAATTTTCCATGTCACTATTTATATTTAAAAATATCATAATTTTAAAATATGCAGTTTTCTCACTGGCCACTAGGCCTAAAATATGTCAAGACTTCCTGTTCTTTGAGAGCAGCCACTTGGGCCATAGACACAGTGGACAGGAGGGGACCTCAGCAGGGAAGGGTTGGCCATAGACCCTATGGGGAAATTTCCCAGTGGGCCGATACCTAGGAGGGTCACCCAAGCCCTTCTCACAACCGCCAGTCAGGTTCATAATGAACTGATTTTCTCTTATGCACCTGACCAGCAACCGCAGGTGCCCTCCTCAATTTAACTGCATCGACGCCCTTAGGGCAATGATACAGTTGAATATTGTGGAGCAGATGGAAGTATTTTGTGCTGCAGTGTGCTATTTGGTTCACTGCGGAAGTATATTGCTGTGCCCTATGATATAACTGGCCCTGCCTACTTCTGTTGTCCCTAACTACATACGTTGGCCTTGTCTAATTATGTAGCCCTGTCTTCTATCAATTTGGACCCATCTGCAACATGGGGCCACTAAAACCTTTCTTTTCAGGGCAACTTAGTTCCCAATCCACCCCTGGACCTTAGTGACTTCTATGGGAGATTTTTCGAGGCTTGCTCTGTCAGAGGTCAGGGGGGGAGTAGATAAACTGTGATATCACCTATGGTGAATGGTGGATCCTCTATGTTATCTATATAGAGTTGATATCCGTCATTGTGATCCTGCCGGTGATGATAATGGAATGGCTACTTAAAAAGTACCTGTACAGAACAGGAAGTCTTAACCTATTATGAAGCCTCGTAGTTAGTGTAAAAACTGCACAATTTTAAGATTTTTTTTAAATATAGTGACACAACATCACCAAAAAAATCACCAAAAATTGTAAAAAAAATTGTTCAACATAAAAATGTGATTTAAACAATAGGTCATATTCTAAAGACGCATTCATTTAAAGGGGCATTCTGATTAGATTAAGTTATCCCACGACAGGAGATAACTGTTAGACCCCCACCCCCTGCAGCCCCCCTAAAATGAATGGAGTGCCCAGTCGTGCGTGCATGAGGCTGCTCAATTCATTTCTATGGGAATTCCAGAGATAGACGAGCACTGTACTTGTTTATCTCTGGAACTCCCATATAATGGGGCAGCCACGTGCATGTGTGACCGGCCGCTCTGTATATTTCAGGAGAGCTGAAGGGGGTTACGGGGCCCCCATTCTTGTGATTGGTGGGGTCCCAGCACTGATCTAATATTTATCCCATATTAATCTAACCAGAATACCTTTTTAAAGACAAGCTCAGCATTAATTAGACAATTTTTATACAATAATAATTTTTTTAAAGACACTCCAGGCCTAGAAACATATGGAGGATAATGGAAAGTCCAATTCTAAGCTCCAGAACTGGTGCCATAATTCAGTAATTTAGTGATTGGAATAAGTGGTTTGTTTGCTTAACCCTGCATTAGATATTATTGGAGAATATTATAGTAATCTGTCTGTGAGGGCAGGAAACTTACAACTTCCAGATGTCTAAGTGCTTAGCACATCCTAAAAACAATATATGTCATTATTCAGCATCTGAATTGTCATTGCATTGCTACGCAGGAAAACGTGTCCAAATGTCTTCTTGTTACACTGTGACTCTTTGCATTGCTTTTTGTTTTTTCAGCTACTTGCCAATGATAATTATAATAATTTATCCCATGAAAAATTTAGTAAGCGTTGCCAGTATGAAAGAATACATTGTGGATATAAAAGATGAAACAGAATCACAGGAGTAAAGTTATCTGAAATAATTTCTAAAGTTTCAAACAACTGTACTGTATGTGGAAGTAATTTAACAGGCTCTTAAAATACAAAGCCAGGCACTGTTCTGATGTGCAGAGGGGAATGCTTTATGGGGAATGTTTGCTCTGAGGGACCATAAAACAGAGAGACCATACTGTACTGTATGTTACATATATTACAGCAATGTTTTAACAGCAATTCAGAGAACGGTTTTGGGGCAGAAAAATCTTTCCCAATCTTTCCCAATCTTTATTACATGAGTGCACGTTAAATTACAATCAGTGGTATAGTTACAGGATGGGCAAAGGTAGCTGGACTGGAACAAAGGACCTGCTGCCACCAAAGACAATGCAGAATGGTAGACTTTCCTTTACCAACTGCAAAGATTCAGCTTGCTGCCTAAAAAAGGGTTTTCAAGGATTTTTAGGGCTCATGCACCTGACTGTATGTATTTTGCGGTCCACAATAAACGGATCCCAAAAAAATATGGATGACGTCCATGTGCATTCCATATTTTACGGAACGGATCAGAACAGTCTTATCCTTGTCCGTAATGCAGACAATTATAGGACATGTTCTATTTGTTTGCAGAACAGACATAAGGAAACGGAATGCACACAGAGTAACTTCTGTTGAAATGATTGGTTCCGGATGGACACAGTGTTCGTTAGTGTGCATGAGCCCTAATGTATAAAAAAAACGGAAATTATTCTGTGTGCATTACGTTTCCGTATGTCTGTTCCAATAAAAATAGATCATGTCCTATTATTGCCCACATTACAGACAAGGATAGGACTGTTCTATTAGGAGCCAGCTGTTCCTTTCTGCACAATACAGAATGCCCATGGACGTCATCGGTATTTTTTGCTGATCCGTTTTTAAAGGACTGCAAAATACAAACGGTTGTGTGCATGAGCCCTTTTTCTGATGAGCAGGTCATCAGGATCTGATCGGTGGGGGTCCAACACCCGGGACTACCACTGATCAGCTGTTTGAGAAGACACCGGTACCCCTGTGAGTGCTGCGGCCTTCTCGGCAGCTTAGTATTGCTTCTCGTGCTTGGTATTGCACTCAGCCCCATTCACTTGTTACTATGAACATTTGTCCTTATACTTTTTCATTGTTTGTCAGCAACAATGATATTTTGTGGCACAAAAAGGGTATCTGCCAGCAAATGATCATTTGTCGGCTAATCTGCCAGTTACTGGAAACCAGTGTTGGTATGAAGATTCGTTCCCGATAATTGGCCCTATTATTGGCATAGAACATGGAAAGAAGTAACTATTAGGCTCTCTTCATTGTGGATTCTCTCGGTAACATTGCCAGACTAATTTTAGGATGAAAACAATGGGCCCATTGAATGAAACAGAACTACCAAAGGTGGCTCTAAGTGGAGCCTCCAGCGATTTGAACAAAATATATTTGTTAGGAAATGACCTACCCATGATCCAGTGCATGGCTGTTTTAGGCCTGTTTCACACTTGCGTTGCAGTTTTGTCCCCATTCATTGTCAATGGGGAAAAAACTAATCAGGATACATTCCCTCCCGTTTTGTTGCACTTTTTGACCGGGCACAAAACTGCTGCAAGCTGCAAAACGGAACAAAGCGGATCCGGCATGAAATCAAGGTAAGTCAATGGTGCCGGATCCATTTTTTTTAGGGATTTTATACAACCAGATCTGTCCGAATCGGATGCATCTGGATTTATTAAAAAGACAGATGTTTAATTCCAGTTTTGAGATCCTCTGTCAGACCTCAAAACCAGAAAGACACAACCCAAGGCCTTAGGAGGGTTGCTCTGCTGAATAGCCAAGCCTCAGCTGGTCAACCTATCTGTTAGACTAGACGCTGAGCTAATCAGGATTCTGGCTCGGTGTCCAATCCTAGAGTGTATATAAGCCTTGTGCTTACTGCAGTCCTTGACTGTGATTTTGCCCTGGCTCCTGTAAGTTTTGAGTACTCTCAGTTGGACCCTCCTGTTTATTGACCTTGGCTAGATTCTGGATTAACCCCTTGACTAATTATTAGGCTCCAACTGTGTCTCCGGGCTTTGATGTCTCAGCTTGTCCATTTTCTTCTGTTTTGGCTGCTATTGTCTCTGCTGGTTCTGACTCTGGCTTATTTATTTATCTTGCTACTCCTAGGCATCTGATAGATTTGCTACCTGTGAACGTGCACCTGTTTTCTGCTGCCTTACTCCACAGACCTAACCTGTGTTTATAGCCACCAAGTCCAATCAGTTTCATAGAGGGCTCTAGTGAAAATCTAGTAATAGTCTTAGATCTATTTACTGGAGTGGTGAAGAAAGATTTAGAGTTTGCTGGCAGTGGTCATGGACGGTAACGCTGTACTCTTCCTGCCCTCTGTTTCTTTACAGTATTCTGATTTTTGTGGTTTCCATAAGATATTTCATTTTATGGTTAGAATTTGCGTCCTTTCATACATATTTTATTTACATGTGAAGCCCTTGTCAGTACCAAGATAATGCCAATCAAAATAATCTTCTACATGTTGACCTGTGCTCAGAGTAGAAGCTCAGACAGCAGATCTATCATCTCTTATCCATTTTTATCTTTGACTATTTTCAATAGATGGAGATCGCTCCCTACCGAAATGTAAAAGGAAAGAAAATGAAAATACCTAAATATTACTTTATTATAAATATATTCCCAAATACCTCTCGTTAGCTATATTGATTTGTTTTGTCTAGGGAGCAATCATTAGGAGAAATAAAATGTCCGCCTTCCTATTAGTACACACAAAACCTGTCCTAGTCACACAGGAGGACAAGTTACTTCATAACACTGAGGTAAAGATCTGCCTCATCATCTTCTCTGCTCTACTTGTCAGGGATTGTGATCCTGAATACAGGTGATAAGATCTTCAGCTGAATCTCTGTAGGAAAGGAGCTCATGATGAGACCTGAAATACAGAGAGGATGGACAGGACAGACTGTGGTACTGGAGACTGCATACAAGTACTGCTGCTCATTATCCACACCCCACCTCCTCTCTGTACTTCATGTCTCCCCATGAGCTCCATTCCTACAGAGATCCAGCTAAAGATCTTATCAGTTGTATTTGGGATCATAATCCCTGACAAGCAGAGCAGAGAGGAGGATGAGGCAACTCTTTACCTCAGTGTTGTGAAGTAACTTGTCCAGCTGTGTGATTAGGACAGGTTTTTGGTGTACTAATAGGACGGCGACCATTTTATTTCTCCTGATGATTGCCCCCTAGACAAAACGAGCCATTATAACTAATAAAAGGTATATGGGAATATATTTATAATAAAGTATTATTTAAGTATTTTTATTTTCTTAATTCCAGGAGAACCCCTTTAATGCTAAGGTCACAGTTTGTTGGGGTTGTTGTTAGAGCCAACAAGCCAATCACAAGACATAGAAACAATATGAAATCTGAACATGTTTCCCAACATTTTATTGACCACCATTCTCCTTAATGACACTGCTCTGGTGGCCATGGCTCCTCTATAACCACTAGTTATTCTCATTTATTTTTAATTCCAAAGGATCAAACCGCCTCTTGAGTACTGAGCACCAAGAGAATAAATATTTTTCAGGCTACGTAGCTCCTAGTATTGACACTTTACTGTCAGAACTGCCTCCCAGGCCTGGAAAGTTGTTACTTTGCAGATAACATGAATGCTTTGCACACAGTTCTTTGTCATTTAATCTCCCATCGAGGGAGACAGGAGCTGGATGACATTTTGATCTCAAAGAGAGAGCTGGCATTTTAAAATGCTGAAACCTGATTTGCACTTTATTCCGCTGCTCTGTTGTAAGACAGCACATCAGGGTTTCTTGGCTATTTTTGTGATACCCTAACCAAGCTAAAGCTTCAAGAAAAATGATAGGAAATATTCCTTGACTCAAAAATGGTCAAAGAAACCTTTGTTTAAAATTGGCACGTTTAGCTGACCACAGCTAACCTCATTAGATAAATGTCAGGATCACGGATGGCTCTGCACATGAAAGCCTTTTTCCTCCTGAAAATAAGTACTGACGGAGGTTCTAGCAGCCGACAGCAATCTTATATGTATGGGTTTAAAGGGTTCACTGAGTTAAATAAAAACTTGGGCAACAGTAGTAAATGTCATACAATGACAAAAAACCTCATGCTCACCTGTTTTCTCCTCTGCCGCATCCAGTGACAAGCTCCGGTCTTCCCTTCCAGTGCTTGTTTCATGGCAGAGGTGACGACCCATACACCCCACATCTCCACTGCAGCTAATCACTGGCCTCAGCAGTCACATTCTGTACACTGCTGAGACCAGTGATTGGCTGCATTGTGACCTAAGGCATGGGGCGACGCCGCTGCAGCCAGGATGATAGGAATATAATGTGGCACTGGAAGCCGCAGAGAAGAAAAGAGGCGAGTATGACTAAATTTTTTTTTTTATTTGTAACATTTGCTGATGCCCAAGTTTTAGGACAACCCCTTTAAGCTCAGACTGGCTTGAAGGGGTTGTACAGTCATGGCCAAAAGTTTTGAGAATGACACAAATATTATATTTTCACATGATCTGCGGCCCTCTGGTTTTTATGTGTGTTTGTCAGATGTTTTTATCACATACAGAAATATAATTGCAATCATATTATGAGTAACAAAAGCTTATATTGACAGTTAGAATGAGTTAATGCAGCAAGTCAATATTTGCAGTGTTGACCCTTCTTCTTCAGGACCTCTGCAATTCTCCCTGGCATGCTCTCAATCAACTTCTGGACCAAATCCTGACTGATAGCAGTCCATTCTTGCACAATCAATGCTTGCATTTTGTCAGAATTTGTAGGTTTTTGTTTGTCCACCCGTCTCTTGATGATTGACCACAAGTTCTCAATGGGAATAAGATCTGGGGAGTTTCCAGGCCATGGACCCAAAATCTCTATGTTTTCTCTATGTTCCCTGAGCCATTTAGTTATCACCTTTGCTTTATGGCAAGGTGCTCCATCATGCCGGAAAAGGCATTGTTGATCGCCAAACTGCTCTTGGACGGTTGGGAGAAGTTGCTCTCGGAGGACATTCTGGTACCATTCTTTATTCATGGCTGTGTTTTTAGGCAAGACTGTGAGAGAGCCGATTCCCTTGGCTGAGAAGCAACCCCACACATGAATGATTTCAGGATGCTTTACAGTTGGCATGAGACAAGACTGGTGGTAGCGCTCACCTCGTCGTCTCCGAATACGCTGTTTTCCAGATATCCCAAACAACCGAAAAGGGGATTCATCAGAGAAAATGACTTTACCCCAGTCCTCAGCAGTCCACTCTCTGTACCTTTTGCAGAATATCAGACTGTCCCTGATGTTTTTTCTGGAGAGAAGTGGCTTCTTTGCTGCCCTCCTTGAGACCAGGCCTTGCTCCAAGAGTCTCCGCCTCACAGTGCGTGCAGATGCACTCACACCTGCCTGCTGCCATTCCTGAGCAAGCTCTGCACTGCTGGTAGCCCGATGCCGCAGCTGAAACACTTTTAAGAGACGGTCCTGGCGCTTGCTGGTCTTTCTTGGGCGCCCTGGAGCCTTTTTGGCAACAATGGAACCTCTCTCCTTGAAGTTCTTGATGATGCGATAGATTGTTGACTGAGGTGCAATCTTTCTAGCTGCGATACTCTTCTCTGTTAGGCCATTTTTGTGCAGTGCAATGATGACTGCACGTGTTTCTTTAGAGATAACCATGGTTAACAGAAGAGAAACAATGATGTCAAGCACCAGCCTCCTTTTAAAGTGTCCAGTGGTGTCATTCTTACTTAATCATGACAGATTGATCTCCAGCCCTGTCCTCATCAACACCCACACCTGTGTTAATGGAGCAATCACTGAAACGATGTTAGCTGGTCCTTTTAAGGCAGGGCTGCAATGATGTTGAAATGTGTTTTGGGGGATAAAGTTCATTTTCTAGGCAAATATTGACTTTGCAAGTAATTGCTGTTAAGCTGATCACTCTTTATAACATTCTGGAGTATATGCAAATTGCCATTATAAAAAATGAAGCAGTAGACTTTGTAAAAATTAATATTTGTATCATTCTCAAAACTTTTGGCCATGACTGTACAGTTTAGAAAGCCCTTATATATAGAAATAGGGAATTCTATGTTGATATAGGGGGTCTCCTGTTTAGGCAGAGATGGAGCTAGGCTTTTTTGCAACAGGGGCAAAGGTTCTGACAATCAGTACACGGGGCACATGCGCCTGTTGACCCCCCCCCCCAACTCCCTGGTTCAGCACCCTTTTCTATTGGGCAGGGGGGAGAGTGGCTCCAAAGGGCATATTTTGTTCTGGACGACTTGTTCTGTTATGCATTACACAGACATCTCATTGAATGGGCACTATGGAGTGATTAGTTTCCCCTTTCCCCTTTTTAAGCATTTGGTCAACGACTAGATTTCGTGACTGCACTGTAAAGATACTCTCTCATCTTGGGAGATTTACAAAGAATTGCGTACTGTAAATTAGGCTTTTTGAGAATTCGGAGCATTTACCATTGTTGAACAATAGCAGGGTGTACATACCAAGTTTTATAAATAAGGAATGCCTGACAGATAGCATTTGAGCCAGCATATGTCTTTCTTCAATGCAATTACATAAGAAAATTGCATTTCTTTATTGCACTTTGAATACATAATTTGGTGCACCGAAGCCATCTTGCATTCGTCTAGCCTTTTTGTTACCTGAAACAGGAGGTATACAGCATCCCCATCTCCAAAATGTAGATATGTAAGTAATGACCAGTGTTCTTTTGGAATACTGCCCCCTGCCGTCTGAAAAGGGTTCTCCCCGAAGTATAGCCCTCACCTCAGCTCATGAATAGGGCACCCCTAGTAGGACTGGTAAGGGATGGAGGATGATAATTTCTTACTGTTTCATTCTTGTCAGGTGATGCATGCACAGTATATAGAAATTTTATCCTGGAAAAAAATTCTCGGTACATCTGGCATCCAATGGAACATGCAACAATTTACATGGAAATAAAAAAAAACCTCTGATTTGCTATTTCTGATATCAGAGTCATCATGAAGCACAGTAGAAGGAACATGCACCTCTATGGCCGGACTAATACGGCTTTGGGCAATATCGACCCCCAATACAATCATGTTTAAATGACTTTTAGACTTGCTTAGTGTTTCAATTTCACTATAAACATGGGGAAGTAAAGTTACAACCCAAATGGGTAAATTATGTGGAACTTGAAGATTTATCACTTTTTAGCTAAGTACTCCCAGACTAGGTGAAACAAGTGGCTTATAACTGAGGCCCTGTGTGCATGTATTGTGCATGATGCAGCATACAGCAAATATATATTTGACTACCTACAAAATCGATGTATATCAGTATTTTTGTGTGATGCTCGCCTCTTTTTATTCATGCTGCTCAGCTGATTGGTTTTAGCTTTGCTCCACTAAGGCTATGTTCACCGCCCAGCTGAGGATCAGGCTACCAGAGCTCACTGTATCCGGAATTGCTGGTCCCACTGTGTACTGCCAGATCCCTATTGTCTATAATGTAGTTTGGCAGTTATCTGGCCACTTTTCCGCCATAAATGCCGGGTTTTGGCTGGACCAAAAATGTTACGCGCAACAGTTTTTTATTCCGTCGACAGCCGATATTTGTGCCGGATCAGGTAGCGGGATCAGTATGCTGCAGATCTGAACGTAAGGTACAGCTAATATTAGTGACTGTAGCTTAGGCTACTTTCACATCTGTGTTTTCCTTTCCAGTATTGAGATCCGTCATAGGATCTTACAACCGGAGGAAAATGCTTCCGTTTTGTCCCCATTCATTGTCAATGGCGACAAAACTGAACTGAACAGAAAGGAGTGCAGCAGAATGCATTCCGTTCCGTTGCGTTCCCATGAGGCAGACAAAAAACGCTGCAAGCAGTGTCTTTGTATGCGTCATGAGATACTGAGCATGACGGATCGGCATGAAGCACAATGTAAGTCAATGGTGCCAGATCCGTTTTCTCGGACACAAAAGACAGGTCCGGCACTAAACTCGTTGTAACTCAATGGGCGCCGGATCTTTCTTTGTCATTTTAGAGATAATACAATCTGATCTGTTCATAGCGAATGCAGGCAGTTATATACTGATTGTGTTTTTGCTTATCCCCTGCTAGATCTAGCAAAAATCAGATGTGAAAGCAGCCTAACTTGCCTTGTCTAATGAGACTTTGAGGTAGTATGAAATCTACCTTCTATCTGGTCAGATGTTCAGGCTGCAGTGATGTTCATTATACTTTACACTGCATCTTTTTCTCTTAGACTTAGGCTGACCATATACACCCATGGCTGAAAGTGTAGACACCCTGAAATTTTTCTAGAAAATTAGTATTTCTCACAGAAAATTATTGCAAGTACACATGTTTTGTTATACACATGTTTATTTCCTTTGTGTGTATTGGAACACCACAAAAAAAAAAAAAACAGAGGAAAAAAGGCAAATTGGACATAATTTCACACAAAACTCCAAAAATGGGCCGGAGAAAATTGTTGGCACCTTTTCAAAATTGTGGGTAATCAACTTTGTTTCAAGCATGTGATGCTCGTTCAAACTCATCTGTGGCAAGTAACAGGTGTGGGCAATATAAAAATCACACCTGAAAGATAAAAAGGGGAGAAGTTGACTAAGTCTTTGCATTGTGTGTCTGTGTGTGCCACACTAAGCATGGAGAACAGAAAGAGAAGAGAACTGTCAAAGGACTTGAGAACCAAAATTGTGGAAAAATATCAACAATCTCAAGGTTACAAGTCCATCTCCAGAGATCTTGATGTTCCTCTGTCCACTGTGCAGAATAGTCCGGATGGTGGATAAGCAGCCCCAATCAAGTTCCAAAGAAATTCAAGCTGTCTGGCTCAGGGTGCATCAGTGTCAGATCAAACTATCCATCAACATTTGAATGAAATGAAACGCTATGGCAGGAGACCCAAGAGGATCCCACAGAGACATAATAAAGATAGACTGCAGTTTGCCAAAATGTATACGAGTAAGCCAAAATCCTTCCGGGAAAATGTCTTGTGGACAGATGGGACCAAGACAGAGCTTTCTGGTAAAGCACATCATTCTACTGTTTACCGAAAACAGAATGAGGCATACAAAGAAAAGAACACAGTACCTACAGTCAAATATGGTGGAAGTTCAGAGATGTTTTGGGGTTGTTTTGCTGCCTTTGTGTTCAAGGCATTAAGATGTTTTTTAGGCACGCTCTGTGGAGGAAGGAAGGAGTAGATAAGCTGTGTTACCACTTATCGTAAATCGTGGATCCTGTGTTAGGCTACTTTCACACTTGCGTTGTGGTTTTCCGGTATTGAGATCAGGCAGAGGATCTCAATACCGGAAAAAAACTGATCAGTTTTGTTCCCATGCATTCTGAATGGAAAGAGATCCGTTCAGGATGCATCAGGATGTCTTCAGTTCAGGCAGCTTTCAGTTTTGTGACCGGACACAAAACCGCAGCAAGCTGTAATTTTGTGTCCGGTCATAAAAACTGAAAGAAACTGATCAGGTACTGAAACCAATGTAAGTCAATGGTGACGGATCCGGTTTTTTAGGAGACTAAAAAAACGGATCCGTCACCCATTGACTTTTAATGTATTTAGTGCCTGATCAGTTTTCTTCAGTTTTGATTTCACACAACTGCATCCTAACTGAACTGATGCATCCTGATGTGCAAAATCAAAACAGATCAGTTTAATTCAGGTATAGAGATCCTCTGCCGGATCTCAATACCTGAATTAACAACGCAAGTGTGAAAGTAGCCTAATCTGTAGAGAGGTCTTACTTATCCTGGTAATTCTGCCTATGCTGATAATGGGCTACTGAAAAGTTACCTGAGCAAGAAGCCTCAACATGTTATTTGGCTTAAAGGGACACTATCGCGAAGAAAAATTTTTTGATATGTTTTACAACATAACAAAAGCAGGTTTTAACATAATGTATTTTTCAAATTGTGTAAATGTTTTTTTTTTTAATTCAGTTTTCTTGCCTTACATGGGGGCTGCCATGTTGGAAGTAAAGTGTGACAGTCTGGATTTACAACACAATGGCACCTCAGGCATGTACATAGGCTTCCTCAGTCGCTGCTGACCCTATAGAGAATGAATGGAAGATGTGAGCCCGCCCCTGTGATGACACCAGTAACACACAGCCAGGTCCTCCCTCCTTGCTGCTGGGGACTCAGAAACAGAGTAGATGGAGGTTCTTGGGGCTGTAGGACCTTAGTGATGTAATCGGCCATGTGACCAGTGGGGGAGGAGACTGAGGAGCAGAGATCTGTGTTTTTGTAATGAAGCCATTGTCTCATCTTATCTTACTGAAGCAGTGATGTCACCGCTGAAGGTGTGAATTGGTGATGTCATTGGTACCACCCACTTTTTTGCAGCATGCCTACTTACAGGTTGCTCAAAGCCTCATTTGGCCAGCAGAGCTCCCCCTGGTGACCAAAGATGGTAAATATGGTAAAATCTAATATTTATTTATAATATTTCACACATTGGAATTTTTATTTATTTATTTATTATTTCTTACAAATATATAATAGATTTTTTTAGCATAAATAAAATATAGAACAGGTTTTTGTGATAGATTCCCTTTAAAGGGGTTTTCCGAGATTTTAATACTGAGGATAGGTCATCAGTATCTGATTGGTGGGGGTCCGGCACCTGGGACCCCCATGATCAGCTGTTTGAGAAGGCAGTGGCACTCCTATGCTGCGGAGGAGATCGCTGAAGCATGGGGAGGAGTGATCACTATGCCATTGCTCATCCCCATACTGTCTAGTGTTTTGCTGGCAGTAGATTACTATTAGACAGCACGATCTGCCGCCAGCAAGCACTGATTTATAAGCATGCTTAAAAATCACAATTGCTGGATGAACAAGTGTTTGCTTGTATATTAGGCAATCAGTGGCAATATTACACTGCAAGATGATTGCTAATGAGCATTCATGTGAATGCTCATTAGTGATTCCTGGACGAAATATCAGTATCCTGCCAGGTCCGCAATACACGGGCATCGGCCATGTGCAGCCCGCACCACGGATCGCGGACCCATTTACTTCAATGGGTCCACAATCATGGAGATGCGGAGTGGAGGCACGGATCAGAACACCACGCAAGCACTACGATGTGCTTCCGTGGTGTTTCTGGCCTTGCCTCCGGATCCCAAAAAAGTAGCGCATTCAAGTGAATGGGTCCACGATCCGAATGCGGCGGCCCCACAGTCAGTGTCCGTGCATTGTGGACCGCAAATTACAGGCCACAGCACGAGCACTGACAGCACATGTTCATGTGCATGAGCCCTTAAGTGTAACTTGCATAACAGGACACTCCTCTTTTTTTATCAGGAGGGTCACTCCCACACTGGCATTCCAAAGAACACTTATAGAGCCTATCCCTTCTACATCCCCCTGCAGTCCACTCTATTACACGACCTGGCCCTCCAGGCATCACAGGCAAGAGGGCAGTCAACCTTGAACTACATGCTGGTCACCAGTTCTCCCCAGGCTGATGTCTCACAGAACCTCTGTTAGTCCCAGCTATAGCCCCACCCTACACAGGGTTGAAATCTCCGAAAACCTTGGCTCCTCTCAGGACTGACTTCTCTCACAGCCCACAATAGAGTTGAAGAAATCTCAGCCAGTGCGGGACTTGCAACAGCCCACACAGAAGCTATCTACTAGCAATCCTCTTCCATGGCTGAAGATATTTTCAGGCCACAACTCCAGACTTTCTCTGTCAACTCAATGTCTGCATCTTGTTGTTTATCTCCAGGTCATGCTAGGTAACACCACAATGGCATCTATTGCCTATGAATCTCTCAGTACTCTAGATGATCCACTAGACAGCATTTCCTCAGGCTCCTTATCACTCTTTTCCCAGCCTTCAGTCCACCAGTACTTCCACAGTGGACAATCCCACTCTGGATGCTAGAAACATCCATGAAGGACAACCTTGGCCTAAATGTCTCATAGGTCAAATACAAATTCAACATGCACCGGACAAAGTACATTCATCCCCTTAATGCAAAACTATTCCCTTTGATCTCCTCTACTGTGCGCTCCCATCAGTGTATTGGAGCAGTTGTCCAGCATCGCAACACATACACCTACAGCAGTGCTAGGCTTGTCCTTCCTCTTACTATTGTCAGCTGCTGTGACAGGCCATGGTGGCTCTTCGTGCACCATTGGCCCCAGTCTGGGCAACCCAGAACTTAGGTACACAGACAGCACAATATACATAAATATATACTACAGTTCTAATATATACATAGTACAAGGCAATAACATATAATACAATAAAACAGTTTATTAAAGCAAAACACATACCACCCTATAGCACTGCCTAACACTACAAAGCTCAGATGCTTGGTTTCATTACATTTTTATGCTATTCAGTTCTGGTGCAGACCTTCTGCTATGAACGCCAGGTTCCTCCAACAGTCCTCCAAAAATATACTTGAAGGTTAATTGGCTTGCAATGTAATTGACCTTTGGATTCTGTGTGTGCATCTGCTGTAGAGAAAATAGAATATAAGCTCCAGCGAGGCAGAGACCGGTCTAAGTGAAAACATTCTCTGCTCTGTGTTATATGTCAGTTCTTGGAAGGGATAATAATGAAAAAAATAATCCCCCGATAATACAAGGGATGCCAACCGTGCTGTTCTGCTGAGATCTCATCTATCTAACAATGTCAAAAATTCCATTGCAAAAATGGGAAGTATACCAAAAAGTGCTGGCAGTAAGCAGGGCTACTATTCTTATCCTATCAAAGTGTGATTGGAGGGCACCCCATCCCTCTGACCCACTCTGGTTGGCAGAATTAGGAGGATGCAGCACCTTGCCATTTAAGGAAAAGTTGCTGAGCTGCGTTTCCAGACACAGCCACATGTACATAGAGGTCGCTCTGTCGGGTACTGCAGTTAATGAAACTCTCCAACATTTTTTTTGTACATATAATACAGTACTAATGCACAAGAAATATTCTAGTACTGTTATTTGTTTCATCCCAAGTCAGTTTCATCCATACATATCAAACGCTTTCATTATGGGCACCCAGGTCTTGTGACACCTAGTCTGACAACCGTGCTCTTCTGTGTAGACAGGATGTCAGTCTCCTCTATATAGCGTGTTCCTGGGAACTACAGGTTTATATCATCACCTGTCAAACCCCTCCTGGAAGCTGTCAGACACCTCTACACCAAACTGTGCCCTCCATGTTTCTCCGAATGGCCCTCCATGCATGGAAGCTGCTAAAAATACATTTCTGTCCTATCTAGGGGAGCAGGAGAGCAGTGATTAGCTACAGAGTTACAAAACTCCACTGACTTGTGCTGCCTGTCTGTATAATCTGTGTGTGCAGAATCTTCAGTGGATCCTATGAAATGCAGCTTCACACTGCTCTCTTGCTTGTGGAGAGAATCCTATCAATCACAAGCAGGGGGTATGGGAGAGCAGTGTGAAGCTTCTTCACATAGGAATAGACTGAGACTCTGCAGTGTGAGCTATGGGTCAGAAGCTCTGCGTCACTGATCTATCACAGAGTAAGTGCAGTGTGATGAGACAGAGTCAGAGGCAGGATGTGAAATGGAGATTGCATTAGGCGAACAATATCAAAGGTGAAGAAGGAATCAAGCTGCAGTACTCCAGTGAATGCCACTATCACTGGAATATGCTTCCTTTTTCCTTGTTTTATTTTAAGCAAAAATTGGGTTTGGAATCAAAAAGGCTTTGATTAATTTCTCAAAGGGTTTGTGCCATATTTTTATATTGATGGTCAGGTTGGACCATCAATATCTGATTGGCAAGGGTCCTACAACACCACTTTTCCAGAGACCCAACCTACTTGCATGTATGCCGCCACTCCCTCATCACGGGTACTCCATATGCTTTATGGGAGATTTACCAATTCCTCTGACAGTTCAGGAGGGGCTCCACTTTTTCTGGAAGCCTCCCAGTCGATTTCGGAGAAGTTTGGACTTACATACATTCCAAGAGTTTGAATATATATCACTACCATGATTTTCGTTGTTCGCTGCTCCTATGACAGAGCAGAACAGCGAACGTCACTAGTGCAGAGATGAACAAAGTCTAATATACACCTCAGAACTACAAGTCAAAATGGCTGCTGATGGAGGGTCATGTGACCAGACAAATCACCTCCATGTGATGCCTCCTTCATTCAAACACACACCTGCCCTAAAATCCCAACAGAACAAGTGCAGATGGCAGGTGCAGTGTATGTGAATAAAGGAGGCATTGCATGGAAGTGATTTGCCTGGTCACATGACCCTCCATCAGCAGCCATTTTAAGGACAAGACCTCTGTGTGAAGAGCAGAAAAAACTCTGTAAACAAGGGGGGGGGGCATATCTCAATTTCAACAAAAACTATATTAGTAAGTGCCATATAATCATATCAAAAACACATTGGTCAAAAATAACTGGAAAGTGGTCAACCCCTTTAAGCTTATATTACATGGGCAGACCACATGGGCTCATTATACTCATTGTGTTTGATGTTTCTTTTGTCTTTTTTTGTTTTTTCTTATTGTCTTGATATTAAAAAATAAATAAATAAATAATCTCCATACATATCTTCTAACAAACACTCAGTACATGCACAACTTAATTATAGACCTATATGTGCATCCTAAGTGTGGACAGTGCACTGCGAGAAAGGGGGAGAAGATATACAGCGTGCACAGCAAAGTTTGCAGCATTTTTTATCCCTTAAATATAGGTTTTACTGTTAGGCTGGGTTCACACCAGCTTTATCACTTTCTGCTGTTCTGTGCCATTAGAGGAACAGAACAACAAAAATAACGGAACATAATGGATTCAGCAATTGGGTCTTTACTCTTTTCGGTTTCAGTTCAGGATGCTGCTTTTTTTTCACCAGACAAAATTGTGGATGCAGGACTTTTTGTCTGGTCTTTTTGATGAAATTTGGAGGCGCAGAATGGAGCCTCCAGTGCAGATGTGAACAGGTCCGTAAGCTTACATATATTGTATCGGATCCAAGGAAAAATACAGTGCCAGAACCAAGATCACTGCATAAATACTGCACTGGAACTAAGCATAGAACATACAGCCACAGAACCGAGCTCATACTTGGTACCAGTGGCGTAACTAGAAATGACTGGGCCCCACAGCAAATTTTTGAATGGGGGCCCCCCTTCCCCCAGTAAATTCTTCGCAACCCCTTCTTTTCATGCAACCCCCACTCCTGTGGCTAGTAAAGATTGCTCTCTCAGACCAGGCCTGGTTGCCACTCCGTTAGTTTCCTACACTATATATACTGTCACTGTATATAATGTCATTGTATAATACTGTTGAGGGGGCCCGGACAATAAAATCTTTTTGTCCTCCTCCTGGGTGGGCCCCTTCTGAGTTCAGGCCCCAAAGCAGGCACTTTCCCTGCTTCCCCTATAGATAAGACCCTGATTGTATCCTATCATGTATTCTACTGAAAATGTTGTGATATTATGCTTTTTATTCTCACGACCTAGTGTGCTTTGCATTAATTGTGTTTATTCCATTTTCTTGTATGTGTTTTTGTATTTTTATATGTATCTTCCTAATAAAGACTGACAATTTGTAGTATATGCGGGGAATCCCTTCAATAGTCAGTAGGTGTGGGGTTATACAAAGATGAAAGAGGTCTCATAGCTGTGACCAGTGGCTCTACTGGAGAAACTCAATGTTATAGTTTCCAAGTTATGAGTTGTTTATGGAGCATAAGAGCTCAGGGCTTGATTATAGGAAGTGTTATGCCCCTTTCACACGAGCGGGAGACTCGCATGTCTCCCGCAACGCATCTATATGCGATCCCTGTCAGTGCCGAGTCCAGCCCTGTAGATGCGTTGCAGGAGACAAGCGAGTCTCCCGCTCGTGTGAAAGGGGCATTAAAGGAGCAATTTCCCATGGACCTCCCCTATTAATTTCTATCCAGCTCAGGGGCGTACCTAAAGGCTCATGGGCCCTGGTGTAAGAGTTCAGCTTGGGCCCCCCCTTCCCTCAGTGCTTTGGGGCCAGGGGCAGGGAAACACATAGCCTTCGGGCTGCCTGTGGCAAAAAGTGAAATAGCCCCCCATGACAAATTCTTGACCTAACCCCTTCCCTCCAGCCAGAGGTGTAACTTGACCAGCATGTACTTTCTATAATACCGCTGATGTCTTATGTGGCACAAGGGTCTTTGGGCCCCCTCAGGCTCCTGGGCCCGGTAGCGACTGTTACCTCTGCACCCCCTATAGCTACGCCCTGCTTGGTACTAATGGTTCCCTTGTCCCACCAGTGCTGCCAGAAGCTCAGTTGTGGGAGGCAGACACAATTGATTGCAGGGAATCCAGATACTGGAGAATCAACCCAGTGACTACCCCCCCCCTTCCGCCATAAAGCAGAACATAGAGGGGCCTGGAGCAATCATCTGGGCCATGGCCAGGTGTTTTGGACATTTGGCAACTGCTGAAAAAAAAATCATATTAACACCCTCTCCCTCCGCCATATCGATATATTTCCTGAAAGTAGACACCTGCTAGGTTATCAAAATGCAACTCAGCACTTTATACGTACAGGCACTTTCATGCAATTCTTTGTCAAACGGTAATTCTTGTAAAAATTTGCATAATGGGACATGTTGTGCACACTCTGCTTATACACTAGACTCCTGCCAAACATGCGCCATCCACATGCTGTCACAATAATGTGACTGAGGGTGAATGGTACATAGGTCTAGTGCAGGGATCAGCAACCTCCGGCACTCCAGCTGTTCTGAAACTACAACTCCCAGAGTGCTCCTGTCACTTCTGTTGGAAATACAATAACAGCCGATTAAGTTTCCATGCTGGGAGTTGTAGTTTCATAGCAGTTGGAGTGCCAAAGGTTGCTGATGCCTAGTTTAGAGTATAAGGAGAGTGTGTGCAGCATGTGAGTGTTGTGTGTGAGGTTGTGTCCATTGACATGAGCCCGTTCATTCACTTCACGACCAAGACGTATACTAGCACCCAGATCGTGGCATCAAATAAGCCACATCAAACACTTGCACCATGGTACAGTGAATGATTCATGCATGTGTGATGTGTAGACTAGTGCTACAGTGGGGTGCGTATCCTATATTTGAGTAGTGTATGTTGTATGTGTGAGCCTTGAGCCTTGTGTCCCCTGCTTGAGTGTAGCATGTGGCATGTGTCCTATGTGTGCGTGACAGATGACCCTGCTTTCCTCAGTGTGTAAGTGGCACATGGGAGACATGTTTTTGACATGTAAATCGACAGTATGTACAGTATGTCCTATGTATGAGTGGAGCTTGTGTGGTATGTATCCTACGTGTCATGGAGCATTTGTGGTCTGTATGTTACACATATCTTATGTATGAGTGGCATGTCTCCAGAATGTGAGTAAAGCGAGTGCGTGGAACATGCCCTGTCTGTGATTGATGTATGTGCGGTGTGAGTGGCTTTGTATATGATATCTAGGGGTGAAGATTTGTGTCAGGGAGTCAGCAAAAGTCTGGTGAAAAGTCTGATAAGTGACATATTAATGCCATGTTAGATGCACGTCTGCTATGTGTCCACTGTTTGAGCCATGTGAGTGGTGAGTGTGTGATGCAAGTCCTATGTGTGATGTGGCATGTTTCCAGTGTGTGAATGGGGTATGTTTGTCATGGGTCCCATGTTTGGATAGCGTATGTGTTACGTGTACAAGAAGTCAGCGGCGCCATATACAGTGGTCCCTCAAGTTACGATATTACTTCATTCCAGGAGCACCATTGTATGTTGGAACCATTGTAAGTTGAATAATCAGTTCCAAAGCCCCCAAATATCATCCAAGATAAGAGAAAATGAATGTTTAAGAAAAATAAGCCGATAACTAAGACTGATAAAACAAGTATTTACATATACAGTCAGGAATAACTTCTAACCATCAACTAATATAGTTATTTTACCAGAGAAGTGGCCTTGATTGGTTAAATATGAGTCTGAGGCATCGTATGTTGAGTCTGGTTTCAATTTACGATGGGTCACAAAAGACCATTGTATATTGAAAATATTGTATCCTGAGGCCACTGTATCTTGAGGGATCACTGTATACATTTGAAGCACTGAGTCCACTACCCCTGCCATACATAGCCTGTACCAGTATTGCTGTCATAACTGTAATTAATCAGACACATTAAAAATGTTTTCAGACAAGCTAAATTATGTTAATAATCACTTTATGTGAGAAAAAAAAACAACCCAGGAAGAACTAGACTCCCAATGTCAATGTGTGATCAAAGTTACCAAGGAAATATTTGTAATCATTATAATAATCAGCTCTTGCAAAATTGCAGAGCCTGTCCATAACCAGCCTTATTGAAATCCACTTTATTTTAAATACTTTTGTGCTGAATGTCGGGCTAATAGGCATGGCTGACAGATGCACATTGGTTTTATGAAGTTCATGACATTCTGCATAAGAACTCCATTGCTCAGCACATCATTCAGGACATTCATTGCCTTTATTGTTTGCTTTAATTTGCTCTCTTCCTGAGACCTTGAAATGCCAGACTCATGTGAGATAAAGTAGAGCACTATCCTCATATTAATATCATAATTACCCAGCAGCCAATGTGTGTATTACACCAATAGATCACACTGTGTTTACAATACTTGGGGGTTACACAGAGGAGATTGGAAGTTACAAATTGCTACTATTATCTGTTCATTGTGATCCTTCCATCCCCTTGGCCATTGGCCAGCAGCTAGTCACATGTCCCTGTGCCAGCAGCTCAGGTTTCAGCTGTGTGCTCTGCTGCTGTCTGTTTGCCCAGCTCTCTGGCTGTGGTTTCCAGTGAGATGTGTGCACCAGAGCCAGGATGGACATGTACATGAACCTCAGCACCCTGCCAGGACAAGGAACCTACCTAATCAGGTCCCCCAAGCAGAAGACCTCACAAACGATCCCAGCATCAGGCAGCACAATGCACAGCAGAGACAAGAAACCATCAACTGAGGTGCAAACACTCAACTTGGACTTGGGATCCAGACCCCTTACTGGCCAGTCACAAAACTAGATCTTATGTCTGAGCACCCATCACCCTGAATGTGTCACATTCCACACCAGGAGTTGTCTTGGTACAAGGAGAAGGTGTATGTGTCCTCCATAACTTGTCTAAGGGGGTGCAGCACCCCAAGAAAGGTGTCCATGAAGAAGAAGCACGCAAGGAGAGAGGACAATGAATGCATCAGGTAAGTAGTGTTTATTATTTGCTATGTATCAGTTGCAGAAGCTTTATAAACAGGACTGGAATAATGTTTTACATTGTTTAGATGGCTTTTGGCTGGAGAAGCAGTGCATGTGAAGTGGTGTGTAATATACAACCAGCCCCAGCTTCTCAGCACAGCAATGTTGAGTTTATACTAAAGTTAACCTTGTCAGAGATATGATTACAGAGGGATTGGAACAAATAGGTTTGGAGTCATCTGATGAGCACTTCCATCTCCCTTTATGGCAGTAATGATGTTCAGCTTCATGGGTTAGATCTCTTTGTAGACAACAGTTCTAAATTGAAGTCTAGCAAGCATGGGAGGATTGGTTTAACTCTGTAAGTACCACAGCCCATGTGTTCAGTGTGTCAGGATTTCAGCATAGATGCTCAGTGACATGTCTCATGCTGTTTGGGTGAGTGTCTGCTAGTCTAGGAAAGTTTGTGTGTTGGTCATCTCCCCCAGCAGGGTGCATCCTGTTAATACAGTGTAATCCTTTTTAAAGTGACTCTTTGTAAACTGTCTAGCTGTTAACTAAACCAGAGGATTACAAGGCATCATTAGCCATACTTCACATGTTAATGCCCTTCACTGGACACAGAAGGATTGTCCCTTTGATCATTTAACACTTAGCTTAATTACAGACTGGTACCCAGAAGCTTCAGCTCAGCAGGGGCCCCCATTACTATTGTCATATGTCAGTAACATCACCTAACCAGACAAGCAGAGGGAATTCAATCCTAGGGTTTCTATAGCACCAGCATATGCCACTGCACAGTACAAAGATGTCATAGTAAATGAATAACAAAGTGCATTAGATGCATGGACTACTACAGTAACTAGCCATTTGTCGAACTATAAGTGCCAGCATCACCAGTAAACTCCTCTTCACTCTATGATGTATAGTCTAGCATAGGATTGGGAACCTGTTCTTTGACAGATACACACTGGGACTAGATTACAGTATTTGACAAAGCATGATGAGATTTGCAGTTCTAACATAGTAAGTCAAACCAAAGCAGGTCACATTTACATATATTATCATGCATCATAGAATAATAAATTGGGCCATTAGACTAAACCAGCCACTGAAATATTGGAAGTAACAGTTTATAATGTACAGGGTGAGTAACAAATCAGGAACCACATAAATCTCTGTGCAACACTTTCAGTATAAAACTTTAGAGTTGATGGGGAACTATTAGGCACCTTCTTTGTCAAAAGGGTAGCCAGGCATTTCTTTATCCTGGGTCAATATACATTTAGCTGCCACTAACCTGTATCTAAATACCTTCAAAGGACAGTAGTAGCCTGGTGACACCCCCTGGCACCCACTGTAAGGGGACAATGCCTAATAACATAGCAAACATGCTCTACATTCCCTTCCAGCTGACACAATGAATGGTATATAAATAGAGGCACATATCAGATATCTGTGTGTAAAGGACAAGGCATGCAGGAGGTCTGTGAGTGCTGAGGATTAACCCCCTGCCAGTCTCTAAGTGCTAAGAATTAAGTGATCTTGCTAATTAGTTCTTGGGATTAGAAAGTAAATGTAGGAAGAGATAAGAGACAGATTAGTTATACAAATGCCTACAGGCTGTATGTAATCAATAAAACATAAGTACATTATTTCATAAAGTGATTTACAACTACTGAGCCCCTTTCCAGCTCTCAGTTGATATCTGCCAGTAGTCCTCTTCAGGCTCCTGAAGACTTGCACTGTTCCTCAAGGGAAACATTGTCAAGGAATTGTATGTGGACACTTTTTCTTGTTGATGAGCCCTCATTATCTGCAAACCACACTATAAAATATCCTTGTCATTTATTATCTTCCATTACCGCTGTATTACATTTTAGGGCAAGTTTTTATTTGCTCCTGGAAGTTTGGCAAATACATAAATAATTGTAGAATCCTAACACATGCATGATACATGGTGCTACACCCAAGTGCTTTGTTTATACAGTCCCATGGAGCTCGCAAACCTCTAGAGATAAATCAAAGTTCTAAGTGACCTGGGGCCAAGAGTCCTAGATGTAAAATATAGTTTGAGGGAGAAACACAGATGTAATATATTTACATTTATTTTCAGGGATTATAACCTATGTGGAATGTATTGATCATAATCTAAGGATTTATATGCTCCTTTTTCAGAACTGTCTACAAGAAACAATATTATTAATGATATCAACTACAAATATCAAAAACACTTGTTCTGATCTATTTCAAATCTATTTATTTATCTATCTATTTCAAATCTATCTATTATCTATCTCATATCTATCTATCTAAGATACAAAAAAGCAGCACACCAGGTTCTTGTATCCTGCGCAGTCTGGTAAAAAAGTATACTTTTTTTTTATAAATAAAACTCTATGGTAAACAGATTCCACTGTATAGCATCTGTCTGATGCATCCGTTTCACATATATGTTTTTTGTATACGTTAAATGAGTGGGAAAAATGTGTTGTGAACCCAGCCTAAGAGAGATAAGCAGCCATCAGGTATCATTGGTGCTGCTGGATTGGGTGAAACAAAGTATCCAATCGTAAGTTCTTATGGGCAGGGACTGCTTTCCTTTTTGTCTCATTGTTTTTACTCAAATGTTTTGATTATTTCCCATTTTATGTATTACTTACCCAATTTCAAAGCACAGCAAAATACAGCAGTGCTTGAAAGTTTGTGAACCTTTTCAACATTTCTGCTTAAATTTGATTTAAAACCACATCACGTTTTCACACAAGTCCTAAAAGTAGATAAAGGTGACCAAATCAAACAAATGAGTCAAAATGTTAGACTTGGTCATTTATGTAATGAGGAAAATGATCTAATATCACATATCTGTGAATGGCAAAAGTATGTGAACCTTTAAGATTAGAAGATAATTTGAAGTCTGATGTTTTCAATCAGTGGGAAGACTATCAGGTGTGAGTGGGCGACCTGTTTTATTTGAAGAACAAGGATCTATCAAAGTCTGATCTTCATAACACATGTTTGTGGAATGGTATCATGGCATGAACTGAGGATATTTCTGAGGACTTCAGAAGAAGAGTTGTCAATGCCCATCAGGCCAGAAAAGGCTACAAATCCATCTCTAATAAGTTTGGATTCCACCAATCCACAGACACAGGTTGCTTACAAACAGAGAAAATTCATGACCATTCTGACCCTCCCCAGGAGTGGTTGACCAGCTAAGATCACACCAAGGTAGCCTCTAAGAAACTAAAGGCCTTTCCCACATTACATTTAATACATTTCTGTCCGTTCTTTTAACAAAAATGTATACATGTTTGTGAAAACTTTCTTTGTTAAAATAAAGATTTGGAGACCTGAAGACATTATCTGAAAAAAAAGGAAATGTTTTACGGATGGAAACGCATTGTCTTACGTTTCCATATGTCTTCCGTTCACTGCAGTGTAAAAAAAAAAACATTTTTTTTTGTTACAGGACAGAAAAGCGTGATATGCTACGCTATTTAGTTCTGCAAAAAGAACATACAGAAATTAAACAATGACAAAGCTATACTTTTTTTCTGTTTACAAATGTATTCGCTTGACTTGCAATCAAAAGTTAAATGTGAACAGCCCCTAATATGGCAGCATAATTAATAAACAATCTCTGTAGTGGTCCAAAAGAAGTAGCTCCCAATTCAAAATCTGCAAGAGGGCCCCCATGTACTATTTATAATACTGTTGTCTTCTTACATGGCAGAAGGGCACAGGTTTACCTGTTACCGTTGTACCCCTTTATGGCTATGCCCCAGGCAGAAGTACAGAGGCTTGCGAAAGTATTCACCCCTTTGTACTTTTCCTGTTCCCCCTTTGTATTTTTTCCAATTATAATACTTTTGTCTTCTTACATGGCTGAAGGGCACAGGTGTGACTACTATCTCTACACCCCTTTATATCTATGCCCCAGGCAGGACTACGGTGCTTTGCAAAAGTATTCAAAGTATTGTGTTTTTCCTGTTTCGTTGCATTAGATTCTGGAATTCAAATGTATTTTAATTAAAATTTTATGTAATGGACCCAACAAATAGTTCAAATTGTATAAAAAAATAAGAACTGAAAAGTTTTAAGGGCATATGCGTTCACCCCCTTTGCTATGATACCCCAAAGTAAGGTCTCGCCAATCAATTAACATCAAAGTGTCACATGATCTGTCACATGATGTAAGTATAAATAATACACCTGTTCTGGCCAACATACTCTGCAGCGCCTTCCAATCAGAAGGTTCATGTACAAACAAGATGATATATTACATAGCAACAAACAAGTCAACAATTAAAACAAGAGGGATGAGGGCTCTGCTCACAAGAGCTTACAATCTATGAGGATATAGGGGTGATGCAGAAGGTAAAAATGGAAATTATATAGCACAATTATAAACCTAAAAAGAGAAGAACACCCACCCAAACTCACAGACTGGGAATGGAAGGTGTTAACTAGAGTAGTGATCTGTTGCAAAACTACAACTCCCATCATGCCACAGGATATCAAGCAATAGCTGGGGCACCACAGGTTGGGGAACACTGAACTAGATATACAACAAAAACACCAATGATGAAACTGGAGGAGCTCCAAAGATCCACTACAGAGATGGGAGTATCTGACCACAGGACCACTATAAGCTCCACAGAGTGGGGATTTATGAAAGAGTGGCCAAAGAAAAGCCATTGCTTAAAGAAAAACATAAGAAAACAGGTTTGGAATTTACCAAGCAGCATGTGGCTGAAACACATGGAAGAAGGTTCTCTGGTCAGATTAGACCAAAGTTGAACATTTTGGCCATCATGAGAAACTTTTTGTTTAGTGCAGACCACTTCCCATCACCCCAAGAACATCATACATCATAAATGGTGGTGGAACCATCATGCCATGGGGATTCTTTTCATTCATCAGGAACTGGAAAACTGGTCAGGATTAAAAGAAAGATGGATGGTAGTAAATACTGCACAGGGCAATGATTGAGGAAAGCCTGTTTCAGTCGGCCATAGATTTAAGACTGGGATAGACTTTAACCTTCCAGCAGGACAATAACACTAAACATATGGCTAAAGCTACATTGGAGGGGTTTAAGTGGAAACATTTTAATGTCTTGGAATGGCTGTGTCAAAGCCCAGACCTCAGCCCAATGAAGAATCTGAGACATGACTTGAAGACTGCTGAACACAACCCATCTAACTTGAAAGAGTTGGAGCAGTTTTGCCTGGAAGAATGGGCAAAAATCCCAGTGTCTTGGATGAGCTGAGCTAATAGACACTTAGAGACTAACATCTGTAATTGAATCAACACAATAGATCCAAAGTATTTATCTTCAGGGGGTGAATGCTCATGCACATAAAATTTCTCTTTTTGTTTTCATTTTTTAGTAGATATCTTGTTGCACTCTCATTACACTGACTGACTATTGAAAGTGACAAGGAGGGACAATAGCAATGGAACGTGTTATAATACTAAGCCAAATCGTGCTTGATAGGTTGTGTAGGCTGATTCCCGGGCCTGCACACCCCTCCTACACTGCTCAACAGTGCCTTGTGTAACCGCATCGTGCCTGCTGGGGAGTGTCTGCAGTTGAATGGTGAAGCAGGGTGTGGACAGCTCCCTGCTTCACCATTGCAATCAACTGTCTCTATGTCTTAGGCTACTTTCACAGTAGCGGCAGTCCGGGTCCGGCAGGTGAAGGGTGCCGTCGGATCCGGACTGCCGCAGGGACATGTGTGGGGCCGGAACCGCGTTCCGGCCCCACACATGTCACACAGTACCATATACAGACATACACACATACACATACATACTTACATACTGCAGGCAGGCAGGCCGCACGTCTTCACGCCCAGGAGGCGCGCAGCTATGACGATTCCCCACAGCGCCCTCTGCTGGGCGCTGTAGAGAATCGTCATAGCGGTGCGCCTCCTGGGCATGAAGACTTGCGGCCTGCCTGCCTGGAGTATATAAGTATGTATGTGTTTGTGTGTATGTATGTATGTCTGTCTGTATGTATGTGGTGACGGATCCGTCCTGAACTCCATTGAAAGTCAATGAAGGGCGGATCCGTTTACCATTGTGGTCACACCAAACGGATCCGTCCCCATTGACTTGCATTGGAGGTCATTCCAGATCCGTCTTGGTGCGGATGCCTGGACCGGAGAGAAAACCGCAGCATGCTGCGGTTTGTTCTCCGGTCTGAAGACAGAACGGAATGCTTTCGGGAGCATTCCGTTGTTTTCAGTTCAGTTTTGTCCCCATTGACAATGAATAGAGACAAAACTAAAGCGTTTTTTTCCGGTATTGAGCCCCTATGACGGAACTCAATACCGGAATTTAAAAACGCTAGTGTGAAAGTAGCCTTAAGGATGCAGAGAAAGTTGAGAGCAGGATATACCACGGGGACTCCAGGACAGCCACCAAAATCGAGAACTGGGGCACCGGATCCGGGATGGTTGGGAGGTATGTGATTTTTCAAAAAATTAACAAAGTACAATTTATGTATAACAGTATCGGTGCAGCCATGTCTCAAATGTACCAAGCTGTACCTGGTAGGTACATATAGATATATTTCAGTAATAATAAATAGTTATACATTAATTGTTAATTGTTGATTGTTAATCTTTTGAAGCATCATAATCATGTAAATGTTTATGTTGTGTTGTTACAGTTTGAAAAAGTTCTTAAATAACCAGAATGTCATGTGTATAGTTGTCTGCAAATCCTATTTTAATTATTTAGTGTCACAGTTAAAAAAATATTCTGCACCTTCAAAGTGGTAGGCATGGTGTGTAAAGCAAAAAGTCCAAACCTCCAAAAAATGTATTTTAATTTCAGGTTATAAATAATGCAATAAAACACCAAGGGGATGAATATTTTTGCAAGGTACTGTACATCTATCTATATATGTATTCCCTCCAAGACTCCAAAGCGCTCCAGTTTGATATATTAGGAAGTAAACTGTAAAGTTAATTAGCTTCCTATGAATTTCGCTCTAGTGTGTGTACCTGAGAAATAAGATTGTAAGCCTCCATGGTGACACTTTATATATTTCCATATTAACCAAACTGAAATCCCCACTTTTGAATGTACGGTTTTATTCCTAAGCCATTTAGCTTTCCAAGTCCTTGAGTACTTGGCATTAAGAAAAGCTTCAATAAAGTCCCAAGCCACGAGCCACAATTGCTTCATACATCTCCTGATCCAAAAGGATTTATTCTGCTACTTCCTCACAAATAACTCTACCAGGAAAATATGACCCTGCTTATATGTCCCAGTAGACCACTTTGGGTATGGAAATTTAGCCTGCAATTATATTTATCTATATGCTACTTAATTTGAGGATGGTGTTAAATAACACATTCTAGTGCCCTGCTGTGTGCTATGAAAACATCGCCGGCATAAACAGTTCTACCTCCACGTCTCTCTAGGTTGTAAATCTCCATTTTTCATCAGACTTTTACTTTAAAATCCACAGTTACTTTATTAGATTAACACCTCTACTGTCAGGGGTGCTAGTGTGTGTTACTATGTATATCATAAAGGGCCAGAGGTGCCAAATATGCAGATGATTGAATATTTCTTAAATATGGCTTACATGCAAGAGAAAGTCTACAATATCCCATGTAAGTCACCTACTGCTCACTTGTCTACACCGGTCCCACCATCATTATTCAGTAGCCTATTCACATCTTATCCTTAGGGTCCTTTTACACCAGCCGAGGATCAGGCCAATGATTAGGAACGAATGTTCCTACGAAAGTTCATTCCTGATAATTGGACCATGTAAACATGATCCTGATCACTGAGCAAACAAGCAAGACATTAGTTTGTCAAGTGATTGCATCTTTCAATCTTTGTGGCACACAAAATCATCATTTGTCGCCTGCACATTACCTTACGTAAGCAGAGGATGTGCTGCCAACAATGCACAAAGTGAATGGGGACGAAGGATCGTAATAACGATCGTTCATCCTTTACTTTGCATCTGGCCACGTGAAAAGCACTTTAAATGAACGCTGATGGACTTGTACAATGCATTTGGAAAGTCTTCAGACCCATTTTTTCACATTTTGTTATGTGTCCTTGTGTTAAATTAAAAAAAAAAAGTTTTCCCATCATTCTGCACTCAATACCCCATGAGAAAGTGAAAAAAAAGAATCTTTGCTAATTGACTGAAAAGGAAAAACTAAAATCTTGCATTGACATAAGTATCAGACCCTTTACTCAGGACTTAGATGAAGCACCTTCAGCAGTGATTAGAGCCTCCAGTCTTCTTGGGTATGAGGCCACATTGTTTGCATACCTGGATTTGGGCATTTTCTGTGCAGATCCTCTCAAGGTCTGTCAGGTTGAATGGGGACAGTCGGTGGACAGCCATTTTAGGTCTCTCCAGAGATGTTCAACTGAGTTTAAGTCAGGGCTGTGGCTGGGCCACTCAAGGGCATTAAAAAAAAATGTTCCTAATCCTAAGCCACTCCTGTGCTGTTTTGGCTGTGTTCTTAGGGTCATTGTCTTGTTGGAAGGTGAACCTTTGGCCCAGTCTGAGCACTCTGGATCAAGTTTTTATTAAGAATATCTCTGTGCTTTGCTCTATTCAGCTTTCCATCAATCCTGACCAGTCCCCCTGTCTCAGCCACTGAAAAATACCCCAACAAGATGATGCTGCCTAGGGGTGTAGCTAAAGGCTCATGGGCCCTGGTGCAAGAGTTCAGCTTGGGGCCCCCCTTCCCTCAGTGCTTTGTGTGTCTTCTTATGCGGCACAAGGGTCTTTGGGCCCCCTCAGGCTCCTGGGCCCAGTAGCGGCTGCTACCTCTGCACCCTCTATAGCTACGTCCCTAATGCTGCCACAACCATGCTTCACTGTAGGGATGGTATTGGGCAGGTGATCAGCAGTGCCTTTTTTCCTCCAGACATGATGTATAGAATTGAGGACAAGATATTCAATCTTGATTTCATCAGACCAGAGAATCTTGTTTCTCACAGTCCTTTAGCCGAGACTGTTGGAATGCTGCAGTGATGGTTGACCCTCTAGAAGTGTGTCCCATCTGCACACATGATCTTTGGAGCACAGCCAAAGTGAGCACTGGCTTCTTGGTCACCTCTTTTACCAAGGCGCTTCTCGCCGATTTCTTCGTTTGGTGGGGCGACCAGTTCTAAGAAGAATCCTGATGGTTTCAAGCTTCTTCCAGTTAAGAATTATGGAGGATAATGTGCTCTTGAGAACTTTCAGTGCACCGTGAATTTTATGAAAACTTCTCCAGATCTGTGTCTCCACACAATCCTGTCTCTGAGCTCTACAGGCAGTTATTTCCTCCTCATGGCATGCTTTTTGCTCTGAAATGCATTGTCAGATGTGAGACCTTATATTAACATGGGTGTGTCCTTCCAAATCATGTCCGATCAACTGAATTTACCGTAGGTGGACTCCAATCAAGGTATAGAAACATCTCAAAGATTATTGAGAGAAACAAGAGACCCTCAGAGCTAAATTTCAAGTGTCATAGCAAAAGGTCTGAATACTTATGTCCATATGTTTCACTTTTTTATTATATTAATATTAAGTGCAGATTGCTAAGGAGGGAAACTTGATTTTTTTTTTTTAATTTAGCACAAGGCTGCAACATAACAAAATGTGAAAAATGTGAAAGGGTCTGAAGACTTTACAAATCCACTGTATATAGTGATTTGAAACTCATTTCTATCTTGGCATCAGCCTGTGTAATAGGGCTGTTACTTGTTACATGTTCAGATTCACAAACTCTACCTACAAATCTCAACCTCAGCATTGCTATCTAGAATATAATTGAATATAATTGAAACTGTAGCCAAAGTATTTTCAATGAGACCTGGATTTCAAATGATGAGAAAGAGGCATAGATCATGACATTGTCTTCTACATATTTCACATTGTGTGATGCATCACATTTGTGAGCCTTATGCTAAATATCAAAAACTTGGATTCATCTGCCCAGAGAACCATGACCCATTCCTGCACAGCCAACATTAATCCAGATTTTACCCTGGCTATAGTCTCTGATCAACAAGCAACAGCTTTTGAGGGTGTATGGACACCTTAAAGGGAATTCTTCACCATGATTCTGGACTATTGTACGGAATATAAGGGGTCCAGATCGACGTTTTTTATTTTCCCCTTACTGTAGATAATGGTCCAAGATCATAGTGACAGTTTCCCTTTAAGTCCTCCTGATTTCTTACAGCCAGTTGTCCTATGTTATTGCAGCAGCCTCCATCCTTCAATCATATCGATGTCTCCGTGACTCTTTTCTTGTAAGGTGGTTTGGAGTCAGCCATGTGAAACATCTTCGCCATAAGGGACTTTCTGACTAATCTATGTACAGCTCACTTTTTCTTAGGGGGGTGTTAAGCGGTTGAAATAGCTTTCCTTTATTATGGTCTGTAATAATTGCCATAAATGGGTTTTTCCAGGACTTAGGATAGGTCATCAATTTCAGATTTGTGGGGTCCGAGTCCTGGTCCCTCGACCAATCAGCCGATCACTGGGATTAGCTCAGTACTGTACAGTGTGCAGTGGCTGGAAATTATACTGCAAACTCAGTCTCATTCCTAGAACCCATATTTGTTTGGAGTTGGATCCCCACTGACACGGCAGAGTCCGGCTCCTCTTGCATCATGTGACCATTTGTTATGGCGTAAGGGGAAGCGGACACCACCAAGGCCAGTGATTAGCTGCTGCGATGTCAAACCAAATATTGACATTGACGGAGCCCAGTGGAGCATTGAAGGCCTGCAGGAGAAGTAGCGGTGAGCCAGCACCGTGGAGAAGGTAAGGCATCTTCCCTTTGCAGGTGTTGCAGAATGGGGGGTGGGGGGGATTGCCAAAAACCCCTCCATTCTTGCACAAGCCCTTTAAAGTGATCTGCTTGTTCACACCATCGATATGCATGCCCTGTATGACTCCGCAGTTGCTTCCAATAACCTCACCACACAGAGGACGCCTCATTTCATATCTTATTGCACATGTGTAAATTCTCATTTTTTTCTTCTCTCTCGTTTTTTTTTTCCAGTGAAATCACCAGGTTTAAGTTCAACTCAGCCTAAAAATTACAACCAGACAGCTGACTGCGCAGGAGACGTCGTTCCATCACACCTATCATCCGAACCGATCATTCGGAAATACTGCAGATTCCGTACGAAAAGCCCAGGTCGTGATCAGGACCCGGAACAAGAGGATGAAGTATGAGCAGAACTGACGGGGATTGATTGTTGACAGGCGATGGCTCCCTGAAATCCCACACGTGTCTCGCCTCTTCTCCAGGGAGGACCAGTCATGTAATGGCCCCCCATTTCTATGAGCTATAATATCACAGCATGATTATCTGTAATGCTGGTAGGTGTCACTGTAAACCACAATGTCACCATGCTGCGTTACCCAGAATTTACAATACCACAGCGATGTGTTACTGCTTAGCGCTTTGAGCAGAAGGGACCCATTACCAGCAGTATGAAATCCAAATGGCTTTAAAGCAAAGACAGCGCCGCTATCAAGCTGTGATACTGTAACTATTACGATGAGCGGATCATGTATTACATCTGTGCACGGCCATGTTGCACTTAAGCGTCTCCTCTTTGTCACGTCTCAATACAATTGTGCTGTAAGATGCCGGTATAATTACATGTACTAAGAAGTACTAAATCACATTAATGAGGCCTCTATTCCACCTAGTCGCAGGCATTAAACCCAAATTATATATGCCGCAGAAAACGGGGAGCGGCTAGAAGAACACTTAAATGAATAATACAGAACTTTCCATCTGCAGTCTAAAAAATGCATAAAAATCTTCTATACGCTGAGATTTGTGTTCATTGATATTGCTGCGAATTCTACTAAGAGGGCATCTGTCATCACTTACCAGTAGGTGAAGTGGTCGGCCGCTGTAGATTGCTGCTTGTCTGATGATATCTCCGGTAACTCCATAGATGACTGCAATCAGTAGAAAAAAGGGTTTTAATAATATGCACATCACACCCTAAGTGCAACGAGGGTGGTGGCTTTGCCCCTTGTTGCACCCAGAGGATGCGCTCCATGTTAGCTATGCCTCAGCTCCACTGGTCAGGCAGTAAATAGTCACGCCTGGCCCTAAAGTCTCGCAGGAGCTTGTTCGGCACATGCACAGTAAAGGGATGGAGATTGCCCATCTGCCTGGCGGCCTCCATCCCTTTACTGCGCATGTGCTGCACGTGCTCCCTCAAGTATGAATATGTTTTCACTGCCTGGCCTGGGTGTCACAGTGGTGGGAGCACAGCATAGCAGACAGGGAGTGGAGCCTTTGTTGCACCTAGGGGGTAATTTGCATATTATAACAAGCCTTTTTTTTCTACAGATCCCTGGTATATGGAGATACCAGAAATATTATCAGACAAGCACTGATCTACTGTTTCAGCTACTGGTAAATGATGACAGATGGCAAATAACCAGACAGACATTGGTCTGGACATCCTAAAACATGATACCTTTGCTTCTCCTAATACATTTAAAAGGGCATCCACATTCAGGATAGGTGTCCCTTTTATATTAAAACTTATTTATTAAAAAAACAAAAACAAAGAAAAAACCCTTGCTGTGAATTGTCTCTTTGGATTTTTAGCTCATGCTTGATATTTTTACCATTTTCTTTGCTGACTGGTTAAAGGGGTTGTCCTATGAAGACTGGACAGAGGATAAATGTATGATTGGCGGGGGTCAGACTGCTGGGGCCCCGGCTGATCAAAAGAATGAGGGCCTGTTCGCCCTCGTTTGAATGAAGCGGTGGTGATGCATGTGTGCTAGCACTCCATTCAGCTCTATGGGGCTTCCAGACTGTACAAGCAGAGCCCAGAGCCGAACAGAGTAGCAGGCACCTATGGGTCTGAGCCCCATTCCTGTGATTGGTGGGGTCACAGTGGTCGGACCCCCGCAGATAGGATACTTATCCTCTATACTGTAGATTGGGGATAAGGTGTCTTAAAGGGACAACACCATTTAGTCTGAGTTTGCCACATTTAGGCTGCTGTGATATACTAGTGCAGCAGGGTTTTTTTGGGGGGTTGGGATTTCCCATCAAATAACTGTTCTGGAACTCCTTTTTCTCTAAAGTAAATTGTACCATTCCTCTGTTATTCCTCCTGGTCATCTATTAATCATTTTAATGCTCTGTTAGGAATAACAGCTCAATAAACACTTCTAAGTAAAAGTACATAATTGTGACTTCATGGAGAATAGCTGACACTGTTAAAGGGGTTTTCATGAGTTTGATGTAGATAGCCTATCCTCAGGATAGGCCATCAATATTTGGTCAGTGGGGGCTCAACTCAGGGCACCACCATTCATCAGCTGTTTAAAGAAGCCGCAGAGAACCGGCGAGTGTTGCAGCTTCCTCACAGTTTACCAAGCACAGCGCCGTATATTGTATAGTGGCTGTGCTTGGTATTGCAGCCCAGGCCCATTCACTTGAATGGGGCTGTACTACGTATAGGCCATGTGTCTGATGAATATGACATCACTGGCTTAGGTTCCATTCACACGTATTTTTCTTTTCCAGATTTTCGTTCTGTTTTTTGCGGATCCGTGTTTCCGCAAAAACCTTCAGTTTTTACCCATTGTACATCCACATCCGTTCCGTGGAACATGTCCTCCTAGATATTTATGAATAAATAGACAACTGTGCGTTACCTGTTGTGGGAGTGGCCCTTGTACACTCAGAGAGTGTCCTATCAGTGCTGACAGTATTAGGTCTCATGCACACATTTACTTCAATGGGGCCACCAAAAATGCTCTGTTCCGTGGTCCCGCAAAAAAAAAAAAAATAGAACATGTCCTATTCTTGTCTGTTTTGCAGACAAGAATAGCCATTTCTATCATGGGCCGCCCGTTCCGTTCCACAAATTGCGGAACACACACGGCCGGCATCCGTGCTTTGCAGATCCACAATTTTCGGACCGCAAGACATGGCACTGTCGCGTGTATGAGTCCTTCGGTCTCATGGCCACGGACATATTTATTTCCGTGTCTGTTCAATTTTTTTTTTTTTTGCGGACCGTATGCGGAACCATTCAATTTCAATGGGTCTGCAAAAAAAACGGAAGTTACTCTGTGTGCATTCCATTTCCGTATATCCATATTTCTGTTCTGCAAAAAAATAGAATTTGCCCTATTATTTTCTGCATTACGGACAAGGATAGTGCTGTTCTATAAGGGGCCAGCTGTTCCGTTCCGCAAAATACGTAATGCACACGGATGTCAACTGTATTTTTTGAGAATCTTTTTTTTGCGGACCGCTAAAAACATATGGTCTTTACCATTTCCCTTGTCAAATGGTGTGTCCCTTATGACAAGGGAAATGGTAAAGACCCAGTTGCCAATGTATTAATAAATATTCTGGAGGAATAACAGAGGAACAGTACAAACGCAGTGTTATAAGAAAGATGTTCCAGAACGGATATTTCATGGGAATACACAGATTTACTACAAATAGACATGTTAGGGAAGCTGATGGCTCTTACTATTTAATAAAATAAAATTATTTATTACTTTTTGGGTAAAAATTGGAATTGATTGAGTTATAGACAAGTGTTTCAGAAACCTTCAGATCCTCTATTGATATTTATGGAATTTATTCTCATGTGTTTTAGGATTTGCACAGTAGCAGTCCATTATCACTCGAGCTGCTTCCCTGCCACCTGAAGAACTGGTAAGTGTGAATATACGTCTGTCCTGATCTCTCGCAATACGCTGAACAGCGAGCATCAGTCTTGTGTTTTCTTTTGTTTACAGTCGAGCTTGGCACGGCCAGCCGTATGCGCCCAGAATGGTAAGCAGAGGACGCAGTGAAATCATTGATTTGAATAGAGCAATGACATTGTTGAGAGGGCAGAAATGTTACTGTACCTTCACTTCCCCGCTGCACTTCGGCAGGCAGCAGCACATGGTTTGTATGCTCCGCTTCTCCACTCGCTGGCGGTTTGATGATGCTATCATTCAGAAAGAGCAATGATGGGACTGCTTGCAATCAATGTTAGAACAGTCCACGATCAATGGGATTATCAAATGAGAGACATTGCTTACAAGTTTTGCAGGAGGAGGCAGCTCGTTATTCCGATGTGCCTTCACAGAGTATAAGAAAAGAAAGGACTGGATTACAAGCAGTCACCAAATACCTGGGAGCTGAAGATAATCATCCTGCCGCTGTCAGGGATACCACAAATCAGAGCTGTTCTTCATTCATATAGAAATTTTTGTGATTTACTAGCAGGGGTGCAGGGGAAGATGTCGCTGTATAGGGCCCCTTCACATATATCCGGCGATCGGGTGCAGGTTACCTGAAACAGAAACACCAGAGGGAAAATGAAGCAAGAACCGATCCCCATAGAGATAGCTCATACTGTAGTAATCCGGATCATCAGTTGTGATGCTGAATGGTAAATAGTAGGGATTCATCTGCCTGGCCGAATTTTTAAAAATTTGCTTCATGACGAATTACTTTGTCACGAATCGTGTTTCTTTGTACGTAGTGGGTGAAATGACAGGGAGCAGCGATTGCACCGCTCCCCATCATTGTACCCCTCAGATGCCGCAGTCATCCATCATCGCGGCATCTGATATAAATAACAGAGTGTGAAATTTAAAAAATAACTAAAGAAATCATACTTACCTGATCCATTTTCTCATGACGGGTCGGCCACCACCATCTTGCTTGAAGATCTGGCGCGAAATCTCGTTATGATGTCATCGCACTGGCCGGCGTGGTGACATCATATGTCACCATGCATTGGATTTCGTGTGAGATCTTCAAGCAAGATGGTGGCGGCCAGCGGCCTGTTGCGAGCAAATGGATCAGGTAAGTATGTTTTTTTTTTTACACTGTTTCCGGTTAAATTGCTACCATGAAGCACAAGGAAATTCGGCATAGGGACAAATCGAATTTACACAGAAATTCGGATCACTTCGATTCCCTCAACACTAGTAAATAGTGCCAGATAGAAAAATGCTGCATGCTGTGTTTTTTTGTCTGGCTCATTCAGTCTATGGAAGCCGGACCGGTACATTATATCAATGGTCAGACAGATATCTGATATACATGTCTCCAGCCAAAATCATAGGAAAAAGGGTTATAAACCCAGTGTGTACATAATATTATTCATTTATGTAGCACCAACATATTCCACAGCACTGTACTAAGATTATTATCACATTGGTACCAGATTACCCTATCAATATGTCTTTGGAGTGGGGGAGGAAACCGGAGGACCCAGAGGAAACCCACACAGACATGGGGAGAAGATACAAACTCCATGCAGATGTTGACCATGGTTGAATTTAAATCCAGGACCCCAGCGCTGTCAGGTCCATCATGCTTTCAAGTAATACAGGGGAAATGTAAACTGGCAGGGGCATATATAATGAGTACATGGGTGAAACCCTCCCTTCCATCAACAGCGCTGCACATTCTGAGGATTTTGCTATTTGGGATAGAAAGTTATCGTGTGCAGTAGGATTTCTATGATATGCAGAGTATTGATCACTCCTGAATGCATAGAAATCATGTCTGTTTTACTAAATACTTGCCTCCCCATGAAATAACAATGCTGTAGCATCTTTTCCTAGGACTGTCCCTCTGTTATTCCTCCTGGAAAATGTAATAAAGTAACAGTTTGGGTGTGAACATTGCCCTTGTCAGTAGGCTGTATCTGCAAACAGTCTGATATTGATTTGTTTCAACAATTCTAAACATCAAATGTTAATATATTAAAAAGATTATTGGCGGCCAGTCACTTTACAGATACAGGGGAGGGTATTTACTTCTGGATGGCAGTGAATGGTCACAGTGGTTATAATTTACTACAACGTGAATACTTTTTCACCTGTGAAGTTTCAGATATGTTGCTTGAAAAAGAACTGAGTTAGCTGACTCTGCACAAAAAGTCTTCGTTGTGTATTGACTTTATGGATTAAATAAATCTACCAAATTATTCCAGCTGGATTCCTTTAAATCCAGAAAGCATGTCTAGATCTAGACTATAATAACTGAGGAATTTTTGGACTTGCACATGTCCACCTAGCCTTTAGCAGGTTGGTCAGAGCTCTGATACAGAGCCCCAAATCCTCTGCATATCCGTAGAAGTAAATAATAAAATCATGGCTTCACGTGGCCACCACTAGAAGGAGGTGTGAAGCTTAGAGCACAAGTCACAGATATATATATACACAGTACAGACCAAAAGTTTGGACACACCTTCTCATTCAAAGAGTTTTCTGTATTTTCATGACTCTGAAAATTGTAGATTCACACTGAAGGCATCAAAACTATGAATTAACACATGTGGAATTATATACTTAACAAAAAAGTGTGAAACAACTGAAAATATGTCTTATATTCTAGGTTCTTCAAAGTAGCCACCTTTTGCTTTGATTACTGCTTTGCACACTCTTGGCATTCTCTTGATGAGCTTCAAGAGGTAGTCACCTGAAATGGTTTTAACTTCACAGCTGTGTTCTGTCAGGTTTAATAAGTGGGATTTCTTGCCTTATAAATGGGGTTGTGTTGGGCAGAAGTCAGGTGGATACACAGCTGATAGTCCTACTGAATAGACTGTTAGAATTTGTATTATGGCAAGAAAAAAGCAGCTAAGTAAAGAAAAACAAGTGGCCATCATTACTTTAAGAAATGAAGGTCAGTCAGTCTGAAAAATTGGGAAAACTTTGAAAGGGTCCCCAAGTGCAGTCGCAAAAACCATCAAGCGCTACAAAGAAACTGGCTCACATGAGGACCGCCCCAGGAAAGGAAGACCAAGAGTCACCTCTGCTGCGGAGGATAAGTTCATCCGAGTCACCAGCCTCAGAAATCGCAGGTTAGCAGCAGCTCCGATTAGAGACCAGGTCAATGCCACACAGAGTTCTAGCAGCAGACACATCTCTACAACAACTGTTAAGAGGAGACTGTGTGCAGCAGGCCTTCATGGTAAAATAGCTTCTAGGAAACCACTGCTGAGGACAGGCAACAAGCAGAAGAGAATTGTTTGGGCTAAAGAACACAAGGAATGGACATTAGACCAGTGGAAATCTGTGCTTTGGTCTGATGAGTCCAAATTTGAGATCTTTGGTTCCAACCACCGTGTCTTTGTGCGATGCAGAAAAGGTGAACGGATGGGCTCTACATGCCTGGTTCCCACCGTGAAGCATGGAGGAGGAGGTGTGATGGTGTGGGGGTGCTTTGCTGGTGACACTGTTGGGGATTTATTCAAAATTGAAGGCATACTGAACCAGCATGGCTACCACAGCATCTTGCAGCGGCATGCTATTCCATCCGGTTTGCGTTTAGTTGGACCATCATTTATTTATCAACATGACAATGACCCCAAACACACCTCCAGGCTGTGTAAGGGCTATTTGACCAAGAAGGAGAGTGATGGGGTGCTACGCCAGATGACCTGGCCTCCACAGTCACCAGACCTGAACCCAATCGAGATGGTTTGGGGTGAGCTGGACCGCAGAGTGAAGGCAAAAGGGCCAACAAGTGCTAAGCATCTCTGGGAACTCTTTCAAGACTGTTGGAATACCATTTCAGGTGACTACCTCTTGAAGCTCATCAAGAGAATGCCAAGAGTGTGCAAAGCAGTAATCAAAGCAAAAGGTGGCTACTTTGAAGAACCTAGAATATAAGACATATTTTCAGTTGTTTCACACTTTTTTAAGTATATAATTCCACATGTGTTAATTTATAGTTTTGATGCCTTCAGTGTGAATCTACAATTTTCATAGTCATGAAAATACAGAAAACTCTTTTAATGAGAAGGTGTGTCCAAACTTTTGGTCTGTACTGTATTTCCATTGCTCCAGAGTCCAGCGGTGACGTGCTTTACACTACTCCATCTGATGCTTGCCATTGTGTTTGGTGATGTATGGCTTGCATGCATATACTCAGCCATGGAAACTCATGCCATGAAGCTCCTGGTGCACAGATTCTGTGCTGATGTTAATATCAGACAAGGTTTGCATCTCTGCAGGTATTGACTCACTATGCGACCCGCTCTCTAACTTTTCACATGGTCTCCACTTTTCGTTGCTGTGGTTCCTGGTTCATGTTGCAATAATACTACTTACAGCTGATCATGGAATATCTAGGAGGGAAGAAATCTCCCACATGGACTTGTGGCAGCGGTGACATCCTATTACAGGACCAGGCTGGAATTCAGTGAATTCTTTCGAAAGACCCATTTTGTCATAAATATTTGTAAAGGCAGACGGCATGATTGTAACCAAATGGGCAGGGGTAATATTGTCCTGGGTCCTATCGCAATTGTCCTTGGTTTTTTGATTCAACCAAGAACCAAGTATCTTCTTCCTGTGCTTACCCCGATTTCCACTCACATTCCAAAAACATAATGATAGAATAAAGGGGTCCCCTTTTGATATCGCCAGGCAGAGTGCAGGGGTTAAAAAAAGTACTTATCTGTCACTGGAGCTTCCTTCTCTACTTGTGATGTGCCATCTATATGCTCATCACTGATGCCAGCCAATCAAATAATTGGTCTTCACTGACTGGTCCTTAAGGGGACAGTCGGTACTTAGGTCATCAACAAGAAATTGGTGGGGGTCCGACTTCTGAAACTCCCACCAGTCAGCTGTTTGAAAGGACCACGATGCCCAGGCCAGCAACTATATCTTCAGTCAGAATGGGATTGGTGCTGCAATACCAAACATGGCCACTACACAATGTATGGAGCTGTGCCTGGTTTCACAATAATGAGGCTTAGACTAGGGCTACACAACAACATGTGTCATGCGACATATACGGTACAACTACACTACAACATATTTTATAATGCTAGTGTCGAACTGCAACATGCGACATGCTGCGACTGCAGCACGACAGTTGCACAAAAATCCATCTTGGACACCATACACTAGCATTCTAAAATATGCTGCACGACATTGGTGCAACGAAATGTAGCATAGCCTCAAAGAGGTTGTCCCATGAATTTTTTAATTTTTTTTTCAAACCAGCACCTGGATCTGAATACTTTTGTAATTGCATGTAATAAAAAATGTAGTATAGCCACTGAGTTATTCACTGAAATCCATCTGTATAGCGCCACCTGCTGTTTGCTCTTTTTCTAATTTCTCTGTCCTGTCCTCTGATAGAAGCACACGCTCAGTTCCATCCTTCAACTGCCACCAGCAACAGCACAAAGAACACGCCTGCTGAGAAAGTGCACACCCCCTGAGCTGCCAGCTTGAAATAAATCTGATAGAGCAACTGGAGCAATGAATGGGGAGATCTTTGGGTCCAGGTGCTTTATTAGAAATAGGTTCTGCTATATGATATTGGATTCTTATTTTTTACATTACTCGTGGGATAGGTCATCAATAGGTCATTAAAATGTTAGTCCTGGAAAACCCCTTTAACTTAGTGGTTTCCAATGAAAAGGCTCTTCTATAGCAAGCCCCTCCCCCTGGTAAGAATTTAACAGGTCAACCCTTGTCCTATTAACCAGAGCCAGTACTTTTACAGCATTAAAGGGGTATTCCCACCTCACAAATGTAGTTTGTATAGTTAGATATAGCCATACCAATATTATTACTAATAGAATGTATTTATATAAAATGTACCGTTTAGAAGATTTGCCTATTTGTGTATCCATTGTCTCACACACATCAGTCAGGCCGTTGCCCCTGGTTACGACCACCGCTGCCATGTAGTAGTGGAGGCCGGCTTGCTCTTGTTCAAACCCGCTCTGAGGTAACAGCTGCATTGTGAATGTACGTTGCATGAGCATGCGGAGACACATCTTTTTGTCTTCGCTTTTAAAACGCGGAGAAACAGATCCTGTTCCAAGATCATTTCATCTCTATGTAGCAGGATCCGTTTATAAAGTCTCAGTTTTGGACGGATCCTGGCCATTGCCTTGTGGACTGGTAGTGTCCAAAACGCAGATTAAAAGTACCCCAAGATGTGTCTCCGCATGCTGATTCAATGTGTGTTCACAATACAGCAGTTACCTCAGAGCGGGTTTGAACAAGAATAAGTCGGTCACCACTACTACACGCCCGCGGTGGTCGTAACCATGGGCAACGACCTGACTGATGTGTGTGGGACAATGGATGTACAAATAGGGAAATCTAAACGGTACATTTTATATAAATACATTATATTAGTAATAAAACTGGCATGGCTATATCTAACTATACAAACTACATTTGTGAGGTGGGCATACCCCTTTAACTGTACTCTATGGCCCATTATCCCAGGCCCACTTATATAGCTAAAATCCAGCATACTGTTATAACTATGCTGTGTATCCGGATTATTGGGAGGGAGGTAAACAGCATCTATACGGCGCTGCCTAGAATAATGCGTTATTTGAAAACAAGGGTTTTCATTCATTTTTGCTTCCTAAATTGCATTTAAATGGCTCTTTTATTTGCACATAATGCCCCATAGTGGAATCATTTGCCTCGTTTCCTTATTATGACGGGTTGCAGAATACAAGGAATAGCTTAGCACTCCATAAATAAGGGGTAATGATATTAGCAACGTTTCCTTTAGCATGCCAAGTGAGGGATACCATTACCAAAAATCTACTGTTATTAATTCTGCTCAGGATGATGTTACTCAGAATAAAAAGTCTATGTGAAGAATTAGGACGTGTTCACATTAATACGTCTGTGTGCATACTTGGCTTACATCAGTCACTGTCCGCGGGTATGTTCCGCTGACTTGTCAGTTTTAGCAATTAATGGTATTCTGCATGAAATAACAATTCAGAAGCATCTTTTTTTTCTTATAACTGCCCTCTGTTATTCCTCTTGGAAATCTATGAATAAATTGACATCTGGATGTTAACATTCCCATCGTGTGGATCTACGTACAATCACTGTCAGCATTACTGCATCTGATTGTAAATATTTATAACACCAATTTTTCAGGTTTAAATGTGTACATTTTGATTAGTATTATCTCCTTCTATAAGTAAATAGTACAATATGAAATACACAGGCAGGGAGGTTTCATGCTTCAGGTTTCTTTGTGCATGTTCATATAGGACTGCAATATTAGCAGCCATCTTCAGATATAATCAGGGACGGACTGGGAACTTAAAGTGGCCCCATGTTGTAGCTGGGTCCAAATTGACAGAAGAAGGGTCAACACATATAGGCAAGGACAACACATGTAGGCAGGGGCAACACATGTAGGCAGGGGCAACACAAGTAGGCAGGGCAACACATGTAAGCAGGAACACAAGTAGGCAGGGACAACACATTTAGGCAGGGACAACACAAGTAGCCACAGACAACACATGTAGGCAGGGGCAACACATGTAGGCAGGGACAACACAAGTAGGCAGGGACAACACAAGTAGGCAAGGACAACACATTTAGGCAGGGACAACACATGTAGCCACAGACAACACATGTAGGCAGGGGCAACACATGTAAGCAGGGACAACACATGTAGGCAGGGACAACACATGTAGTGACAGACAACACATGTAGGCACGGACAAGACAAGTAGGACGGGACAACACATGTAAGCAGGAACACAAGTAGGCAGGGACAACACATTTAGGCAGGGACAACACAAGTAGCCACAGACAACACATGTAGCCATAGACAACACATGTAGGCAGTGGCAACACATGTAAGCAGGGGCAACACATGTAGGCAGGGACAACACAAGTAGGCAAGGACAACACATTTAGGCAGGGACAACACATCATAGCCACAGACAACACAAGTAGCCACAGGCAACACATGTAAGCAGGGACAACACATGTAGGCAGGGACAACACATGTAGCGACAGACAACACATGTAGGCAGGGACAAGAAGACGGGACAACACATGTAGGCAGGGGCAACACATGTAGGCAGGGACAACACATGTAGCGACAGACAACACATGTAGGCAGGGACTAGACAAGTAGGACAGGACAACACAAGTAGGCAGGGACAGCACATGTAGCCACAGACAACACATGTAGCCACAGACAACACAAGCAGGCAGGGACAACATATGTAGCCACAGACAAGACAAGTAGGCAGGGACAAGACAAGTAGGCAGGGACAAGACAAGTAGGCAGGGACAACACATGTAGGCAGGGACAAGACAAGTACGCAGGGACAACACATGTAGGCAGGGACAACACAAGTAGGCAGGGACAACACATGTAGGCAGGGACAACACATGTAGGCAGGGACAACACATGTAGGCAGGGACAACACATGTAGACATGGACAACACAAGTAGACAGGGGACGACAGGTGTAGACGGGGCCAGCAATACCGTAATGCACCACAAAATATCGCCCCAGAAGAACCAAATACCACAGTGCAGCACATAATACCGTTGCCACTGCTGCAGTATTCAACTGTTTCACCATCCTGAGAACGATTGTACAGTTGAATTCAAGAAGGCACCTGCAGCCATTGGCCAGGTGCATAAGTACCTGAGGCTCTTACATTAAATAATGGTGAGAGCATCAGATCATTATATACCCAGCCGACGGCCATGAGGAGGGCTTCCGTGGCCCACTGGGTATCGGCCTACCAGGAGACTTCCCTGTAGGGTCTATGGCCAGTCTGCCCCTGGATAGCATTCATCAGAAGGATGATAGCATTCATCAGAAGGATGATGGCATTCATCGTGATTTGCATCTCATATTTTGGCTAATTTTGGTGCAGGGATAGACACTGTTGTCTAAGTTTATACCAACCATTGGCTGGCTTAGTTTTTGACAGAATCTTACAGCAGAATTGTGGTACTATTTGGTGGCAAAACTTCACATCTTAGGCCGCACCCTCTTGGCACGCTAGCTGCACCAAACTGCATGAAAAATATGCCTAACAGCAATTTACACCAGATGGCATAGCTTGCAAAGATGTCTAGTTTATTTATTTATTTTACGCACTTATATAGCATTACTATATGCTGCAGCGCTTTACAGACATTAGCATCAATCTGTCCCCAATGGAGATCACAATCTAAGTTCCCTATCAGTATGTTTTTAGTTGCACTCACATTAGTAAATGTGGGCCAATATGTTTGCATACATTTGCCGTTAAGGGGGTTTTCTGACACATTTTAACTGATGACCTAAGTCATCAGTATCTCATCAGTGTGGGACTGACAGTGAGGATCCCTGCCGATCAGCTGTTGCCATCTCTCAGCTTTATCTAGGCCAGTGATGTCACATTTATCGGTCACATGGCCTAGGCGCAGCTCAGCCCCATTTAAGTGAGACAAATGTGTTCAGATGAATGGAACTGATTTTCAGTCGCAGAAATGTCTACAATCTGCCACATGTGAACTTACCCTATAACTTGAACCAAAATTAAAGGGAAATTTCAGTTGCAACAGGCTATCCCCCTAACCATTTGATAGGAAATAACTGTTAGATTGGTGAGGGCCTGACCCGCACTGATCACAAGAACAGTGGGCTCATGTCTTCCATTTGAATATAGCAACGTCAAGCATGCACACTGCTCCATTAAGACTCTATGAGACTGCCAGACATCGCCATGTACAGCGCCCGTCTACCTCCGGCAGTCCCATAGAGATGAATGGAGCAGCGGTGTGCATTCTCTAACAATGGATTTGGCAGGACACAGGACCCCCACTGATCTAAGGCTGGGGTTACATGGCAATCTTGGCTGAGACACCTGTTGAATAACCAAATATCACCAGCCTAACGGTTATCCTCTTCTGCTGCATTTTTTTTGCTATTTTTAGTGGTGTTTTTATGATTTTTGGGTCATTTTTTTCATACATAGTGGCCCAGATTTACTGAGCCAGTTCATGGGGTAAACTTAAGGTCCTTTTACTCGGGATGCAGTGGTGTACACGGAGAAGTAAGGGCCCCATAGCAAAGATCAAACCAGGCCCCCCTCACAGGACAGAAGGGTTTCTGCCTAAACTCTTTTCAGTGACCCTTGGGCCATTTTTTCCTGATGCTTCATTTGCTAAAAGTTCCTTTATGCCCCTTTCACACGAGCGGGAGACTCACATGTCTCCCGCAACGCATCTACAGGGCTGGACTCCGGCACTGACTGGGATCGCATAGCATTATATGCCGAGTCCAGCCCTGTAGATGCGTTGCGGGAGACATGCGAGTCTCCCGCTCGTGTGAAAGGGGCATTAGAGGGTAGACTCCTGACCAAGTTTTTACCTCCAGTAGAAAAAGAGATAATCCCAACTAAGACTGGGCTCCCTCTTGCTCTGGACCCATGGCAGTCGCATGGTCTGCCGCTATGGTTGTTACGCCCCTGACGGGATGATATTACAGCAGATTGTCGGGAAGGAATGCTTCTGTTAATCACTAGCGGAGGAGACCACAACAATCTCCCCAAGAATATAGTGAGGAGCTATCACTAATGCCATCGCTCTTCCCCATAAGGGCTCATTGATTGCCGTCAGGAGATCGTGTTTCCAATCACTTTTGCGTGTGCACAGACAATGGTATTACCTGATGAAGAAGTGTTTCGCTTGTAATCGGAAGTACATTTACACTGAATGCTAGTTGGTGATAATCTGTGCCATTCTTGGCCCGCGTAAAGGGCCCTTTAGACTTGCTCTTTAGACCTGGCAGAATAGTAAATCAGTATCCAGTGTGTTTGAGCATATAAGGAATTTATGCAAGCCATGCGTTTTGTAAGCAGGGAATGATGAAACCTTCTCTTGTCACTTTTCTTTCCAAGTCAGGGTATCAAAAATGCTACGTAAAAATGCCCTAAAAATCCCCAATGTTTTCAAGCAGGGCCAAAAAACAAACAAATTGATGTCTATGGCTCAGAAAATGAGGCAACAAAGTTATGCCCAGAGCATGCTGCCATTTAATAAAAATGCCATTGAACGGACCTCAAGTGAAGAAAAATACAACAGGAAAAAACATTCTTGTTTGTGCTGTGTTTAATAATTACTATAGGCTTGTAGCAACGTCTGGAGATGACATTTTTGCATAAAAAAACAAAAAAACCCACAGAAAGTCCCAAAACCAGCTTTCTAGTGAATTTCAGAGACGTAAGTCCTGTTTTAGGGAAATATTATCATCCAGTTATATAGGAAATATACTTATAATTGCCATAACGTTCTGCCCATGCAGAAGTCCAATACCTTACGTGATAACCAATGTTCTATGTGGCGGGTTTAAGGGCAGTTTTTATTGGTAATGTGCACTGCAGGTGTAACTGGCAAGTGAAAGGTTAATCTATTCCGCCACCAGGGAGGGTTGCCATTGTTTCATTATCTTCTCCTGTTAGCATCTGCCCTCTATCTGCTTTCCCGGCTCACTGTTCTCATTTATCGTCTTTCTCCCCTCCCCCATCATAGGCCTCTTCAGTCTCAATTCTCCTGTGGTCTAGGTAGTACCAGAACCCCTCCGCCTCTTCTGTGGGAGCACTTATCCTATGTAATCTATGGGTCCGGTACTGCTCAGGCGTCCAGTTCTGCTGTTCTGTCTCTTTCATCTGACCCATTTTGGACACTCATTGGTTAACAAACTTTACAGGCAACCGAAGCCTAAAATGTTCTGCTGACATCTAGTGGACTGGAAAGTAAGTGCTGGTGTAGGACCTGGTGCCTGCGGCTGCTCGAATCCTGGGCTGTAACCAAGGCAGCCGGCTTCCTTGGAAAAATCGACTTCTATTGCTTTGTCCCAAAATAGCCGTAAAACCGCACCTGTTGCTACATGCAGTAAAAGCTCCGTACACCTGATGCTTTTACCAGGAAGATTATATCGAGCGTCTATTATTTTTCTGTGCTGCAGCTATTGGAATTGAATATATTAGGTGTTAAAGGAAATAATTACTTTTTTTCAGAATTTTTCTACGAAATGTTTTACAATATACATTGGGGAAGATTTATCAAACTGGTGTAAAGTAGAACTGCCCATAGCAACCAATCAGATTACTCCTTTCATTTTTCAAAGAAGCTGTGAAAAATGAAAGCTGGAATCTGATTGGTTGCTATGGGTAACTAAGCCAGTTCTACTTTACACCAGTGTGATAAATCTCCCCCCATTGTTTTTTTGTTCTGCAACTGATCTAAAGTCATTAAAGGGGTTGATCTATCCTCAGAGAGGGGGGGGGGGGGGTCTGGCTCCCCTTACCCTTGTCGATCAGCTGTTTGTGGAGGTCGAGCTCTGTGGAAGAGCACCTCAACCTATCTATAGTACACAAAGCACAGCACCATACATTGTGTGGAGGTTGCACTTGGTATTGCAGCTCAGTACATGTGACCGATGGATGTGATGTCACTGGAAGAGGAAGAAGCAACATTGCTTGCCAGAATGCCCCGGCCCTTTACAACAGAGTTGGATCTCCCCCTGAGAAAATCCCTTTAAATAGGGTTGTGAGATAAAAGGCTGCCAGACACCTTAGATACTGCAAATCACTAAGGATATGTTCACATGGCGGAAATTGTGCATGGATTCCAGGCATGAAATTCACTTGTATTCTACCCTTAGATTGTTTTCTATGGGAATTCAACGATCTGTGTGCAGATCTGAAATCCGCAACACAGAGTAAAAAGTGAAACATCAGTTCTTGATACAAAATCTGCATGAAAACCATGGACAGGCCCTATAATTGTCATGCTACAGAATGTCAAACTGCAAATCTACAGCTGAAACGGAAGGGTATGCCTCAGATTTCTGCCCTGGATTGCACAGAGGATATTTTCTGGTGTGACCATGCCTTTAGAGTATCCAAGAAAAGAAAAGGTTGAGTTCTTATCTAATGGACTTTATAAATCTCTCCCAAAAACTGGTGTAAAGGAAATGTGGCCTAGTTGCCCATAGCAACCAATCAGATTCCACCTTTCATTTTCCAAAAGAGCTCTGAAAAATGAAAGGTGGAATCTGATTGGTTGCTATGGGCAACTAAGCCAGTTGTCCGTTACACCAGTTCTGATAAATCTCATCAAAATTGAAAATTGAGTTTTGTAGTACCCATTGATATTGGTGAGAAGTGGACCACTGACAAAAGTGTCTTCTTGGGGGCTCCTAGTCAGGTTCCTAGGAGGTTGGGAAACACTGCACAGAGGAGTTGTGTGGGCTGTTAGGTCACTCGTGGTTCACTGTTGGCCTACAGGGGTAAACTTATTGATTGATTTTCATCTTTCTTTATTGATACCAATACCTGGTTTACTGAAAGCTAGAAAACCTTTCACAAAGTAGCACTTCAACATCCGGGGACTGATGAGCAATCAATTCATTTCCCCCTTTACCAGACACTTTTATACTTTTCCGCCCAACGATCTATAATCACCTTCTGCTTACTCACACTTTCCAGTGCATTAACCTTCTCGGACAACTTTTACTGCAACAAAAAGCTCTGATGCTTTGCCTTTAATCAGTTGGATAACACTGAATTTTTGTTTCAGGTCTTAAATGATCCATACGAAGAGATAATCAAGAAAAATAAAAATTTATGGCCGGTTCCAGACGGCCATAATGTGGCTACATTTCAAGCCTGTTACAGTCATAACACCAGGGTCTCCAGCAGTTTCACTCAACCAAACTTAGGCTACTTTCACACTCCGGCTTGGCTGTTCTAGAAGACCGTTGGTGTGAAAGTAGCCTTAGATCACCACTAAACCTTATGATGATCTAAGTTCTCTTCAGTGGAACCTTGGGGGGTCCAGATGTTGCAGCCTTAATATACATGCTAAAATTCAACCACATTACAGCTGTTTGCAATCAGTACATACATTCCAAACCTGGTCAATAGAAGTTGCTTCCTTTGTTAATGTTGACCAATGTAGACCATAAAGACTATGGGGGAGATTTCTCGAAGCTGTTGTAAAGGAAAACTGGCTTAGCTGCCCATAGGAAATGATCAGATTCCACATTACATTTTTCAGAGCTCCTTTGGAAGATGGAATCTGATTGGTTGCTATGGGCAACTAAACCAATTCTACTTTACACCTGTTTTGATAAATCTCCCCAAAGACTATCTGACAACCCTTCATTCCCAACACTGGAAATTGAAAGGTTTACATTTCCTATCTAATTCTGTTGTTTCTTTATGGTGGTCTATCAACCATTTATCTCCTTTCCCTCCTTAGAACGAACATGTATGTTTGGATGAGTCGCGGACTGAGGATGCATATACACTATATGGCGAGGTTGGAAGGAATAGCAGTCAGCCGAACGATTTCCTTTGCATAGGGACGAGTGATCTTTACAGTTGTTCATCTCCATAGAGATTAATTCTTTCGGGCAGCAGATGCCTGTCAACAAAGAACAATCTGCTACATCAACAATTCTTTCACCCAATGAGCTTGGTTCCTTAGTGATTTCCAGAAAACAAGCATAAGGAAAAAGCATTCCTAGGAAAGCTATATCCCCATGTCGCCATCATCAACCCATATAAAGGGGCCTGTAGACTGAAATAACAACTATAGTTGCTTTCAAAACTTTGCTGGTAGAGATGAGTGAATTTTTTGAAATTCAGTTTGGATCCGATTCACACAAATTAGTAGTCAGATTTAATTAATAAATACCCCTATTGCCCTGAAAAGTCGTGTATGACACTCTGAGGTCTCCTAGGACTGTATCCAACTCTTTTCAAGCTATTTAATACCAAAACAGCATTAGTAATGTCAGAGTGACAGTGACATGTATGGCTATGTATTGCTGGTGGTAACACCCTATTCAATAACACACTGGACTCGACTGGTTATGTTTTTTTAAACTGAAAGAATTGTCCATAACTGATCCCTTTTGGGGAGAAGATGCCTTCTTCTTTGTCTTCAAACCTGGTAAATGATGGCTGCCATTTTAAGCAATTTGTCTGTAACGCATCACATTTTTTTGGAAATTTGTAATAAATTTGATTAGTTTAGAATGCATTTGCTCATCTCTACTTGGTTGCTTTTGGAAACAGAACGCTGATTACTTACACTCCACTGTCAGATATGAGCCCCCACAGCTTAGCTCTAAAACCAGCCATACACTTGAGATTTCTCTTGACTCCACCAAAAACATGCACATTTATCTAAACCTACCAGCATTTTAATAGTGGTGGCAGTAGGGATGCTCAACAGGTGACGAATGCAAGTGGCAAGCTTAAAGAGGATATCTACCCAGGACAACCCCCTTTAAGACACAGATTGCTGTAGGTTTGTTCATTCAAAGAACATCAAAATCTGTTGCCAACCATATCATACGCAGTCAAAAAAGAGAGGGTCCCAAGCAAAGTTCACATACCCTACCAAGGCATATCACAGGGGCTGACCAGGGTACTTAACCCCTTTAGGAGGACATGTTTTACATTATCAGAAGGAAGCACAATTTGAGTTTCCTATTTCAATTGCAAGTAATCTTAGGGAAAACGTCTAAAAGATAGATAATCATATTAAGAAATATTAAGGAATCACATCTAGATCAAGCTACTAGGATACTTCCTGAGTAGATAAATATTAATTCAAGGTGACATGTTCACATTATGGCAAATAAACTTGTCACGGGGGAAGTTCATTATAAACAGCATTAAAATAAAATGTAAAAATAATTATCATTAATTATGTGTGAGAAAGACATCAATGTGCATTTGCTATGTGCTTATTGTCAATACTAGAAACTACAAAGCTGCAGTAGCAAAGGTCACCATTATTTGTCAGCTGCCAGAAAGCTTGCTGAATCTGTTTTCTCTCTTTCTCACAAACTATTGGAAGAAGGAAGAGCAGAGCTACTGGAAACCAGAGGTTGAAGACAGCACATTATGATTGACATATGAATAGCCAAAGGGAAAATAGCACCAGTTATACAGTATTTGGATATATCACAACACAGCTCTCCTCAAAGAGACAATATTCACATGCCTGATTCCAGAACTTTTCCCAAAAACACATATGTCAAAAGGGTTTTCTGAGACTTTTATACCAATGACCTATCATCAATATCTGTTTAGTGGGGACCAACATTCAGGACATCCGCTGATCAGCTGTTTGAGAAGCCACCAGTGCTCACAATAGCACCTCGGCCTTCTCGTAGCTTAGCCTATGCCTTATGATGTCAGGTTTATCAGTCATATGGCCTAGGTGTAGCTCAGCCTCATTAAAGTGAATGAGGCTGAGCTACGATACCGAGCACAGCGTCGTCCATTTGATAGCGGCTGTGCTTGGTATCGTAGCTAGTGTTGAGCGAATCAAAGAATCCGAAGTGGAATTCAATCCAAAGTTAAGGAAAAATTTAATTTGCAACAAATCCGAATTTTCCTCCCGCTTCATGGTAATGGATCCGTTTTTTCCTTAAATGGCGTCTACACGTGTTACAAAGTGAAATAAGAAGCCCGCTCACCAATAATACCATGCAGACAGCCAATCAGCAGCTAGCCAGCCCCTGTGATGTTAAAGCCCTATAAAAGCCTCTTCTCTTGCAGTGTCAGCAATTTCACTGTGAGCTGAGCATAGGGAGAGACATAACAAGCGCTAAGGACAGTGTTCAAGAAGCCTTTAATTGTTGAATATTGGATAGGGAGAGTGCAGGGAGTGCAGTGTACGGAGATCGTAGGGAGAGCATAGGGAGACTGCAGGGACAGTGCAGGCTCTGTAATCTGAAGATGAAGGGATGCATAGGAGACAGCCCACTTTGCGTGAATCCCTCTGTAGGGCACAGAGATATTTAATTGAACAGTGTCCACCATGTTTAATAGATAAGCAATTCCATTAAGGCGAATAAGCTGTCTAATACAGCTAGACATTGGGGGGCCACCTTGTTAAATAGATAAACAATTCTATTACACCTAGATTCCCAAATTGGGGTGAATACGCTGTCTCATACTACTGTTGGAAGCCTCCGCCTATCAGTGTAAAAAATATTAAAACAAAACAGACCTTGCCCTGCGAGATACAGTGCAGGGCAAGGGAGAGCATCGGAGCATGAAATACTCCAATGCTCATCTCAGAGGGACTGCCTGGGTGAAAGTAGATTCAGCTCTGAACCCGGACAACCCCTTTAATAGATAAACAATTCTATTACACATTGATTCTCAAATTAGGGTGAATAACCTTTGTAATTTAACTGTTATTGAGGTGCTCATCTTGTTTAATAGATAAGCACCTCTATTACGCCTTTTTTTGTGGCCCCATTGAAACTAATGGGTCCGCATCCGATCTGCAAAAAATGCGGATTGGATGTGGACCAAAAATAAGGTCGTGTGAATGCGGCCTAACTGGGATGGGAGAAAAATGTACTGTGAACAAAATATGTAAAATGATCATGTTTTCTAGTGATTTTTATGACCATTTGAAGGACACTTTTATTCAAAAATAGTACAATGTTTAAAAAAAACTATATATTTTTTTAAATAAAAATGAACTCATATCACTCTCCTGCAAGCCATATCACAAGATGCAATGCAAAATTAAAAATGGATGATGACATAAATAAGCAGTAATTTTATTTTAGAATATCTGTGACTTACAGTAAAGAATCCCAATAATTCTGTATAAACAGTAAGATCAGGCTGCTGAGAAAGATTGCAATAGATAGTAACAGGGAATGCCCATGAGTAACTCTTACCTCCTTGTTTTATTCTGTGCATGAATTATTTACTTACCTGCCTTTTATTTTGCATCATATACATTAAAAGAATCTCTTACAGCAATACTCCCGGCAAAACTGTTACACTATTGCTGTGCCTAAGGGAGCAGAATGGCAAACACAGAGTAGCTCATCATGCACCTCAGGCCCTGTCCTCGGCATAATGCATAATGTCAGTTTTCCTGAAGATTTCCTTAAAAATAAACAATAAAAAATACCTGGAATTATAAATGCGCCCTTGAGAGGTCCTCTTATGAGCATATTTAATATTACATTAAGCTGTTTATTAGTGATTATGTTTTTTCTGTATAGAGGTTGTCATCAAAATTTCCACAGGCAATGAAAGATACAGCTGCATTCAATGTTCAGAAGAGTTGCACGCATTATATTAGAGATTTGGAGCCCAATTTGGATGTGTGGTAAGCTGGTGGATGAACCTTATGTGCTCTGTAATGGTCACCATTCATGGTTAAAGGGGTTTTCCGAGATATTTTTACTGATGACCTATCCGATGGGTAAGTCATCAGAATCTGATGAGTGACGGTCCAACATCTGGGACCCCACCGATCAGCTGTTTGAGAAGGCAGTGGAGCTCACAGTAGCGCCGTGGCCTTATCACAGCTTTTCCTAGGCCATGTGACTTCATGTTCATTGGTCTCATGGCCTGGGCACAGCTTAGCCTCATAGAAGTGAATGGGGCTGAGCTACAACATCAAGCACTCCTGCTATACAATGTACGGCGCTGTGCTTGGTGAACTGAGAGAAGGCCGCGGCACTACTGTGAGCACCAGGGGGGGTTCCAGATGTCAGTCCCCCACGATCAGATACAGATCATCTTTCAAGATCATAGGTCATTAGTAAAAATATCTCAGAAAACCCAATTTTGCGGAACAGGTGCAGACCTATTCATTTCAATGGGGCCACAAAAGATGCGGACAGCACACCGTAGTTCAGTTCCGCGGCCCCGCAAAAAAGATAGAGCATGTCCTATTCTTGTCTGCAGCCACGGACAAGAATAGACATTTCTATCATAGTGTCGGTCATGTGCGGTCCACAAAATGCGGAACGCAGATGGCCGGTGTCCGTGTTTTGCAAAACACTTTTGGACGTGTCAATGGACCCTTAATGTGTACAGTACTGGATGCTCACTTATCAGTGCTTCTGAGTTCTGATATATCCATTTTTTACATATGGTGTGATATGATTCTTGGATCCACCAATCATTATGTTTCACTTACAAGGCTGTTAAGACCCTGTGAGGTATTCTCATATAAAGCATCATGTTACACAATGCAGCTATTTTGTATATATAGCATCAATATGGGTACAAATAACATTATTTTTATAGGAGGGGAGAAGACCAAACTGAATGTAAGTTAAAACAGTAATCCCATTTTGTGGATTCATGGCGTATATCTATTATGTGCTATACATGCAGAATAGCTGGAGTCCCACTGCCAATGGCTGTTTTGAATCCACAGGTGTGGGTCACAGGACCCCTACCTATAAGACATTTATGGTATATTGTATGCCATATATGTTCAAGATGGGAATACTTATTTAAGCACAGATCCATACAACACGAATAAATTCAGCAGGTATGTATGTATTACGGATGGTATGTACCAAGCACTGTGTCATGCATTGTACAGTGGCTGTGCTTGGTATTGCAGCCCAGGCCCCTTCACATGAATGGGACTGAGCTGCACATAGGCCATGATACCAATAAATGTGATGTCACAGGCCTAGGAAGAGGCTATGGCGCTGCAGCCCCTTCAAACAGCTGACTGGTGGGGGTGCCAGGAGTGAGACCCTCACTGAACAAATATTGATGACCTATCCTGAAGATATCAATACTTAACTCCCGAAAAACCTGTTTAAGGAGGATAAAGTGTTATATGCAGCGGTCCCCAATCTTTTTTGCACCACGGACCAATTTCATGCAGTGGTTGCATGTATGTAAATATCCAGGGGCACTGTTCCAGGGGCATGTATGTAAATATCCAGGGGCACTGTTATATCACATCTACAGCATGGCCAGATATTTGCTCAGATCTTCCTATGAAGCCTTGTACTACTGCTGACAATAGTTGTCAAGGCAATCATATCAGTTTGCAAGGAGGTTAAACTGCCATTCTTGCTCCTTTAAAGTTGCACTGTAACAAATACTATAGTGCAGCACAAAATACTGCCTCAGTATGAAACTGTATCATCGTCCTGAGGATGGCGATACAGATGAATTCAGGAGGGCCCCTGCAACTAGTGGTCAGGTGCATAAGTACCTGATGCTCCAGCATTAAAGGGGTTATCCAAGACTATAAAATGCTCACCCATATGTCGGGCCCCTCACAATGAATATACTTACATGGCTCCTAGCGCCGCTCCTGGGCCCCGCACGGTCGCTTCTGCTTCTCCCTGTGCGCAGATGAAAATATCCGGTGTAGGGGCGCGCAGGGGAAGGAGGTTTGGCTGGGTTATTGGGGGGATGTCGGAGCAGCCAATGGCAGACAGGGACGGGGATGAGCCTCTCTAGCATCGCAGGTGATACTAGGGAGGATCATCCCAGTCCCCGCCTTCCATTGGCTGCTTCCCCCTGAGACCGCGCATGGGAAGAATCAGCAGCGGCCGTGCAGGGACCAGGAGCGGTGCAGGGAGTGGAGAAGCCAGGTAAGTATATTCATTTGGAGGGGCCTGGCATATGGGGGAGCATTTTATAGTCTTGGATAACTCCTTAAAGGGAACCTGTCATCAACTTTATGCTGACTGTACTGAGGGCAGCATAAATTAGTGACAGAAATGTTGATTTCAGCGGTGTCTCTCTTGAGCTAAAAGTGAGTGGTTGCTGAGAACCAACATCACAAACATTGCAGCCCAGGCCTTGAAAAGAGTCAAATCTACCTGAGAAGAGTCATGGTTATTCTCCTGGTTAATCTCCTGCTCTCTCGCCCATCTGCTGATGACTGGCAGTTCTCTCCTAGAGAGAAAGGGAGAAAACTAGGTAGAAGCCTGTCAGTCATCATCAGGTGGGCAGGGAAAGCAGGAATTCATGAATAACCATGACTCTTCTCATGAAGATTTGACTCTTTTCCCGGCCTAGTGTGCAATGTTTGTGATGTTGGTTCTCGGCAACCACTTACTTTTAACTTATAAATGACAGACCTCTGAAAACAACTCACCTGTCTCTACTTTATTCTGCTGTTAGTATGGGTAGCATAAAGGTAATGACAGGTTCCCTTTAAATTACTGCTGAGAGCATCAGATCTTTATTTACCTGGCTGGTGGCCATAATAAGGACTTGGGTGGTCCCCAGAGCATCGTCCCACCAGAAAACTTCCCTGTTGACCAGTCCGCCCCTGACTGAAAGGGAACACCTGCTCAGGTTTTCTACTAGGTACAGGGAAGAGGAGACCTCATCTCTGCTCAGTGGGCATTGTCTTCACCCTGGCCGTGACGTTGTCCAGTTGCTGTGGGCCTCTTCATAGCCAGGGAGAAGGACAGCTTTTCTCAGGAGATTAGGTAATTCTCACGAGAACAGCCTGCCTTCTCCCGGGCTGTACAGCAGTTCATAGCAACTGGATGACGTCACAGCCAGGCCAGGGTGAAGACAATGCCCACTAAGCAGAGATGAGGTCTTCTCCTCCCTGTACTAATAGGTGCCCGGTACCACATCACCCACAGCCCGTTACTGATGCCGGTCGTTGGTGGTAAATAATATAAGCATATATTTGAAACGCAGGACAAAACCAAAGTACTATGAACACAAAAATGTCTAAACATGGGAATATATGCAAACGCCACGTAGATGGTCAGGTTCAAACCCATTATCATAGTTCCGCAACATAGTGATAACTATTATGCTACCTTACATAGAAATGATTTCCTCATATAACATGTGTAGTCAGCATGTCAATGAAGGACTCAAGAGGGGGCTTTTTAGATACATGAGGTGCACCATGGCTGTATATAGACACAGTCCTACGTACGGCCAGCAGCTGGAGTAGAGTTTCATGACAAAGTGAAAAGTATTAGCTCATTTCCTTATTTTACACAAATTAAGGGACAATTTCCTGCAATTCAGGGACATCTCCAATGTTATTTCTACTAATTGTTCCCCTTTAACCTCACTGGAGCATGTCTGGCTTTGCTGGAGGTGAGGACAATGCTGATTCCTCCTGCGTATGCCATGTCCCCACATCTATGAGCAGACTACAGTCTTACTGTCTCTGATAAACAGCCGGTAAACACAATTCCACACAAACGTAATTTAATTTCAGCTACAGCAAGCAACACAAATTAGTAAATTCCCACAATATTGTGTCCTTGTTGTAAAATCCATACATAGAACCTACTCTTTCCCTCACCCCTGACCTGCTGACCCCTGGGTGGCCTCAGGACAGGTCTGACCTGGTCACAGGCTGACCTCCAACCAATAAGACGCCCCTGATTAACATAAAACATGGATTGGGTGGCAGGTTGACAGATTATAACTTGGGCATTATTACAGGGGCTGCAGAGGAGCATGGGATAAATGCGAGTCCAAGGATTTTAATATCCCTCAGGGCCTGTGCTTTAGCTTACCATCGAAACTAACACTGACCTATAATACAATAAGATGTACAGATGATGGGATATGATCAAGTATCATCCACAGGGGAACAAAGGCCGAGGAAACCTCTACACCTGCAGGTGCTTAATGATTTTTAAAAAATTCTTTACAGTGTGGCGGATGTGCTCATCGGTCCTCAGAACAACTGCACAAAACCTTCATCATCGCAGAGTACTTCAAATTTATTGTCACTTTTTGTAAAGGGCTTAATTCTCTTCAGATGTAGTTTTTTAGGTTATTTTTTAATATCGCCTACAAAACTGCAGCCAATATATTCCCCATTTATTATTCCGTGACGAGCACTTATCAATATTTTTGCCACGGTGAAAAAAAAAACCTTTTGTACCAATGAAATTAGCATTGTAGCATCATTGTAAATGTCTCCCCTGGTGAACACTACTCATCATTTGCAACTACAAGACTCTGGAGTATATAAGATGTGCCATCGTTTAGCGCTTCCAATGAAGCTTAATGTGGATAGATGTAAGGTTACGCACTTAGGCCGTAATAACAAATGTGTTACTCGCCTATAAAGTGAGATACGATCAGGTAGTACGAAGATGAAAGGATGCAGGGAATTTAGGAATACCCCGATATAGTCTTTGCACGGTATAGAATAATAAATGCCTTTTGATTGATTGGTGGATCCATTCCCTCATTTTTGTCTAATACAAATGTATATAAGCTTATGTTTATGCTATATGAGCAATGGGAAATTGTAAAAAATTTTCACATTTTAATTTTCATTTAGGGGCAGTAGGCCTAATATTAATCAATTCATGCATAAAGCTACCTTGAAGCCCATGGGCCTCAATACAAACTGTATAACATCCATGTGTATCATGTGCCATTTATAATACCTCTTATGTGGTAGAGGGGCCTTTAGACACCAGGACAGTGTAAGATTGTTACACCCGTATATTGTTGAACTGCTTAAAAAAAGGCAGGAAAATTAATAATAAGTAATAAATAATATGAATGATGCTGAGACATGACAGTTTTGGATTAGCTCCCACAACATAGACACTTTTTAAATGGGGGGGTTATATACCATTTTGATGGGAACTTGATTGATAAACTGTTAGGAATATATGACAGCAAATGGTCTCAGCAAATGGTCGATCTCATGTGCAACATATTGCCCAAATGTGAGACATTTTTGTATACATGTCCGAATTCGGCACCTTTGATTAATTTTCCAAATTTGATATTTTAATAAACGACCCGAATTTATTTAATAAATAAACTTGTTGCTATGGGAAACAAGACTGTGTTGCTTATAGCAACCAATCACAGTGCAGCTTTCACTTGGTATTCTGCTCTGGTGAAAAGAAAGCTGCGCTGCTATTGGTTGCCATGGAAAATTAGGATTGGAATAATTTGTATTAATTAAAAAATTATATATATATATATATACTAGCAGAAAGACCCGGCTTCGCCTGGGTATATTTCATCTATTTATTTAATGTTTCTGTGTGTCGTTGCAGAAAGAAAGTCAATGCAGCTGACAGAAATTGATTTTTACCTTCATTTTTTCAATCCCCATTGGCTGCAGAGTGGGAGGGGGCGTGGCCTGACAGAGTCGGAGCGTGGTTTCCCGAGATCTGGGGCGGGGGTCAGAGTGTCATGAATTACAGGTCGATGACCTGGTAATTTATGGGGACCCGCAATGGGTAGCAGTGGAAAAAAAAACATCTTTTATTAGTACTGAATGGTCGTAGTCTAAAATTAGTCAATTTCATCTACGATTTTTGTGTGTCGTTGCAGAGAGAAATTCACCCTCCCACCCCTGCAGCTGATTTTTTTTCAATCCCTGTTGCCTGCGGAGTGGGAGGGGGCGTGGCCTGGCAGAGTTGGGGGCCTGGCTTAGCAAGATGCTTCGAACGGTTGTAGTCTGAAATTAGTCTATTTCATCTAAAATTTTGTGTGTCATTGCAGAGAGAAATTCACCCTCCCACCCCTGCAGCTGACAGAAGTTTATTTTTCCCTACATTCTTTCAATCCCTGTTGGCTCCGGAGTGGGAGGGGGCATGACCTGACAGAGTTGGGGGTGTGGCTTAGCAAAGCGCTTCGCATAGGTGATTTAATCTATTTCATTTAATGTTTCTGTGTGTCGCTGCAGAATGGCTGCAGAGTGGGAGGGGGCGTGGTCTGACAGTGTTGGGGGCGTGACTTAGCAAGACGATTCGAACAGTTGTAGTCTATAATTAGTCTATTTTATCTAAAATTTTGGTGTGTCGTTGCAGAGAGAAAGTCAACCTCCCACCCATCCCTGCAGCTGACAGAAGTTGATTTTTACCTTTATTTTTTCAATCCCTGTTGGCTGCGGAGTGGGAGGGGGCGTGGCCTTACAGAGTCGGGGCGTGGCTTAGCAAAGCGCTTCGCATAGGTGCATTTAATCTATTTCATTTAATGTTTCTGTGTGTCGTTGCAGAATGGCTGCGGAGTGAGAGAGGGCGTGGCCTGACAGAGACGGGGCCTGGCTTAGCAAGAGGCTTCGAACGGTTGTAGTCTATAATCAGTCTATTTCATCTAAAATTTTTGTGTGTCGTTGCAGAGAGAAATTCACCCTCCCACCCCTGCAGCAAACAGAAGTTTATTTTTACCTTCATTTTTTAAATTCCCATTGGCTGCGGAGTGGGAGGGGGCGTGACCTGACAGAGTCGGGGGCGTGGATTAGCAAGACGCTTCGCATGGGTGGATTTAATCTATTTTATTTAATGTTTGTGTGTGTTGTTGCAAAAAGAAAGTCAAACTCCCACCCATCCCTGCAGCTGACAGAAGTTGATTTTTACCTTCATTTTTTCAATCTCTGTTGGCTGCGGAGTGAAAGGGGGTGTGGCCTGACATAGTTGGGGGTGTGGCTTAGTGAGACCTGGGGCGGGGGTTTTAAGTAATTCTTTTAGGGTGGCCTGAATTAAAGGTCAATACTATGCTTATTTATGAGCCCACGCAATAGGCAGCAGTGGAGCAAAACATCTTTTATTACTACTGAACTGTAGTAATAGAAAAAAACATCAGTTATATTTATGGTAACCGGAATACCTTTAACAGTGTCAGTAAATAGAAATGGATGAGATCCTCAGCTGCTGATAATTACCTGGTTGTTATGGAAACCTGCCCTCCCTGTGCCTTTGCAGAGAATGGCAGTTGGAGTTTAAAACCAAAGCTCCCAGTTGTAATGTTGGCTAATGGAGATCATATTTTGGGAATATCTCGGGAACGGTACGTCCTAGAGAGATGAGACCTGGTCTAAAACCTTCCCGGACACCTGATGTACCTGTGTGCCGAATTTGGTGAAAATCGGTCCAGTAGTTTGGTCGCGCATAGAGAACAGACAGACAGACAGACAGAAACTCATTTTTATATTATTAAGAGATATATATATATATATATATATAATCAAAAATACGGTAGAATGAGGCAGCACACCGATGAATATCGTGTAGGACCACTTTATTACCCTTCATGCAACGTTTCGGCCTTCTCACTGAGGCCTCAGTGAGAAGGCCGAAACGTTGCAAGAGGGGGTAATAAAGTGGTTCTACACGATATTCATCGGTGTGCTGCCTCATTCTACCGTATTTTGGATGTTTATGGGCTCAAATTCCTATCGCCTGGAGGAATTGCACCCACTCTCTACCTTTGGAAGTGCGCTATTTTTTTTTGTATTGGTGTATATATATATACATATATATATATATATATATATATATATATATATATATATATATACTAGCTGAAGGACCCAGCTTCGCCCGGGTATATTTAATTTATTTAATTTACTGTTTGTGTGTGTGTGTCGTTAAAAGATATCGAGAGTGACCTCTACAGTGCCCGCCCCTTTAACAGTCATCTCTACAGCAGCCCACCCCTTTAACAGTCACCTCTACAGCAGCCCGCCCCTTTAACAGTGACCTCTACAGCAGCCCGCCCCTTTAACAGTGACCTCTACAGCGGCCAGCCACTTTAACAGTTACCTCTACAGTGGCCCGCCCCTTTAACAGTTACCTCTACAGCGGCCTGCCCCTTTAACAGTGACCTCTACAGCAGCCTGCCCCTTTAACAGTGACCTCTACAGCAACCCGCCCCTTTAACAGTGACCTCTACAGCAGCCCACTCCATTTAACAGTGACATCTACAGCAGCTCGTCCCTTTAACAGTGACCTTTACAGCAGGCCACCCCTTTAACAGTGACCTCTACAGCAGGCCGCCCCTTTAACAGTGACCTCTACAGCAGCCCGCCCCTTTAACAGTGACCTCTACAGCTGCCCACCCCTTTAACAGTGACCTCTACAGCAGCCCGCCCCTCTAACAGTGACCTCTACAGCAGCCCACCCCTTTAACTGTGACCTCCACAGCAGCTAGAGTGGCCACTGTCTTCACCCCAGAAAGCCAGACCTCACCGACCATTCCCCCAAACGTGAAACAGCGCCCCCAGTTCCCATGAAGACGCACCACTAAACATGAGGCCACGCCCCCCTGGCTCCGTGAAAACATGGAGGAGAAGCTGTCTGAGTGTGAGCTACTGAAAGGGTGGACATCCCTGTGTCTGTCCAGGCACTGCGTCGGACGGAGAACACGTAGCCAGAAAACTGGACTGTCCAGCCTAAAGCCGGACTTCTGGCCACCCTAACATCAGCCTGCCCCTAGGGTGGCCAGAGGTCTTGTTTTAGGCTGGACAGTCTGGCTTTCAGACTCCCTGTCCTCTGTCATGTGCAGGGCCTGGATGGACACAGGGATGTCCTTTTGAACAGCTCACTCTCAGACAGCAGCACTGTGCAGTCTGAGCAATGAGCTGCAGGGAGAAAGTCACCCTCCCCCCATGCCTACAGCTGAAAGAAGGTGATTTTTACCTATATTTTTAATCCAGGTCAAATGCGGCATGGAAGGGGCATGGCCTGACTGAGTCAGGGGCGTGGCTTAGTGGAATCTGGGGGTGGGGCTTTTAAGTCCTTCTTTTGACGGTGGCCTGAATTACAGGTCGATGCCATAGTAATTTAGGAGGAAGGTGGGTAGCAGTGGAAGAATACATCTTTTATTACTACTGAACAGTAAATATGTGAAATTTACATTATATGAGGTAATGATTGATGATGAATTAGTCTAAAACATAAGTTATATTTATGGTAACCGAAATACCCCTTTACCATTGTCATCCACAGTGCTCTGCCTCTTTAATGCAGACCTACAGCAGTGAACTGGCTAGGTTGTCATAGAAATCTGGTGTGTGGAGACTGTCTGTGAGCTTCTATTGGCTGATTAGGGTCATGTGACCAGGCTACTATTGGCTAATGCATTTTTTGGGAATATCTCAGGAACGGTACGTCCTGGAGAGCTGAAAACTGTTCTAAAACCTTCTCGGACACCTGATGTACATGTGTGCCAAATTTTGTGATTGTAGCTGCAGCGGTGCGGATTCCTTTAGCAGACATATACACTCACCGGCCACTTTATTAGGTACACCTGTCCAACTGCTCGTTAACACTTAATTTCTAATCAGCCAATCACATGGCGGCAACTCAGTGCATTTAGGCATGTAGACATGGTCAAGACAATCTCCTGCAGTTCAAACCGAGCATCAGTATGGGGAAGAAAGGTGATTTGAGTGCCTTTGAACGTGGCATGGTTGTTGGTGCCAGAAGGGCTGGTCTGAGTATTTCAGAAACTGCTGATCTACTGGGATTTTCACGCACAACCATCTCTAGGGTTTACAGAGAATGGTCCGAAAAAGAAAAAACATCCAGTGAGCGGCAGTTCTGTGGGCGGAAATGCCTTGTTGATGCCAGAGGTCAGAGGAGAATGGGCAGACTGGTTCGAGCTGATAGAAAGGCAACAGTGACTCAAATTGCCACCCGTTACAACCAAGGTAGGCAGAAGAGCATCTCTGAACGCACAGTACGTCGAACTTTGAGGCAGATGGGCTACAGCAGCAGAAGACCACACCGGGTCCCACTCCTTTCAGCTAAGAACAGGAAACTGAGGCTACAATTTGCACAAGCTCATCGAAATTGGACAGTAGAAGATTAGAAAAACGTTGCCTGGTCTGATGAGTCTCGATTTCTGCTGCGACATTCGGATGGTAGGGTCAGAATTTGGCGTCAACAACATGAAAGCATGGATCCATCCTGCCTTGTATCAACGGTTCAAGCTGGTGGTGGTGGTGTCATGGTGTGGGGAATATTTTCTTGGCACTCTTTGGGCCCCTTGGTACCAATTGAGCATCGTTGCAACGCCACAGCCTACCTGAGTATTGTTGCTGACCATGTCCATACCTTTATGACCACAATGTACCCAACATCTGATGGCTACTTTCAGCAGGATAATGCGCCATGTCATAAAGCTGGAATCATCTCAGACTGGTTTCTTGAACATGACAATGAGTTCACTGTACTCAAATGGCCTCCACAGTCACCAGATCTCAATCCAATAGAGCATCTTTGGGATGTGGTGGAACGGGAGATTCGCATCATGGATGTGCAGCCGACAAATCTGCGGCAACTGTGTGATGCCATCATGTCAATATGGACCAAAATCTCTGAGGAATGCTTCCAGCACCTTGTTGAATCTATGCCACGAAGAATTGAGGCAGTTCTGAAGGCAAAAGGGGGTCCAACCCGTTACGAGCATGGTGTACCTAATAAAGTGGCCGGTGAGTGTACATACACACACACACACACACACACACATAGCTTTATATATTAGATATATATATATCTATATTATAATTATGAATAAATATATATATACTGACACTTCCCTCCGTAATCACTGTATAATATTTCACGCCATTCAGACCTGAATATGGGTTTTTAGTAAATAGACGATCAGGTCTGTAATGGGAAGTCATTGAGACAATGTCAGGAAACAAGTGTCGTGTAAAGCAATAATTAATATCATTTTATTGCACTGATTTGTATACAGAAAGTCTCATAAAACATTCCAGTCATTTCTAACAATTTTCCTTTGTCATTTATAGCCCAGGGCACAAGGATGTAAAGTTGTTTGTCCAACTTCTCAGCAAGAGCAAGATTCAAGGCTGATCTATTACATCCAGGTCATTCCTACTGTAAGTGCTGATTAACAATGAATCAGTCAGGCATGCCAGGAGCACTGCGTACAGTAGTTATGGAGCATAAGGACAAGGCAATATCAACAGGGACTTTGAAGGTTTGAAGGTTACCGGAAAATCCATAAAGCCTTCATGCATTACGCCATGTAAATAAAATTTAAGGTGGATCCAGTAAGGGACATGTACAAAGTCAGAAAAGTTTTGAGCCTTTAGGTCAGGGAGGAGCAACCAAAGACCTACTGGGGTGCTACTATGGTAGGCATCAAGATCTTAACCACTGATCTGGAAAGACAACATTTTGGAGATCTATGGTTCTTGGACTACATGTTTTGACTACTGAAAAAAGAGAGATTCCAATGTAATGTAATGACTTTGTTTACGGTATTGTCTCCTAGACGAAAAAAGGAAAAAGAGAAGGGTCTTCATTTATGCAAAAACTGAGCCACTCTTGTCACTTCAATGGTAGCAGTGCTCCAGTTACCAGCCAGTGCTGACTTCTGGTGTTGGAGCTACCCAGAAATAGCTGATCAGCAGGGATGTAGGGTGTTGGAACCTCACCAATCTCTAATTGGTGGCCTATCCTGGACAACCCTTTACAGAAAAACTCTCAACCTTTTATGAAATGGTGTTCCATAGGCAGAAATAAGTAGAAAGTTAAGTTGAACAATATAAAAGATACTACATCCACATACCAACAATGAAGGACATCAAGGGGTTGTGGTGGGGCTGTATAAGAAAATGTCCTAGATTTTTACTAATGATGTTCTGCACACAGAAGAATATTAGTATACAGGAAGTGTAGGACACAAAGTAAGTCAAATAAAATATAGAAAAACTGATAATTACAATATTCTTAGCAACAAGTGGCTGTAGCTTGTAAGAGCGAGAAGTATCTCATCTTCCATGTAGTCTATACTTGAGCCAAGAAAGCTTAATTATATATCTGACTCCTACTGAACTTCAAGAAATGATTGTGAACTTGAAAATATATGTAATTTACATAATGTATCTTTCATATCAATGAAGAAGACCCAGAATTCAACTGAATTATAGTCCTCGGCTGTAAACTTCCATTGAGGATGTATTTTATGATCACACCACTTTTCCATTTTGCCCCATTCATCAGAGTACCCAATAATTATTTTTCATGATAATGTAATAATCAGTATTAATAGAACATGCATCATCACTGTGACATTTTCAAATAACGTGGTTAGTGCTATCTTTTTCCAGACATTTGTTCTGTATGTACTCATATATTCTTGTGTTTAATTATTAGATTAAAATAATAGTTTCTCATATGTGAAGATAGACTTTTGTGTGTGTCTTAATGAGGCGTCGTTGCTTTTTATTTGGAAACAGAATTCCACCCCAAAGATTTTTTGTTGAGAACACAGAACATACAGTAACTGGCTGTATAGGATATTACAGGTGGGTGTGATGGGGGAGATCTAACGCGACCTCAACCCTTTGTCCACCTCTGTCCTAATTGATGTACTGAGTGCATGCAGGAAGAAATACACCAGAATACAAGATTTCGGTACAATATCCTCTCTCAGTAAGAGTAGGAGCGTAATGACTTGCTTTATTAGGCACACAGTGGTTTTTGTATGTACATCAGAGGGGGCTTCCCCCTGAGGCTCATGGCATTGTTTCATTGGCTAAAATACAAAAACAAGAAAAGAGATAACACTTGGCATCTGTGCAGTGTGCATTATTTTACAACTTTGGTATGCAAACTATGTAAACATCTAGGTGCCAGCGCCATATTGTAATGGCTTCACATTAATATAATGAAATCCTCCACAGGTGCAGCTCCTCTTCTTATTCTTATCTCTTTTTGAAGATCTGGTACTATTTTTCTCGGCCTGCTAAGTGTGATTACTATGGTCTATGCCCACTGGCATCTCCTCTCTCATGGCAGGCACAGCCCCCGAAGTACTTACTCTTCCCACTGCTCCATCATGTCTTCTGTTACAGGCCATCTCAGCCTGCTTCTTACTCTTAGCACCATTAGGAAACAGCCAGAGTGTCACAGTTGGCATGTGTAAATGCAGTGGCTGGGTTTGAGGTGGCCCCAACGCCACGCTGGGTCCACCGGACACCGTTGAGGCGTCATTAAGTGTTGCTGCTCTCTGGAAGCCATGGTGCACCCCAATAGGAAATAAGTCCAAAGAGTCAAGGTCTGCAGTTAACCAGTATGCTTTTTTACTGGAGAAACTCAAGTGCAAAACAATACAGACAAGGCACTGGGCTGGATTATCCAGTCTCCTCCTGGGCAGAAGAAGGGTTTGATGCTGAGAAAAGGCCTGAGCTAGCTGTCCCCATCTCTCTCTCTCTCTCTCAGAAGGCTGGTACTATTGTCAAAGGCTGGTGGCCCAATAGTCCGGCTGGCTCATTGGTCACAGGGCTGGTGACTGAGAGTCTGTGGTTCAGAATCCCCATCTCAACATCTTCTCATCACATTTCTTCTTTAAAGCTGCACTGGTCCCTAACTGGAGAACTCCAGAGGCCCTGACTTCTCTCCTTATATACAGTTTCTAGCTGAACGAGAACCTTCTAGAGGGAGGGGTGGAGTGGAGAAGCTCTGTCCAAACAGATATAATGTTACAATTAACGACTGTCATAGACTTGGATTACAACTTCAATAATACTCAGTGAGAATGACAAAGCAGTTTTTCCAGACAAAAACAAATCTTCAGACATAAAAACCTACTTAACCAAAATTCAAAAAGTCAGTACTTCTGGTTTGGTGGTAAACAAGTCTGGCTTTTTCCCTCCAAAGCATAGTCTGCTTTAACCCTTAGGGTAACTGTGGAAAATTACTGGCTTCTCATTATTAGCTAGAAAGTCCCAAAAGTTCCTCAGTATTCATTAACCCATTCCACAGTGCTGTGCAAACACAGTGCAAATGAACAGGATATATATTACAACAAACATATGAAATGCAGTTACACAGTATTATACAGTATATGTCAGTGAAAGTTAACCCTTTAAAGTGAAATAAAGTAAGGAGTTGATGACTTTGCATTGGGGAAATAGGGACAAATGTCCACAAATGTCCAGACTTCAAAGTAACCCTGCTACAGGGCACTACATAAAGCCTATTCAATTCATGCCCCAGCCAGCAGCCGCACTAGCAGTGGTGCAGTTTTGCAAAACTAATCACTACCCTTTAACAGTATTCACACTCCGCTTGCTTCATTAGTGGAAATGGTTGGAGTGTGACTGAGTGAGTGATGCTGCCGGCCGGCCACTGCTTCGGCTGGGGCCTGAATTGAATAGACCAGCAAGCTACAATATTTCCAAAAATCCCAAGTTAAGGAAACACCTTAGCATTCTGTGCTATGCTTGTTGTGTAGCTCCCATTCACTGCTATAGCAGTTATGGAAACATCATAGCACAGCCTGCTCAACTGCTTTTGTAATTCCGGCCTCTGCTTGCAAGCTTTATTCCGATCTCGTCAATGAAAGGCTGAGATGGGAATAACCCTTCAGATGATACAATAATGTCTTCCTGCAGCTACCACTAGGGGGAGTGTAGCAGCTGATGGCATACTATATGCAGGAATAATGGTACCTGAAGGCAACCAAAATTATATCATATAATTCTTTGTGTATCTATAATTCTAATTCCATAATGATCTCAAAATGTATCAGCACATAATTTTTGATTTATTTAGATTAAAAAAAAAAATAATGTCCTTCCTCCAGTGAATCTTTTTTTTTTTTTATTCTGGTACAAACAGGTGTTCCATTGAACTCACGTGACCACTCTCTATGGCTATAATGGTGCACAGCAAGATGTCAGTGGAGGTTGGAATGGAGTTCTATGGAGTTCAGTGATGAGTCCTGCTTTTGTCTCAAACACAATGATAGCCGAAGATTGGTCTAGAGACTGTATGGGCAACACCATGAAGAGGCCTTCACAAGGGAATGTCACGCCGGTCCTACTCCTGGGACTTTCCTTGTAGATTGTAAACTCTTGCAGGCAGGTTCCTCTCTCCCTCTGTACCAGTCTGTTAATAGTTTCTTCTTTACTGTACTATGTATGTGTAACCCCCTCTTGATGTACAGTGCCTTGGAATTAATGGCACTTTAAAATAAATAAAAATGATAATAATAATATGATGTTGGGTGGCATAATGTAAGGTAGCTGCGCCCCTCTAGTCTTCATTTCAGGTACACTAAGAGCTTGGTGTTACATTGATTTGGTCATGGAACCAGCACTATGCCCATTTTTCCAGTGTCCCAGGAGCCGTTTTTCAACAGGACAACGCCATGCAGCATCTGAGCAGCCTGCGTGGCCTAAACCTGCCACCACAGCCGTTGGGTCTCCCATCAAACGCATCTGGGACGTCATTAGTCGGCAATTGCTAAGAGAGCTGCCAACCATCTTGATGATTTGCATGCCAAAGTGTATTCAGTGTGTATTCAGTGTTGAAGAACATTCCTCAGACAACCATTAATAACCTCACTGATCGCATGCCAAGGCATGTAAGTGTGTGTATTTCCGTGTGTGGCACTCATACTTGATTCTGAATAAATCGAGATGTTTGGAATATCTTGTTTCCATTTTTTATCATTTGCATATCATTTACATATCTATGGATCCTGTGATTTCCATAATTCCATGACATTTCCTTCTTGGTTTTGCAATTTCAATGTTGAGAACTCTATATAGAAAAATGTATAATTTTGTATAACTTAAATATTTTATTAAAGCTTTCATTTTTGGAACATAAAATAGAAAGGGGAAAGAATGTATTTTTTTCTAGAAGGTACTTGATTTCCCTGTAAAAGGTTCATAAAAGTGGTCCTCACACAATACTGCTACAATAAAGTCATTATTACCATTACTACTGATACCCTATAAGCAGCCCCCGAGGACCGGAATTTCCCACACCTAATTACACCCAAAAGAATTCTCTGAAGCTTATCTTATAATTCATGAGGTTCAGCCTGTCCAGGTGTCATCCTATAAAGCAGGAATTCCTGTGATTTATAGGCAGGCTGATTCAGACATGTCACATGAAGAAATGGTAGGAAGCAGCATCTTATCTGCAGAGCACAGAACTCTGGGATCTTCGGGGAGTGATACTGTCCGGACATTTATGAAAACAAATAAAACACAACTGAATAATGGTATTACAGCGACACTGTCACAAAGCTGACAGGCAAGTCCCATATATGCAAGAAACTGTGTATGTGCAATAATTACATGTACTTATACTGAAGTACTAATATAATTGTATAAGTCACAATGAATATCATAGAAATAATAATAAGAAGAAGACAGAAGAATTGAATTAAAATTTTGAATTATAAAAATCTATATGTCTAAAGCCATTACCTGATCAAAAGACATCTATATGTATCTATAGGCCCAGATTTACTAACAGTCCATTCACAATAGCGTAACTGTTTTGCGGTCCACAAATTGTGGATCCGCAAAAAACAGGTCCAGGCCGTGTGTGTTCTGATTGTGAACAAGAATAGGACATGCTCTTTTTTTTGCGGAGCCGCGGAACAGAACTACATATGCAGACAGCACACAGTGTGCTGTCCGCATCTATTGCGGCTACATTGAAATGAATGGGTCCATTCCCGTTCCACAATTTTGCGGACCCAGAAATACGGTCGTGTGAAGGGACCCTTATCCTGTAGATAAACTTAGGCTGTCTAGGCCTGGATCAGATTTATCACAGGGACTCAATAGCAAATATTGGTCGGCTTACTTTGAGACATAATTTTACAGCATTTTACTGTGGGGCAAAATGGCACGTTAGGCAATGTCAATTCCTGTGAAGCTCTAAAAAAGTTTAAGGACTATATGTGTTCACCCTCTTTGCTATAAACCCCCTAAATAAGATCTGGTGCAACCAATTAGCTCCAGAAGTCACATAGTTGAATAAGGCCCCCCTGTGTGCAAAGTGTCTCATGACCTGTCACATGATGTGAGTATAAATACACCTGTTCTGGAAGGTCCCTGAGTCTACAGCACCACTACGCGATCAACATGAAGACCAAGCAGATCAGAGACAAGGCTGTGGAGAAGTACAGATGAGGTGAATGGGTTATAAAAAATATCCCAGACTTTGAACATTCCATGTAGCACCATCAAATCCATTATAACAAAATGGAAAGAAATGGGAGGGTCCCTGTCGATGAACAGTAAATGGGTCCTCTGCTCTCCAATAGCTCATCACAGATAAGTCCCATTATGCCTTGAGTATTTGTGAGCCATGAAATGTATTAGCTCAGTCCCTTTCATATAATCTAACAGTATGAAGCTGCCTTTAATGTGGTATTTGGCCCCTTATCTACTGGCCACAAGTTTCATATACAATGTGTCCACCTCTACCTGTAACAGTGGGGCAGTGATGGGGTTTGTCCATAATCCCAGGACTTCTGGAAGAATATGCTCTAAGAAACTAAGAATTATTTGGGCACAGTTCCAAGAAATGTTTGTTGAAAACTAAAGGCATTTCACCTCTACAGACAGACAGAACATAGTGGAGGAAATCTTATGCGTTGGGGTTGCTTTACTACAACAGATCCTTGGCAGTCCACCTCCACAGAAGTTGCCAAGATTTAAAGTGTACCTTAACTTTTGAAGAGCTTTATTGAAAACTACTATAAATGTGATAAAATCAATTTTTGAAATATACTTAATTTTTGTTTTCCATTTTACAATGCTGACATGCATTTGTATATTTTTATAGGTTAGGGTTAGGTTTTTGTAGGTTTTATTGTCAGCGGTGTATAGGTTACAGATTTCACTGTGGAGCCGCATGGAGGACACATTGCTGTTCCTACGACTCGCTCCCTCCTGTTAAAAGCCTGGCAAAGAACATTGCCAGTTCTGGTGCTGACTTCTGCTGATGGAGCTCCACCCAAACAGCTGATCGGCGGGGGTGTGGGGTTTCCGACCTCCCCGCCTATCAGCTAGTGATGGCCTATCCTGAGACTTCTGTTGATGGAGCTCCACCCAAACAGCTGATTGGTGGGGATTGGGGTTTCCGACCTCCCCGCTAATCAGCTACTGATGGCCTGACCTCAGAATAGGTCATGACTTAGTAAAGCCCAGACAAATCCTTTATTTTGTTACTATTTTTGTTCAATTACATCACCTTTATCTTTATATACTATTTGAATGAAGATTAAATATTGATATGTCCACAAATAAAAACTTTCCATGGGTTATCCAAGCATTTTCACATGCCTTTACATAAGGAAAAAAAACTGCCTTTGAAACAATTTTTGTCCCTTCAATTTGGGCCTACGTAATAATATCCACTGATATACAAACTGGTGAAAGGAGGATATAAAATTGCAGTAGGCAATATTAGATATTTATGTGCAAATGTCATCAGCTCATTAGAGGCAAAAATACCTCTATATATAAATTCTTACCTCAACGATCTCCTCCTTAGTAATCCAACTGAATTACCCTGATGACAGGGTGAGTGGTTTAGCCATGTTTCAAAGAAAATCATAATAATTTAAGTTCCATAATTATTGTCTTCATAAAATCAAAATATGCAAAACAGAAAAAAACCTCTCAAAGTTTTTGCAGCTGTGTTATGGACGTAACAAGTAGCCATGACCCCTATAGCTAAACTTGAAATGGGGCCCCTCTCCAAGATGACCTCCTTTAACAACAAGTGAGTTTAGAACATGAAAATCTTGTAATTATTTTCATCTGGACGCTTATGTTTTTTTTATTATTCTGTCCTAGAGATGAGCGAGCACTAAAATGCTCGGGTGCTCGTTATTCGAGTCGAACTTTTCCAGATGCTCGGGTGCTCGTTTCGAGTAACGAACCCCATTGAAGTCAACGGGAGACTCGAGCATTTTTGCAGGGGACCAAGGCTCTGCCTAGGAAAGGGTGGGTGAAAACCTGGAAACATCAGAAAATAATGGAAACACCACGGAAATGGACAGGAAACAGCAGGGGCAGCATGCATGGATGCCTCTGAAGCTGCCTAATCCCACCATTACCCCAAATTCTCAGGCAACAGCCTGGTGGTTACCCTTATGGCAATTGTGCTAAACCAGACCAAGAAAGGCAAGGCACATGCTCATCACATGTTAGGGAAGCAACCAACTAGGTGCAACGAAGGTCCATCACCACAGTGACACCACTGCTCATGCTGGCACTGCTGTGCTATCCCCCGCCCCACGACGCAGGCATAAGCCTGACACATCATGGTGACAGCGTAGTGACACCAACAAGTGACCAAGTTAGATTGAGGTAGCAGTCAAATGTCTGTAGGCGAGCCTCCCAAAAATTTGTTTTGGAGTGTCCGAAGTTGACCCTCCTAAAAAATTGTTTAGGAGTGTCTGTAGTTGACCCTTCTGTAAAATATTTTTTTGGTTTTCCCTGTTATTAGTTAATGTACAACCCATGGCTGGCATGGTGGGAATATATAGGTTTTGCGTCACAGACGGTCCACTGCACCGTTACATTTTCTTCATCATTGCCAATTACTTTTTCACCAACTGTTGTCTGGCAATGATAAAGGGGAAGGTGAATCCACTGCGGAAGAAAAGTGTCATCCTCCTACAATTCTACACTTGCTCTCAATTGAAAAGGGGATGTTCTTGCAGTGGCCTTCCTCATAGTGGCCGCTTCTGCGAACGACAGAGGTGGTGTACCTACTGACAGCCTGACTGAACACGATGGCAGACGGGGAGACACTCCCTCATGCAAAATTGTTTTGGAGTGTCTGCGGTTGACCCTCCTGTAAAATATTTTTTTGTTTTCCCTGTTATTAGTTAATGTACAACCCATGGCTGGCATGGTGGGAATATATAGGTTTTGCGTCACAGACAGTCCACTGCACCGTTACATTTTCTTCATCATTGCCAATTACTTTTTCACCAACTGTTGTCTGGCAATGATAAAGGGGAAGGTGACTCCACTGCGGAAGAAAAGTGTCATCCTCCTACAATTCTACACTTGCTCTCAATTGAAAAGGGGATGTTCTTGCCGTGGCCTTCCTCATAGTGGCCGCTTCTGCGAACGACAGAGGTGGTGTACCTACTGACAGCCTGACTGAACACGATGGCAGACGGGGAGACACTCCCTCATGTAAAATTGTTTTGGAGTGTCTGCGGTTGACCCTCCTGTAAAATATTTTTTTTGTTTTCCCTGTTATTAGTTAATGTACAACCCATGGCTGGCATGGTGGGAATATATAGGGAAGCACCCAACTAGGTGCAACGAAGGTCCATCACCCATGCCCATGCTGGCACTGCTCTCCTATCCCCAGCCACACGATGCAGGCATAAGCCTGACACAGCATGGTGGTGACACCAACAAGTGACCAAGTTAGATGAGGTAGCAGGTGAGCAACCCAAAAATTTAGCCTGACGCAGCATGGCGGTGACAACAGAGTGACCGAGTTAGACTGAGGTAGCAGGAGGTGAAGCACGGATGGTAATTCGAAGGTGGAGGAGGAGGGGTTGGAGAAAGTGGCATAGTAATTATGAGAAACCGTGAACGAGGTAGGCCCCGCAATCCTCCAAGTGGGCAGTACATGAGCGGACCCAGGGTCAGACTCGGTCAGAGTATGTGAAATGCTCAGGGTGGCCGAACGCCGGGCTCGACGGCGGACCCGTTTCGGGTTATCGATTGTCGAAATGTTGGCTTACATCAAGTTTAGTATCTGTTCTTATCAGTTGCTGTGGCTGTTGGTGGTAAAGTGGTGAGCATAGCTGCTTCCCAAGCAGTTGACCCGGGTTCGATTCCCGTCTATCGCACTATCGCAGGAGGCAATTAAAAGAAGAACCAAAAAAAAATCTGTACAATATCTAATATGTCCCCTACCCGGGTAAATTGTTTGGAGAGAGGGCCTGTAGGTGGGGGTAAGGAGGTTGAGCTGGAAGAGCCAGAGGAGTGCCCCCTTGGCTAGCGTGTGTGGTGGTGACAACAGCCGGATGGAGTTCGAATGATGACGCAGGACCCCAACTTAAAAATTTAGCATCAACCGGTACAGTTGTCAACTATGAGATTGATCAAGTGTGGTATGTGTTCTATGTATTCTTCTCAGTTTAATACCGTATATGGCACCTATCCGGAAAAATAGTTTGGAGAGAGAGGAAAAAGACGTATTTTTAAAAGTGACGTTCAGTATAGATCAGTTAAAGAGAAAGAAAGGATTTTATGAAATGGATTTGTATCACTGAGAGCAAAAGAACCTATTTTATTACGTGACGTGCAGTATAGATCACTTGGAGATAAAAAGGGGAATGTGCAGACTTGGGCTGCTATAGTGCAAACCACTATGGTGGTGACAACAGAGTAAGCGAGTGACACTGCGGGAGCAGGCAAACCACATGAACATTTTTTGTGGCCCTGTATGGCGGCGGTGACAACAGAGTGACTGAGTTAGTATGTGGTAGCTGGTGAAGCACCCAAAAATTTAGCCTGACACAGCATGGTGGTTGCACCACCAATGACTTTGTCCGACTGAGAATGCAGTGAAATGGCTTTTGTTGAGCCTCCAAAATTTTTTTTCTTTTCGGAGTACATAAAGTCTACCCTCAGCGAAAAATTTTTTTTTTTAAATGTCGGTACTTGCGCATCCTGAAAAATTGTTTTGGACTGTCTGTTTGACGCTCCTGAAACATTGTTTTACACTGTCTGTAGTTGACACTGCGGAAAAATTGTTTGGAGAGAGGGCCTGTAGGTGGACCTCAGGAAAAATTGTTTGGAGAGAGGGCCTGTAGGTGGACCTCCGGAAAAATTGTTTGAAGAGAGGGCCTGTAGGGGATCTCCTGAAAAATTGTGGTAAAAGAGTGCCAGTTGGGCCTCTAAAAAATGGCGTTTTTTTGGTCAGCGTTAGGCAAAGACGACAAGGAGGAGGAGTAGGAGGAGTAGAGAAGAGGAATTGGATACATAAGTAATGTAAATCTTTAGCTGCTTTCCCCCGGAGGAGATTTAAATTCCGGTGAAATCCAGGCTTTGTTCATTTTAATAAGCGTCAGCCTGTCAGCGCTGTCAGTTGACAGGCGTGTACGCTTATTAAAACAGACCGGAGGATGCTCTGGCTATCAAGCGACGTATCTTCCTCCACCGTCTCTTGTGACAAGCACAAAGCATCCGACTTCATGCTGAGCAGTGAGTTTTTCAACAGGCAAAGCAGCGGGATGGTGAGGCTGATAATGGCGGCATCGCCGCTGACCATCTGTGTTGACTCCTCAAAGTTGCTCAACACTTGGCAGATATCAGACATCCACGTCCACTCCTCATTGTAGACTTGAGGAATCTGACTGACCTGACTACTAGTTCTGGTGGAAGTTGACATCTGGCAGTCTACAATCGCTCTGCTCTGCTGCTAAACTCTGGATAACATGTTTAATGTTGAATTCCATCTCGTGGGCATGTCGCACAACAGTCGGTAAGTGGGCAGTTGTAGGCGGCGCTGCGCTGCCCTGAGAGTGGCAGCATCTGTGGTCGACTTGCGGAAATGCGCACAGATGCGGCGCACCTTGGTGAGCAAATCAGACAGATTGGGGTATGTTTTGAGGAACCGCTGAACTATGAGATTGAACATGTGGGCCAGGCATGGCACATGTGTCAGTCTGCCGAGTTGCAGAGCCGCCACCAGGTTACGCCCGTTGTCACACACAACCATGCCTGGCTTGAGGTTCAGCGGTGCCAGCCACACATCGGTCTGCGCCGTGATGCCCTGTAACAGCTCTTGGGTGGTGTGCCTTTTGTCACCTAAGCTCAGCAGTTTGAGCACCGCCTGCTGGCGCTTACCCACGGTACTGCTGCTGTGCCTAGAGCTACCGACTGAAGGCGCTGTGCCCACGGATGGTAATTCGGTGGAGGAGGAGGAGGGGTCGGAGGAGGAGGCATAGTACGTCTGAGAGACCATGACCGAGGTAGGCCCCGCAATCCTCGGTGTGGGCAGTACATGAGCGGCCCCAGGGTCAGTCTCGGTCCCAGCCTCCACCAAGTTAACCCAATGTGCCGTCAGTGAGATATAGTGTCCCTGCCCAGCAGCACTTGTCCACGTGTCCGTGGTTAGGTGGACCTTCTCAGAAACAGCGTTGGTCAGGGCACGGATGATGTTCTCTGACACGTGCTGGTGTAGGGCTGGGACGGCACATCGGGAAAAATAGTGGCGGCTGGGGACCGAATACCGAGGGGCAGCCACCGCCATGAGATTGCGAAAGGCCTCGGTCTCTACCAGCCTATAGGGCAGCATCTCCAGGCTTAGCAATTTGGAGATGTGGACGTTGAGGGCTTGGGCATGTGGGTGGGTGGAACTGTATTTCCTCTTGCGCTCCAGCGTCTGCTGTAAAGACAGCTGAACGCTGCGCTGGGACACATTGGTGGACGCTGTGGAGGATCGTGGAGGCGAAGGTGTGGTTTTCCGGCGGGAGGCGCTCGTGCCAGGGTCCTGGGCAGGGGGTTGACTAGCAGAGGCAGCGAGTGACACAGGGGAAGGAGCAGTGGTGGGACCCGCAGGAGGTGAACGGCCTTGGTTCCATTGAGTGGGGTGTTTAGCACTCATATGCCTGCGAATGCTGGTGGTGGTTAGGCTAGTAGTGGTGGCACCCCTGCTCATCCTGTTGTGGCACAGGTTGCACACCACAGTCCGTCGGTCATCCTCACGTTCTTTAAAGAACCTCCAGACTTGCAAACACCTAGGCCTCGCCACGGGAGCTTCACTACGTGAAACAGTTGCTGCTGATGCACCAGCTCTGGCCCTGCTTCTCCCTCTGGCCACACCACTGCCTCTTCCAACCTGTTCTGATGCAGCACTCGCCTCCGCCTCAGAAGCACTGTCTTCACTCGGCTTATCAACCCAGCTTGGGTCAGTCACCTCGTCATCCTCCGATTCCTGAGTCTGCTCCCCCCTCGGACTTCCTGCCCTGACAACAACTTCACCACTGTCTGACAACCGTGTCTCCTCATCGTCCGACACCTCTTTACAAACTTCTTCCACTAAGTCAACATTGTCATCATCATCATCATCACCCACAGATTGCGACAGTTGGAACACTTGGGCATCGGGAAAGAGGTCAGCAGCAACCTGAGAAGTGGTTTGTGACTCTGGGAAGGGTCCAGAAAGCAGTTCCTGAGAGTATGCCGGATCGCATTCCAGATTTTCCTGGGAGGGGGCAGACTGGGGGGAAGGAGGTTGAGGTGGAAGAGCCAGAGGAGTGCTCCCTTGGGTAACGTGGGTGGACTGCGTGGAAGACTGACTGGTGGACAAATTACTTGAAGCATTGTCCGCAATCCACGACATCAGCTGTTCGCACTGTTGTGGTTTCAACAGTCCTCTACCACGTGTCCCTGTAAGTTGAGACATGAAGCTAGGGAGTGTAGCTCTGCGGCGTTCCCCTGCTCCCTCATCAGCAGGTACTGTCTCACCCTGCCCAGGACCACAGCCTCTGCCCCCTGCAGTAATTGAATGTCCACGCCCTCGTCCTCGACCCTTAGCCCTGGGGTTCAACATTTTCTGTATATAAGTGTATTATATAAAAAAAATAAAATAAATGGGCCTGCTGTACTGAAACCCACAAACTTATTCAATCTGAACAAGTAAATATATAGGCGGATAAGTTAGATCAAAATTACATATGTTATTACCTACAGTGCAGTATGGAGCAATTACACGGAAACTATTAGATTAGGCAGACTTGGTCTGCTTAGTTGCAACCCAGACAAATGTCGCACAGAGATTTTTGTAATCTAGCTGTATCAGTGACAGCAAAAGACCTTTTTTAATTAAGTGACGTACAGAATGTGTCACCTGGACAGAAAATACAGATTGTGTTGAGTGGACAGCTGAACTGTGACACACAGAATGGTTCCACCCAGCTGTGTGAAATGGATTTGTATCACTGAGATAAAGCAACAAAAAAACTATTTTTTTATATATTTTTATATATATATTTTTTTAATATTTTGTGTTTTTTTAACGTGACGTGCAGAAACTATCAGAGAGCAAACTCAGCCCCTGCTGACAGTGGCTATTTTGACTGCAACCCAGATAAATGTCGCACAGAGATTTTTGTAATCTAGCTGTATCAGTGAGAGCAAAAGACCTTTTTTAATTAAGTGACGTACAGAATGTGTCACCTGGACAGAAAATACGGATTGTGTTGAGTGGACAGCTGAACTGTGACACACAGAATGGTTCCACACAGCTGTGTGAAATGGATTTGTATCACTGAGATATAACAATAAAAAAAAAAAGGGGGGTTATATATGGCGATAGCTGCACTACTAGTGCCAGCCAGCCAGCCCAGCCAGGAGACCAAAAAAAAAATGTCTTGTAGCCCTTAGAAGGGCTGTTGGGTTCTTTTGAGATCACTCCTGCCTAACAAAGATCAAAAAAAAAAATGTCTTGTAGCCCTTAGAAGGGCTGTTGGGTTCTTTTGAGATCACTCCTGCCTAACAAAGAACTAAATGCAGGCCCTAACACTCTCCCTGAAACGCAGCAGCTCTATCCCTAACGACATCCAGACGGCATCTGAGCCGAGCACCGCGGGCAGTCACTAGTATATTCCAGGGTCACCTGATCAGGCCAGCCAACCCCTGCTATCAACATGTAAGGGCCCCACGTGATGCTGGGTGTACCGCAGAGTCTCCTGGCTTGTGATTGGCTGAGTTTATAGGCGCCAAAAATTCACAATGCGGAAGTTGCCATTTCCTCGAGCATGGCGAGATACTCGTCCGAGCAGCGAGTACTTACGAGTACCGCAATACTCGAACGAGCACCAAGCTCGGACGAGCATGCTCGCTCATCTCTATTCTGTCCTCCATCTCCTGACGATGTGCCTTTGATTTCTAACTGCCTTTTAGCCTCCACAGTATTCACTCCTTTAACCCCTTCAAGACAAAGCCCATTTTCATTTTTGCATTTTCATTTTCTCCTCCCCACATTCCAAGAGCCGTAACTTTTTTATTTTTCCGTTCACATAGGACGAGTTGTATTTTTAATGGCACCATTTAATTTACCATGTCTTGCATTTTGGGGTGAAATTGAAAAAAATCTACAAACCTGCCAAGGTTTTTTGAGTATTGATATTACGGCATTCACTGTGCATTAAAAATTGACATGACATCCTCGCCAAATTTTCTTTGTATTGCCAGCTGTAACTTTTTTTAAATTTCTGTCCACAAAGCTCTATGAGGGATTAATTTTTGTGTAACGAACTGTAGTTTTTATTAGTAGCATTTGTGGGGTATAACTTTCTGATCATTGTTATTCAATTTCTGTGGGGGACATGATGACTAAAAAAATGACAAATTGTGTATTTTTATTTTTTTTCCCATTATTAGGTAAACCGCGCAGGAAAAATACTTTTAGATTTTAATAGTTCAGATATTTTCTGACACAGGGATACCATATCTGTTATGTTTATTTTTTTTATTATTTTTATATGCAAACTTGGCAAACGGCAGTGATTTCAATTTTTAATATAAAGTAAGCCAACCAATGCCTAGTATAGAATCAGAGAAAAGTGTATATTCCTGTATTCCTGCACCACATCATCCAGCCTGAGCCCCTGTGATAAATGTGGAGCAGGACTAAATAGCCTGTCTAAGCTTACACCATATACAGGCTTAAGGCTCATGCACATGGCTGTAGCCATTTTTGCAGTCTGCAAATCACATATCCGCAAAACACGGATACCAGCCAAGAGCCTTTTACCTTTTTTTGTTTGTTTACTCCTTCACAAATGTCCTATCCTTGTCTGCAAAATGGACAAGAATAGAACGTGTTTTTTTTTTTGCAGGGCCACGGACGAGGACATACGGATGTGGACAGCACACGGTATGCTGTCCGCAAATTTTGCGGTCCCACTGAAGTGAATGGGTCCACATTCAACCCGGTGGCAGACCAAAACTACAGCTGTGTGCATGAGTATTTCTTGCGGGTCGAACGTAGACCCATTCACGTCAATGGGACTGCATAAGATCCGGACAGCACACTCTGTACTGTCCGCATCCGTATGTCTGCTCTGCGGCCCTGCAAAAAAACAGAACATGTCCTATTCCTGTCCGTTTTACGGACAAGGATAGGAAATTTCTACAGAGGGCAGGATGTTCCGTTCTGCAAAATGAGGCAACGGCCGTGTGCATGAACCCTTAGTGAATCTGGGCCAATATTTTAAATGATCAGATCGGCCAGCAAACCAGATGGGAAAAGGGGCATAACTACCATAGCGGCAGACCATACAACTGCTATGGGGCCCAGGGCAAGAGAGGGCCCAGTCTTAGTTGGGATCATCTCCTCTTCAACTGGGGGTGAAAACTTGGTCAGGACTCTAAACTTGGTCAGGACTCTTGGTCAGAACTACCATTACTTTTAGCAAATGAGGCAGTGGAAAAAATGGCCCAAGGGTCACTGTGTGGGGGGCCTGGTTTGATCCTTGCTATGGGGCTCTTACTTTTCTATGTACACCACTGAATGGGAAATTATACTTTTTTCCTTAGAGATCCCCTTTAATGCCTCTTTCACACGAGCGTGAAGGATTAGGTCTGGATGCGTTCAGTGAAACTCGCACTATTTTGCACGCAAGTTCAGTCAGTTTTGTCTGCGATTGCGTTCAGTTTTTTCCGCACAGGTGCAATGCGTTTTGATGCGTTTTCACGAGCGTGATAAAAAACTGAAGGTTTACAAACAACATCTCTTAGCAACCATCAGTGAAAAACGCTTTGCATCCGCACTTACTTCAGGATACAATGCTTTTTCACTGAAGCCCGATTCACTTCTATGGGGCCAGGGCTGCGTGAAAAATGCAGAATATAGAACATGCTGCGTTTTTCACACAACGCAGAACTGATTCTGGAAAAAAAAACGCTCATGTTCACAGACCCATTGAAATGAATGGGTCAGGATTCAGTGCAGGTGCTATGCGTTCACTTCACGCATCGCACACGTGCAGAAAACTTGCTTGTGTGAAAGGGGCCTAACTGTGTAACATGCTTAGAATACTTTGCAGTTGTACAGTACATTGCGTGGTAAACAATATGCAGAATACGTGTAGGCATACAAGACAAGGGGATTTGGCAAGTATCTTATTCTTTTGTAATTGTACAATTCATACTGCGTATAGAGTATCACATTGTATAATACTGGATAATAAATCTACTCGCTGAGCTATCATATTCAATGTGTGCAAGTTATGAGGACTATGTTTTAGGTATGTGGCCTATGCAGCGAGGCATTAGTGAGCGGCTACAGATCTTTGTTAAATAAACGTACTCTGTCATAGAAAGGCAGATCCTATTAATAGTAAATCCCATGGTGAATACCAGAGCACAGCGCTACGTGAACCTGGGTTCTTAGAAATTCAAATGTCAAATCCCAGCCAACAAATACAGGCCTCCTGTAGCTGGGCCTTAGTGTAACTGTATAGCTGTGTCCATTTAGCTGTGTAAACCTTCACGTATGAGTTCGACACGCACACTCCCCCTCCTCCTCCCGTTCTACGCTTCATCCCAGCCTGAAAGTTGACCCTAGTACAAAGCCTCCTGTTCTTTGTGTGTCTAAACAAATTATTCTGGTGTGTAGATAATCTGCAAAGTTTGATCCTCTTACACCTCATCCCCTACACTCTGAAACTTCACCCAGGCATCGCTTAGCTTTTATGTGGGAGGAGAACTTTTTGAAGAATGTCATACATTGCAATGATGTTTTTAGCTGAAGGATATTTATCAGATGTTTAGTGCTGTCATGCAATTATTATAGCATTTATTAAAGTGCATCTGCCAGCAGGATCAACCCTCTTAATCCTGCGCCGCACAGCCCTCCTTTGGCGCATGTTCAGTACATCTGCTTAATGCATTGGAGGAAGCAGAAGCAGATGTACTGTGCATGCGCCCATGGAGTTTACAGAATAAGATTATGGAGTCAGGAGAGATGTTGCCCAAACAATATTTTTTGCCATACATACATGTTTTTCATGTTCGTACTCTCCTTGCCCTCTTCCCAGCATTACTGCATCCTGGCAGGAAGTTTAAATGCAGAACTTCCTGTTTGGGCCACCTAATGAATATGGAGAGGGAAGGTATAGGGGGCGTGGCTATTGCAGTGGGTAGTGTGGCAGATGGAGCTAGCCCTGAAAAATGTTACAGAGCAAAGCATGATGGGTTTGGTTAACAAACCCAGCAGGAAGCTGATGAAAACAGGACGTAAACTATGTAAACATCCTGCCAGGATGCAGTGATTGGGGGGCACCCAACAGCCTAGGGAGGGTGCCTGGGGACTGTTGACGCCCCCCCTTTTTTCCGTGTTAACTAAAGGATTCGGGTTTTACCCCGCCGCCCCCCCCCTTTTTTTTTCTTTGGCCAAATAGCCGAGGTTCTCTCTGCCTTTTGCAGCAGGGATTGTGAAAGGGTTAGTTACAAAAGGGGCTAGCTGTTCCTCCCTGCCCAGGTTAGGCCCTCCTACGGGGCCGGTGGTTCCTCCCACAAGGTTTAAATATCCCTCCTTCTCCCCCGGCCCTTCCTCTCAGCGCATGGAAGAGGTTTGGTCCCGCCCTCGAGTTCTGGGTAGATATAAAGGTGCGGTTCACTGTTCGGTTACTTTATGAGTTTACTTACACGTTTTCTGTTTTTTAGTTCAAAGGATGCTTTGGGAGCTTTTACAAGTCACAGCAAGTTCAATAGAACGGGATGTGGAGAGACGGATGGCAGACTTGCCCGCCGGGAGTCCGGCAGTTGGCATACCGCTCTGTTTGTTGTGTAACAGTTAACAAGGTTAAAGAGGTTTGCCGCGTTATGGTTAATAAATATGCTGTGGCCGATCACCACCCAACAATAAAAGGTGTTTGATAAAATAAGATCAAGTTATGTCTTTATTATTAGAGGATAAATGGGTTTGTTGGTGGAAAGGGGGGAGGGTTGTCAGAAGTTGTGGTGATTCCTTCCTATCAACAGTCGCTGCGAACAGGGCAAGAAAGTACTGACATAAAAACAGATGCTCTTTGAAACGTTTTTTCTACTGTTTTCAATATACTTTCTATATACATTTCTCACCTTCTGTGGTTATAAAATAAAAAAGTAAAATGAAACAATGCAAAAGCATTTACTAATGCTATATTCACTATCTAAATGAATATCAAGTACTTAGAAATTATATTTTGATCACAATCATTTGTGCCGAGGTGACCTCTTTTAGATGAGACCTTACTCTATAAGGTCTCCGCTCCTTGGGCCAACAGCGTTCAAATGAATTCATGGAAAGTAGGCTCCAGTTATGTACTGCACTAATTAGGCGCCAGATCTACAAAGTGACAGCTGATGGCAGGAGCATTAGAAGTCAGACCCTCTCCGATCTGATATTGATGGCCTATCATGAAAATAGGCCATCAATTTCAGAGTCCTTGAGAACTCCTTTATGGACCAGGTTATTTGGGTACTTAGGACCAAGCGAGCTATAACTTTTTTTTACTTTCCCATCGATAAGCTGTATGAGGGCTTTTTTTTGCAACACAAGTTGTACTTTTTAATGACACATTTTTTAGGTAAATATAATTTAACCTGTTAGTGACCACCAAAATGCCTTTTTATACTAATTTATGATATAATGACACTTTTTGCCACTAATGGGCCTGAGGCTGGCCATACACATTTAAAGGGTTTCTGTCATCAACTTTTACCCTATTAAACAGGATGACATTTGCATATGTTAATCATTTTACTCCTAGTGTCCTCGTTTTTGTGAAATTTTAACTTTTATTATATGTAAATTAGCCTACTAGGAGAAGGGGGGGCGGTAACCCTGCTCTTAGAGGCGCCGTTTCCCCACCTTCAATAACACCTCCTCTGCGTTGATTGACAGGGCCAGGCAGCTTGCTCCGGCCTTGTATGAACCAAATCCTGCGCCTGACCTGTGTATCCTTCATTCGGCGCTGGCGCAGTGAGTGTAGCAGGCTCCCGGCTTTCTCACTACGCCTGCGCCAATGACGTCACAGTACACCCGGAAGGGAAGGTAGCGCAGGCGCAGCGAGGAAGCTGGGAGCCTGCTACACTCACTGTGCCTGCGCCGAATAAAGGATGCACGGCGCAGGAGCAGGATTTGGTTCGTACAGGGCCGGCAGCAGAAGGAGCGAGCTGCCTGGCCCTGTCAATCAACGCAGAGAAAGCGTTATTGAAGGTGGGAAAATGGCGCCTCTAGGAGCAGGGTTACCGCCTCCCCTGCTCCTAGTAGGCTAATTTACATATAATAAAAGTTAAAATTTCACAAAAACGGGGACACTAGGAGTAAAATGCCTAAAATATTTGGCATCAGGTGACATTTGCACATTGCAAATGTCATCCTGTTTAATAGGGTAAAAGTTGATGACAGAAACCCTTTAATAGCTGTTGGCTGAACAATCGTTCTGGCAACAGCTATCTCTTCCGTCTTCCCCATACACTTACAGGTGCGACTCTGCTGAACGTGTCTTGTTATGCTATGGAGGGAGTGCAGAAAGTTCAGACAGTTCTCTTTGGGGAGAGTCAGAAACTCCAACACACATTAGTGTGTCTGCCGAACCTACCATTCTCGGCGGTTTAGGTTGACAAAGGTATAATGTATATGGCCATTTTAAGCTAGCCTGCCACCTTTTTATGATGGCCTAGTTTAAACCCTCCACTAGCCTAGAGCTTGTTTGCTGCTCTTATGGCCTGGATCGGCAGAATGACCAATCTGGGCTCTTTAACCCCTTAGATGCCGGGCTCAATAGCAACCAAGGCATCTAAGCGGTTTAGAGGGAAGGAACTCCCTCTGTCAGGGATTAACAATCTCATTCACGGGGTGCGAATGTCTTAGCATGGCAGCTGGAGGCCTAGTGAAGGCCCCCAGATCTGCCTGCTGTGTATGCCCTATGAGTATAATACTCCGTACTAGAAGAACATTGTGTTATAGAAGCGATCAGGCAATCGCTTGTCAAAGTCCCCTTGTAGGACTAATAAATTACAATAAAAGTTAATGTAAGAAACAGCAATTGTGTTTTCTTCATGCTGTTTAATGGGTTGCTATGACTGCAGCAGTACCCTATATATAATAAAGTATTTGGGTGTGGTGTAGTTTTTACGCCAGGTGCAAGGACTGCCACAGATGCGCCTAATTTATGACGAGGCGCACGCCTGGTCATAAATTAGATTAATCTAACAGCAGCGCAAGGTGGAAACTAAGACTGGAGTAAAAAGCCACTCTTAGTAAATGTGCTCCAAAGTATAATGGAAAGACTTGCACCTGTCTTGTGTTTTTGACCCACACCTGGTTTTGGCTCACAATAACTGATGGAAATAACTGTAGTGTGAACTTGGCCTCAGCTGTGCTGCAGGCTTAGTTTAACAGGCAGTCTGCTAAGTAGGGTTGCAGCGGTAACCGGTTCCACGGTATACCACGGTAATGAAATGCACGGTTATCAAACCGTGGGCATTTGCTTATTACCGGTAAATGGCGACAAGACTTTTTAGTCTTGTCGCCATTTGCGCCTGGACCCGACTGCATTACTGATACTAGGCTGCGCTACTGCGCAGTCTAGTATCAGAGGACATGGAGAAGATAAAATAAAAAAAATCACTTACCCGTCCGGCACTCCTCCTCTTTTCCGGGTCGCGCTGTACTGTCCTGACCGCGTACAGCGTCAGGACGTAGTGCGCGCACTCTGACCTGACGCTGCACGCTGTCAGGTGACAGTGCAGCTACGGGAGACTAAGGAGCACCGGACACCGGAGAGGAGCCGCAGCGCAGGACAAGTAAGTGATTTTTTTTATTTTATTCAGATGGTGGGCTGAAGGGGCCACAGTGGGATGATGGGGGCACAGTGGGCTGATGGCACAGTGGGGCCGATTTGAGGTCTGAAGGGGGCACTGGGGCTGATCTGAGGTCTAAAGGGGGCACTGTGGGCGGATCTGAGGTCTGAAGGGGGCACAGTGGGCCGATCTGAGGTCTGAAGGGGGCACAGTGGGCCGATCTGAGGTCTGAAGGGGGCACTGTGGGCCGATCTGAGGTCTGAAGGGGGCACTGTGGGCCGATCTGAGGTCTGAAGGGGGCACTGTGGGCCGATCTGAGGTCTGAAGGGGGCACTGTGGGCTGATCTGAGGTCTGAAGGGGGCACTGGGGCCGATCTGAGGTCTGAAGGGGGCACTGTGGGCTGATCTGAGGTCTGAAGGAGGCACTGTGGGCTGATCTGAGGTCTGAAGGGGGCACTGGGGCCGATCTGAGGTCTGAAGGAGGCACTGTGGGCTGATCTGAGGTCTGAAGGAGGCACTGTGGGCTGATCTGAGGTCTGAAGGGGGCACTGTGGGGTGATCTGAGGTCTGAAGGGGGCCCTGGGGCTGATCTGAGGTCTGAAGGGGGCACTGTGGGCCGATCTGAGGTCTGAAGGAGGCACTGTGGGCTGATCTGAGGTCTGAAGGAGGCACTGTGGGCTGATCTGAGGTCTGAAGGGGGCACTGTGGGGTGATCTGAGGTCTGAAGGGGGCACTGTGGGCCGATCTGAGGTCTGAAGGGGGCACTGTGGGCCGATCTGAGGTCTGAAGGGGGCACTGGGGCCGATCTGAGGTCTGAAGGGGGCACTGTGGGCTGATCTGAGGTCTGAAGGAGGCACTGTGGGCTGATCTGAGGTCTGAAGGGGGCACTGGGGCCGATCTGAGGTCTGAAGGAGGCACTGTGGGCTGATCTGAGGTCTGAAGGAGGCACTGTGGGCTGATCTGAGGTCTGAAGGGGGCACTGTGGGCTGATCTGAGGTCTGAAGGGGGCACTGGGGCTGATCTGAGGTCTGAAGGGGGCACTGTGGGCTCATCTGAGGTCCGAGGATTAGTGTATCTTTTAATAATATATGTAACAAACTGTGATACCATGATAACCGTAATACCGCGGTATTTACTGAGACGGTTATCATACCGTGAAAATTTCATACCGTTGCAACCCTACTGCTAAGCAGGCTTGGGAGCCTTCACAAGACCCCAGGCTGCCATAGAAACTGATCAAAGTCCTGCAATTTTGCCACAGGGGCTGCGATATCTAACACCTCTTATGCTGCAGTCGCTATTGACTGTACCATCTGAGGTCCTGCCAGATCACCTATATGATGTTTTCAGTTATTCCAGTGCATTGTCGTGTTACATATACCTTTATATAGGTTTCTATGTCATATATATTTTACAGCTTTCTACAGGACATAACTGTAAATGCAGGTGGCAGTAATACGCGGTTAATCTTCGAAGAAATGATGATACGATTGATGGATGTGACACTTTGTAAGTAAAGAAACAATACAAATCACTGGGTTTTGACTGTAGTGGAGAACTAGTAGTGAAAAAAGATCTTTTCCTAAGATAGAAAAATATGTCCCGGACCCGGGAGCTTCCAGCGCTGCTTATCTCCCACAATCCTCCTCTCCTGATGTGTTTTGACATCTGTGTCCTAGTATTACAAACAGTGAAGAAAAATATTTAAGAGCTGGCACATTCCACCATACGAACCCAAATAAACGCCTCTGAACTGTAGACATCAGCCGATTAATCCTTGTAGCCGGAGGTTTACATCTCACACTCACTTTCCAGGTGGCGGCGAAATGGTTAATGAGCGTCCTCTCCTTAAAGAGAGACTCACGTAAGCCCCTGCGTTGTTCAGTTCTTGAGTTCTTTCAGTGAAAACTGGATAATAACTAGGGATGAGCAAACTTCAGTTTTTGAAGTTCGAGTTTGGGTTTATGGTGAATTCCGTTACCATGGACCATAACGCAATTCAAGGACTGAATGCACAATACACTGAATACACATTGGTAACCAATATGGCTGCTATTACTGCTCCCACAGGGGTTGTCATCCAGCTTTCCTAGAATCCTAAATGGCAATTTATGCAATGACTTGGAAGCAGGGAAGTTACTATAAAGCTGGGGCTATATCGCCATCTTGGCTGTGACACCCATTGAGCGACCAAGGATTGCTGTGTAGCACTGCAGCCATTGAACTCAATGGAGTGTGATTAGCAAATTGAGGAAACTGCAAACCCAGAAAAGTAAAAAAAAATAAGTGTTGGATTTTTTTTTATACTGTGGTCACGGCCCGGGCAAGACACATCCACACAGTGGGGTATACTGATGCAGTTTTGGAAGCCAAAATCAGGAATGGGTCATAAAAAAACGAAAGTATAAAAGACAGAGACGGCTTCTTTTCTATGAATTAACTCCTGGTTTAGGCTTGCTACACTTTTTGGAGCACTTTTAATTGATTTTATGTATCGAGTGACAGCACAAAACTGGCGGGGGGTGGGGTGATAAATCCCCCCCCCCTTCCAAAATTACAGCTCAGCAGCAAGGGATCAACTGTACAATTTACGGCACTGTTCTTGGTGAGCAGGGAGAAAGCCATGGCACTCACAGAAGTAATGGTGCCATCTCAAACTGATCAGTGGAGGTCCTGGGTGTCAAGCCCCTACCAGCATTTAGATCTCGGAAAACCCTATATAAGAGGTTGTGGTCTTTTACACAGACTGTGGTAGATTATTACTTTAAAGGAGGATTCTTCATTTTAACTGCTGGACTCTATTAAAAGTGCAAATGTCAAAAGTCCTACAGCCTAAGGCCTCTTTCACACGAACATTGTTTTTGCGGGCTCCGATACGCATTTTTCACATGAAAAATGCGGACCCATTCAATTCTATGGGTCCGCAAAAAATACTGAAAACATACTGTGTGCTGTCCGCATCCGTTTGCCCGTTCCGTAGCCCCGCAAAAAAAATAGAACATGTCCTATTCTTGTCCGTTTTGCGGACAAGGATAGGCATTGTTACAATGGATCCGCAAAAAAAACGCATGCCATACGGACGCCATCCGTTTTTTTTGCGGATCCGCAATTTGCGGACCGCAAAACACAACGTTAGTGTGAAAGTAGCCTAAGGCACACAGTATGTTCTCAGTATTTTTTGCAGACCCATAGAAGTGAATGGGTCTGCATTTTTCATGTGAAAAATGCGGATCGGAGCCCGCAAAAAATACTGTCGTGTGAAAGAGGCCTAATAGGAGATTCTTTGGAAATCAATTTTCAGCTGAGCAACGTCAGTGAAATACGGATGCGACACGGATGGTAAAAACGAACACACGGACCAACCACGGATCCTTCACGGACAGCTTCACGGATGAAACACGTACGCTTCTTTTCACGGATGTGTCACTGACACGGAAATGTGGACGAGGCCTAAGGGCTCATACACACGACCGTATATATATATTTCAGTCTGTGGATCCCAAAAAAATACGGATGACATCCGTGTGAATTCTGTATTTTGCAGAATGGAACATACTCAGGCATACACAAAGTAACTTCCATTTTTTTCAGACCCACAGAAATAAATGGTTCTGCATACAGGCCGCAAAAAGCATCCGTTGTGCACATTTTGCATCCATTTTAGTTATTTCTGTCTGAGATCTATTATTTTACATGGAAAAAAAATACTTCATTTAGGACTTTTTTCTGTCTAAAATAACAGATCGCTAACAGAAATCAGATGCAAAATGTGCATAACTGAGCATAACGGATGCTTCAAATACAGGAACCGTTTTTTTTGTCTAAGGCCTTGTTCACACGTCAGTTATTTGATCAGTTATTTCCATCAATTTTTTTGAGCCAAAACCAGGAGTGGAGGCTACACAGAGATAAGGTATATTGAAAAGATCTGCACCTGTTCTGTGTTTTTGACCCGCACCTGGTTTTAGCTCACAATAACTGATGGAAATAACTGATCAAAAAACTGACACGTGAACAAGGCCTTATTTTTCTCTTCTGATGGATAAGAAGAACGGAAAACAAAACAGTGGAGTGAACCGGGCCTAACTTCCCAAATATTTATTATGGCTCGTTTTGTCAGGGGAGAAATCATCAGGAGAAATAAAATGGCCGCCATCCTATTAGTACACACGATACCTGTCCTAATCACACAGGAGGACAAGTTACTTCACAACACTGAGGTAAAGAGCTGCCTCATCCTCCTCTCTGCTTGTCAGGGATTATGATCCTGAATACAGTTTAATATGTTCTTCAGCTGAATATCTGTAGGAATGGAGTTCATGAGGAGACATGAAGTACAGAGAGGAAGTTTGGATGTGGCTAATGAGCAGCAGTTCTTGTGTACAGTCTCCATTACCACAGTCTGCCCTGTCCATCCTCTCTGTACTTGTTGTCTCCTGATGAACTCCATTCATACAGAGATTCAGTTGAAGATCTTATCATCTGTATTCCGGATCATAATCCCTGACAAGCGGAGCAGAGGTTTATTTGCCTGGTCACATGACCCTCCATCAGAAGACATTTTATGGACAGGACCTCCCTGTGGACAGCACAAAAGACTTTGTAAACAAGGAAATATAGAAAATGTCGCAAATTTTTAACAAAGGCTACATTAGTAAGTGCCATATAATCATCTTACATACATTGTCAACAATAACCAGAAAGTGGCCAACCCCTTTAACCCCCTAACTGTTTTGCCATAGTGGAGCTCCAGCAGTGGGAAAAGTAGCTAACTGGAGAGGGGAGGGCCGCTTTAGATGCTGCTACCTCCTGAATGGTAGCAGCTAGAAACATACAATGTGCACATTCCAAGCTTTCAGACAATACCAGAATGACAGCAATATGTTTAGGACAGAGAAAGATATCACTGATAGAAATTATATATATAATACCCGACTTAATTTCTAATAGTGATTTCTAATAGTGATTTTCATTTTGGTCTTGTATTAAAGCCTGGACTGTCAGCTTTCAAACAAGACCAGTTGCATGTTTCTAGCTGCTACTATTGAGGAGATATCACCATCTATAGCAGCCCGCCCCCCTCCAGTTAGCTACTTTTCACACTGCCTGAGCTGGACTCGGGCAAAACAGTTAGGTGGTTAAGAGATGGGAATTTAAGAAGCTTTGTATGTCAGAATTCTGGTGTAAAAAAGTTGCACATTTTGACATTTTTGTGCAAAGAATTGTGACTCATCCTAATTTTACAGCGTTCTCACTACTTTTGAAATGTGGGTGAAAAAGTGGACCTGGTTAGGTAGGCAAGTAGGTTTATGCCAGAGCTATGCAAAACATTTTTCAATTACACTCTAGCAGGGGGGTAGTATATTTGCCAAACTTATCAATGTGAAAGATTTGATGCATTTGGAGCAAATTACGGCAAAGCAGACTGCAGCAAAACATCTAAAATTCCACTGATGATAAATCTAACCCTATAGCTATAAATAATAGCCACAGCTATAATACTGCCATGCGTGGCTGTGCAGCATAGTGAATATGATGAATTGCGCACACAAAAGCAGTGTGTTTGTCTTCGTCCTGAAGGAAGGAAATGTCCAGCAGCTCCGCAAACTGTTCATTTCTCTACACAACGGGAGCAGTGTGGAGGAACTGGAGCAGACACAGCTCAGCCCATTCACAGCATGCGGAGGCCCACAACCTGCTCACCAGAGCGATAACAGCACTCATCTCACACACGCTGCTCCCTTTCCTATGACTATATTACTGCAATGGTGTAAAATTTCATGTGCTTTTAATAACCTGAATGTGTACGCTTCATATAGCATGTTATAGGCGCGGTATATCTTACCGCTGTTGGCACTTGGATCTGCTCACTTCCAAGTGGTTTTCCTGACTTGATTGGTCTGCAGGTCGCATTATAATGCCATGACTAGCTCTAGATTGGACAAGCCTGGTCCATGCGCTAATATTCCTACTGAGGGTACAGACAAACATTGCACCATCTTTGTGGTGCAAGCTGAACACACAGCAGCCAATGGCCACACGATCTTTAAAGGGGATTGATGTTCAGACATCATATAGTAGATGACAATCTCTAACAAAGCTAGAACCAGCCCTGTACATCACATGGATCCAGAGCTCTCCTTATTCATTGCTCCACTTGCTCTGCTAGATATACCTCAGGTTGGTAGCTCACGGGGCGTGTCCTTGCTGCTGCAATTCTCTCTCTATCACAGAGCAGAGGTGTGTCATTTCTGATGCAGCTGTCTCCCAGTAACTGTCACAGCTTCTAACAGAAGATATGGCTGGTGGTAGTTGAAGAGTTAAACTCGGCATAGGTGACCACTTCTGTGAGTTGAACAAGAAATAAGTAAAAGAAAAAACAGCAGGTGGCGCTATACAGATACATTTAATTTAACAATTCAGTGGCTATACTAAATTTTTACTTACACGCAATTACAAAAGTATTCAGATCCAGGCGCTGGTTTAAAAAAATGCTAATGCCTCATTGTTACTAGTATGGGCGAGCGAATCGCACTTCGGATCCGAGATATGAAATTGATTTGTTCCCCAATTTTGTTTTACGGCCGTACAACATTAAAATGTATGTGCATTAAAATTTGTTAAGTGCAAAGTCTAACGATATTTCAGTGAAGAACTTCGGCCTTCGATTCTACAACTTTAGGCTTCATTCACACGTCCGTATTTTTGTTTTCCAGATTTTCGTTCCGTTTTTTGCGGATCCGTGTTTCCGCAAAAACCTTCAGTTTTTTACGACTTGTTCATCCACATCCGTTCAGTTTTTCCGCAAAAAAAAGGAAGGAGGAATATATGTTGGTAGGGTATTTCTTTCTATTTCCTGGAAACGGATCCGCAATTGCGGATGATATGTGGATGACATATTGATGCATTCCGCATATCATCCACATTTTTTGCGGACCCATTGACTATAATGGGACGATGGACCGCATATACGGACAAAAGTAGGGCAAGCTCTATCTTACTTGCGGATCCGCATGATGGAACGGAACAATGAATGCGGACAGTATACGGAGTGCTGTCTGCATTTTTTGCGGAGCCATTGAAATAAAAGGGTATGCATTCCAAAGGGTATGCAATTTGCGGAACGGATGCGGATTAAAACATACAGTCGTGTGAATGGGGCCTTATGGCTGTGTGAATGGACCCTTAAAAACATTTTAAAACAGCAATCCAACATCGGCTTCGGTACTGACTGGTACCTTAGTACCGAAGCCGACTTCGGATTGCTGTTTTAAAATGTTTTTAAGGGTCCATTCACACAGCCATAAGGCCCCATTCACACGACTGTATGAATGGGGCCATATCTATTCCACAATATTGCCAGCTCCGTGCCGCGGCTCCAGATAAAAAGATAAAACTTGTCCTATAGTTATCCGCATGAACGGACAAGCATAGGCATTTTGAATGGGGCACCCGGCCGTGTGTCCGCAGCGCCGCGTAACACACGCCGGGCGGCAGCCGTGGTATTGCAGGTCCGCATTATTGCGGACCCACAGTATTACGACCGTCTGAATGGGCCCTAAGAGTTTTTCAGTCGCAAAACACTGGTACCAGCCGTATGCATTCTGCACTTTGCGTAACGCACATGGCCAGCCGTATGATAGAAATGCCTATTCCTGTTACTCTTGACATGCTTTATCTTTTTTGCGGGGCCGCGTAACCCAGAAATACGGTCATGTGAAAAGACCCTAAATTTGTAGAATCGAAGGCCGAAGTCATTATTATTATCGTTATTATTAAAGCGCCATTCATTCCATGGAGCTGTACATATGATAAGGGGTTTACATACATAATACAGACAATCGCACGAACAAGACGCATTACAAACTGGTACAGGATCTTGGATCTGAAGCTCGATTCACTTACCCCTAACTACTAGAAAAATTGTGCAGCCAGTGCTTTAAAGGGAGTCTTTCACCTGATCTGAACGTCATAGACTGCTCAGATCAGGCTATAGCCTACGTTACACACATTGAAACTGTACCTTTATGATATACGGTATGTCCCTCGCTGAAATCATCTAAAAAACACTTTTATAAGTCATGTAAATTAGCCCCCGCAAGTGCCCGGAAGCCTCGTTATTCAGGAAGGGGATATATATCATAAAGGTACTGTTTTAATGTGTGTAACGTAGGCTATAGCCTGATCTGAGCAGTCTATGACGCTCAGATCAGGTGAAAGACTCCCTTAAACAACACACGGGTGATGAAAGTCTGCCCCTTACTATGAGTTCACAATTGCCAACAAGACTTGTCTCCCCCCCTCTGTTAGTAAATATCTGTATTACAATAACTCTGTTGTTCGATTCCTGTGCTACTCCTCCTGGAAATGAATGAGTAAATTGACAGGGAATTATTATGTCTTTACACAATCTGACACTGTGAAATCAGTGCTTGTAATGTCAGGAAGAGTCAGGACTCACCTTATTGACAAAGGGACTGGTGAAACCCAGTCAATTTTCCATACGTTCCCAGAAGTTATAATAGAAAAAAATGTATGAAACTGAGTTTTAAGAAAAAAAGCTCCCGAATCTGCACCTGTGTGAACAGTACACTGTCAGGAAAGGTTTTCTGTCTCTGAATGTAAGCAAGAGTGTTTCTATTCACTGACAGTAAATAGAGATTTATTGGAACAAGTTTTATACCTGTAGTAATTTAGACTGTCAAGAGAACTGCTATGAGAATCTGTGAACTATTAGTTACAATTATGTTTTATGTACGCCTAATTAATTATCACATGTAATGATATTTTGATTACAACAATTAAAACATAATTATTGGCTGCAGTTGTCAGTGTTGTGGGGCTCCCTGGGATGGCTCTGCTGTTGATCTGGTTTAAGTAGGAGTTACAATGCTCAGTGGTTAGCACTGGTGCCTTGCAGCACTGGGGTCCTGGGTTTGAATCCGACCAAGAACAACATCTGCATGGAGTTTGTATGTTCTCCCCGTATTTGCTTGGATTTCCTCCGAGTTCTCTGCCTTCCTCCCACACTCCAAAGACCTACTGATAGGGACCTTAGATTGTGAGCTCCATTAGGGAAAGCGCTGCGGAATATAGCAGTGCTATATAATAAATAAATAAATATGAATGAATTACAACCAAGAGCGCTGCTCTCAAGTCACAGGACAAGTCAGTTCATCCAGCTCCCAGTTCAGAAACTAGTTGATATGGCCACACAGATGCACTAGGGCAAATCCAGCTTCTCAGACAGACAACATTTTATTAATATATTATATTGGGGTATGTAAATCTGTAAAATATGTGTATCATTAACATTGCTAGAATGGAACTATGGTATTTGAATTTTAGTGTATATATGTATGAGAAGGTCTCTGATGTCTAGAGATAGACCCTCCCTCCTGTGTGTGGATCCCGGTGTATAAGAAACACCTGTGAGAGGTAGACTCATTAGCCCCTGAGGAAGCGCATAGCGAAACCTAGGTCGGGCAGAGGAGAGGATTTTTAACACAATCATTGTGTCGATATGCCTGATGTACTTTTAATTTTGTAAGTATAATAAAACCTTTTACGGATTCTTGCTTAGAGGTGCTTTCACTATTGGTACCCTTCTTCTTAGATTTGAAAGAGGGCCATATCTATGGAGAAGCTGGATTTGCCCTAGTGCATCTGTGTGGCCATATCAACTAGTTTCTGAACTGGGAGCTGGATGAACTGACTTGTCCTGTGACTTGAGAGCAGCGCGGTCTTCTTGGTTGTTATTATTGATTAGTGTGAACTGGACCTACCACACACAAAGACCAGCAGCGCTCGGATTGCGGTATTTTCGGGGACTTACAACTTATTATTGTTGTTGTGTATTAATGAATGAATTACAGTTAGAAATATACAGTAAAGGTCTTTTTAGATGACCTGATTCCGGACCATGACGAGCACCGGCTGATGGATACTGTATGTGGGATGAATGATTGTTACTACGATCATTCATCCCCTATACCAGGGATGCTCAACCTGTGGCCCTCCAGCTGTTGTAAAACTACAACTCCCAACATGCCTGGACAGCCTACAGCTATCCAAGGCATGTTGGGAGCTGTAGTTTTGCAACAGCTGGAGGGCCGCAGGTTGGGCATCCTTGCTCTATACACTAAATGATGCTGGTAAAACATCCCCTCTTTATACAAGGAGTTGTGTTGCCAAACAGTAAGCACCATCATGTTCCCATATAACAAGCTGACAAACAAGCCATTTTTCGGCTGATCTCTGTCTTGTACACAGGAATATCTTAAGAGTGCAAGTTCTACCGATCGACCTGTGTAAAAGAGCTTAAATATAGAGGGACTACTCTCTCTGACCTTCTAAAACAGGTAAGTACCACTTTATAACTCAAGTTGAAGGTTGCTGTAGCTTGGCTCAGCACATGACCCTTTGGATGGCCATAGACATAACAGTGACCTAAACAATTTTATGTTTTGCATTAAAGGGGTTGTGCCACTAATATACATTTATTCAGCCCAACAGATATTGCTGTTATATCACCTATATCACCCCAAATACCACCATCTATCAAAACTGCTTTATCCAAAATGATTAGTCTACCATTGCATCCTGTGCCAAATCTGTATTGATTTTCAGTTGCTGTAGTTTACGTCCTGCATTGCAGCCTTATAGTGTAGGAAGCTACGTCGGTAAAGCAAGGGTTGTGGCTAGTGTCACATGATCTGCTGATGTCAGGACATATCTCACTGCTCTAAGGAATGATGGAATGATGGGACAGCAGTCACATGACAAGCATGGATTCAAGCATGGGGAATAAGAGAAAACTGCAAATGAGGTAAATTTAAAAATATATATTAAAGGGGTTATCACATGACTAATGTAAAAATGAAAATCAGACATCATATAGTACATGACAATTTATTTCTAACAAAGCTAGGACCAGTCCTGTAGCTCACATGGATACAGAGATCTCCCCATTCATTACTCTGCTAGATTTATAACAAGCTGACAGCTCAAGGGGAGTGTCTTTTCTGCTGCAGCTCAGGGGGTGTGTCCATGCTCTCCCTATCACAGCTCAGGAGGAAGTTGAAGGATGAAACTGAGCATGTGTGGCCATCGCAGTGAGCAGGACAAAGACATATATACAGATACATTTTATTGAATAACTCAGCGGGTATGCAAAATTTTTAATAACACGCAATTACAAAAGTATTCAGATCCACGTGCTGGTTTGAAAACTGTAGAATATTTTTCGTGGGACAACCCCTTTAAGGAGGAATGGGAGCTAGCGTAATTGATAAAAATACACTTCAGAGTGAAAAGTAGTTTATGGCACAAACCCGTTACTGTTTATAGCATTAAAAAATAAACCTCTTAGGACTAGAGATGTTGTTGCATCTTAGGGAGTCAGTGAACAGATTGTGTATGTTCTCAGGACCATGAACCATATCAGGCCTCAAAATTAATTAACACTGTTTTTATTTACATTTTTGACATCATTCTTCATACCATATATTCAGTCCTATTCTTGCTAGATGCCAGCAAAATAAAAAGTATCTAGGCCAAAAGGTACTATGAAGTACGCAACTCTAAATTAATTTACTGTACCATTACATCAACATGTATAACATGAATAAGTTAACATCCCTGTAGCTTCATATAGGCAGGAAGAGAAGTGGGATAGCTAATCATAGTTTTTTCCTCAACGAGATCTAGGCAGGTCAGATTCCCAGGACCCCTTATTTAAAGGACAAGACATAAATTCTTAACGTGTTTTATTGGGACCACACACTTTACTATAGAAGTCCAAGATATCTGCCCCTTCACACAGTGAGGACAATGGTGCTCCTTTACTTAGTATTGTCTCCAGCACCTAGCACAGAAAAGACTAGACTTTTCTTCTAACTCTTTATATTTTTTTATACCTTAGCTGTGCCCTGTATCTCTACCCATTTGTAAAACAAACAATAATATATACTGTAAATGGTGGAGAAGAAGGATGCCAATGAGATGTGTCTCAAGAAAATTCCTAAACTTATACAGGCCCAATATATCAAACCATTAGGTACATTTCTCAACTAAATTCCAACTGTTGTCATTTTTTTATTTCATTCAAGTCTATGTGACTTTTAGAAACCTTTTTTAAAAGTTGGGATCATGTGGGATCTTTCCATTGTTCCCCATATCCAATCACTTGCTCGTTCTTGTTGTCTGCACCTCAAGAATATCTCCAGAATCCAACATTTTCTTAAGGTGGAAACAGCAAAAACTCTTGTTGTTGCTTTGAGCTTCCTCTCACTAAACTCTCCCCTCTTCAGTCTGTCCTAAATGCTGCAGCCGGGCTTATCTATCTATCTATCTATCTATCTATCTATCTATCCACCCACTATACTGATGCTACTAGCCTGTGCCAGTCACTTCACTGGTTGCCCATCCACCACAAAGCTCTCCACAGTGCTGCACCTCCATATATCTCCTCCCTCATCTCCCTCTACCACCCTAGACGTGCTCTCCATTCTGTTAAAATCCTCCATAATTTGTTCCTCTCACTCCCGTCTTCAAGAGCTGCACCACCTCTCTGGAATACTCTGTCCCGGAATATTAGGTCAATTCACAACTTCTCCACCTTCAAACGTGCCTTAAAAACACATCTTTTCAGGCAGGCTTATCAAGCTTCCTAAACTGACCGACTCCTCTGGCCTGAACTCAATCTTCTAACAGTCCACACACCCGAAGCAGATCGGCCTTCACCACTGCTTTCAGTTCAATAATAGCTTGACTACTACATATCACAATGAACTACTTTTTGTGTTGCCCCCATTTCCTCATAGATTTTATGCTCTTGTGAGCAGGTCCCTCACTCTTAGGGTGCATTCACACGAACGTAAGTGTTTTGTGGTCCGTAAATTGCGGATCCGCAAAACAAGGATACCGGCCGTGTGCGTTCCGCAATTTGCGGACCGCACATGGCCAGCGCTATATAGAGAAAGCCTATTCTTGTCCGTGCTCGCGGACAAGAATAGGACATGCTCTATATTTTTTGCGTCGCCGCGGAACGGAACAACGGATTTTTTGCGGCCCCATTGAAATGAATGGATCCGCGCCCGGTCCGCAAAAGTTGCGGATCGGACGCGGAGGAAAAATACGTTCGTGTGAATGCACCCTTAGTGTTTCAGTTATATATTAGCCAGTTACATTGTGATGTCTTTTGTTTTGTACTTGAACTCTCTTTATATAAATAAAGATTATATTATTATTATTATTATTATTATTATTATTATTATTACGTGCCAGACTGAATTCCAGTAGAGTCCACACCATGAGTTGTATAAATAAGTTTAGCAGACAATTAAAAGAGTTGATCAGACATAACAAAAGATATTGAAAACAGCTTAACGTGTGATAAAATAACGAAATAACCAGTTTCTATGCTTTCTGGGTTTCCTTCTGGTGTCTCCTTCCTGCTCCCTCTCAACATGGACATGTGACCACTGCTGCAGCCAATCACTGAATGGAGCTGGTCAACTATGTGCCCATGGCTCAGCCCTCATGGCTGGACCACCCGTTGAAGGCTTACAGTTGTTCTATTATTATTATTATTTATTATTAAACCACCATTCATTCCATGGCGCTGCACATAGGATAAGGGGTGCAAATACATACATACAGTCAAATCGACTGAGCATGAACAAGACGAGTTACAAACAGGTACAGAAGGAGAGAGGGCCCTGCCCATGAGAGCTTGCAATTTACAAGTTATAGCGGAAGGACACAGTAGGTGAGGGTAAAGCAGGTCATGGTGGTATAGCAGGAGCAGGGTCACTGGTTGTAGGCTTGTCTGAAGAGGTGGGTTTTAGGTTTATTTTGAAGGATTCCACTGTAGGTGAGAGTCTAATATGTTGGGGTAGAGAGTTCCAGATTATGGGGAATGCACGGGAGAAATCTTGGAGGCGATTGTGGGAAGAGGTGATAAGAGGGGAGGCGAGAAGGAGGTTGGGTAAGTAGCTCTGAGATGTAGGGAGGGGACAGGTTGTGGAGGCCTTGTATGTATTTGTACTGTAATTTGAACTGAATTCGCTGGGAAATGGGGAGCCAGTGAAGGGATTGGCAGAGGATTTATGGGGTGAGAGGTGGATTAGTCGAGCAGCAGAGTTGAGGCTAGACTGGAGGGGTGCGAGAGTGCTAGATGGAAGGCCACAGAGGAGAATATCTATCCAAATTTATTAAAAATGCAACGGACCCAAATGCTCCAAAATTCAGTTACAATTAATAAATTATGCAAAAGGTCTATATTATGATCAATAAACTATGTAAGCGTTCATATACTTGGCCATATGAAGAGTTCACATAATTTATGTATATTTTATGCCCATCAAAAAAAGACCCAAAACTTTTACCCACTGAAGATTGGTAAAAATTTCCCTGCGTTCCTATAATGGGATCCAATTTTCTCTTTGCCATAAAATACACCAATCCTTCCAAACTTTTACTAACGTGTATTTATCTAATTAGTGAAGGAAATACAATAATAGGATTGGACTTGTAGGAAGAAAGGAAGAATAGAAACAGGATACAGGATCTTCATTTGATTTGGATGTGCAATCAATAAGGTAGACAGGCCCGAGATGCTGTAAGAAGCACTAAGTGTATGCTGGGTCAGCGCCGCCTGTCTTGAGTTGCTTAGGCAGGTGAAACCAACCAGGGTCTAATCCTTTCACCCGCTGCTACATCTTCTTCTCCCAGAGTACCTGTCATCCCAGCACGTCTGGCATTAGCTATGCACACCACTAATGTACGTCCTTGCTCTACCTCAAGAACCACATCTGTTGATGCAGGGTGTGGATTTAGCACTGACAGCCAGAGAAGAGCTTCAGGGGTTTGTCCTTGGCTGATATTCATTTTTTTTTCAAATATTTCAAAAGGACAAATTATTAATCACTTTCACTTACATTTAGTGCAAATTCTCTAACTGCCCTCATTTCATGGCTAATTTAATGTTGAAGAAGAATATTTAGTTTTCCTTGCTCAACATTTGTCATCATCGTGGTTGCCAACTGGAATTTTTCTTTTGCTGGAAAACGTATCTGAAAATGACATATTTTTTTACAAACAAATTGGAAAATCATAGAATGGTTAACGTAGCAAATGTGTTACCATTGGCTTCTGAGGAAGAAACCTTAAAGGGAACCTGTCATCTACGAAACACCCCCTGAACTAGAGTAAGCGTTGTATAGTGTAAGTGATGATGAATCCGAACATGTAATTTTTATCTTACTCACTTGCATTCTGACGCTGTGCTCCCACAAACCTGCAGTAAAATGCACTCAGTGGACTCCAGTGCTCACTTTACATAATGGAGAGGACTCAAAGAAGAGTCCAGTGAGTGCATTTTACTGCAAGTTTGTGGGAGCACAGCGTCGGAATGGAAGTGAGTATGAAGATAAAACTTACATATTCAGATTCAGCATCACTTACACTATACACCACTTACTCTAGTTCAGGGGGTGTTTCGGTGATGACAGGTTCCCTTTAAAGGGTCACTGATATTTCACAAAACATTTAATATGTCATAGCAAATATTTCGATAGTTGGGGTGTGAGTGCTGAGAGTGAGTGCTGAGACCCCCACTGATTGCTTGAACAAGGAGTGAGAAGCGCTCACTTATCCCACTCTCTCGTCTCCTCGCTGCAGTAGACAGACTCAGTAGAAGTCTATGGACATGTCTTGATTCTGTCTTCTGTAGTGAGGAGAGAGAGCGCACTCGGTGGTGGTCTCTAGACCTTCATTGATCAAAACCTTTAATATATCGCTATGACATATCAAAAGTTTTGAGAAAGCTCAGTGACACTTAAAACCTGATGACCAATATAACTGCAGTTCATTAATATAATACACAGATGCCATAGTAATCTATGTTCATTTTTCCTAAATCCTTGTACCTATTCTTCAACCCAGCTGCATTCAGTGCAAGCTGAGTGTATGTGTGTATGTCCACTAAAGGAATCCACATCGTTGCAGCTACAATCACGAAATTTGGCACACGGGTACATCAGGTGTCCGGGAAGGTTTTAGAACGGGTCTCAGCTCTTCAGGACGTACCGTTCCTGAGATATTCACAAAAAATGCATTAGCCAATAGAAGCCTGGTGACATGACCCTTATCAGCCAATAGAAGCTCACAGGCAGTTAGTCTCCACACACCAGGTTTCTATAACAACATAGCCAGTTCACTGCTGTAGGTCTGCTTTAAAGGGGCAGAGAGCTGTGGATGACACTGTTAAAGGAGTATTCCAGTTACCATAACTATAACTTATGTTTTAGACTAACTCATCATCAATCATTACCTCATATAATGTAAATTTCACATATTTACTGTTCAGTAGTAATAAAAGATGTTTTCTACCCCTGCTACCCACTTTCCTCCTAAATTACTATGGCATTGACCTGTAATTCAGCCACCTTCAAAAGGACTTAAAAGCCCTACCCCCAGATCCCACTAAGTCACGCCCCCAACTCAGTCAGGCCATATCCCTTCTATGCCACATCTGACCGGAATTGTAAAAATGAAGGTAAAAATCAACTTATGTCAGCTGCAGGGGTGGGAGTGAGGGTGACTTTCTCCCTGCAGCTCATGCTCAGACTGCACAGTGCTGCTGTCTGAGAGTGAGCTGTTCAAAAGGACATCCCTGTGTCCATCCATGCCCTGCGCATGAAAGAGGACAGAGAGTCTGAAAGCCAGACTGTCCAGCCTCCCCCCATTGTGAAGCCATGCCACCGGTCCCCATGAAGCCACATCCTTAAACATGAGGCCACACCCCCTGTGTCCATCCAGGCCCTGCGCATGACAGAGAACAGGGAGTCTGAAAGCCAGACTGTCCAGCCTCCCCCCAACGTGAAGCCGTGCCACCGGTCCCCATGAAGCCACACCCTTAAACATGAGGCCATGCCCCCTGTGTCCATCCAGGCCCTGCGCATGACAGAGGACAGGGAATCTGAAAGCCGTACTGTCCAGCCTCCCCCCAATGTGAAACTGTGCCACCGGTCCCCATGAAGCCACACCCCTAAACATAAGGCCACGCCCCCAATGTCCATCCAGGTCCTGCACATGACAGAGGACAGGGAGTCTGAAAGCCGGACTGTCCAGCCTCCCCCCAATGTGAAGCCGTGCCACCGGTCCCCATGAAGCCACACCTCTAAACATGAGGCCACGCTCCCTGTGTCCATCTAGGCCCTGCGCATGACAGAGGACAGAGAGTCTGAAAGCTGGACTGTCCAGCCTCCCCCCAATGTGAAGCCGTTCCACCGGTCCCCATGAAGCCACACCCCTAAACACGAGGTCACGCCCCCTGGTTCCATGAGGAGAAGCTGTCTAAGCGTGAGCTACTGAAAGGGTGGACATCCCTGCCTAAAACCAGACCTCTGACCACCCTAGGAGAAGGCTGATGTTAGGGTGGCCAGATGTCCGGCTTTAGGCTGGACAGTCCAGTTTTCTGGCTCCCTGTTCTCCGTCTGGCGCAATGCCTGGACGGACGCAGGGATGTCTACCCTTTCAGTAGCTCACGCTCAGACAGCTTCTCCTCCGTGTCTTCATGGAGCCAGGGGGGCGTGGCCTCATGTTTAGTGGAGTGGCTTCATGGGGACCGTGGGTGCTGCTTCACGTTTGGGGGAATGGCCGGTGAGGTCCGGCTTTTTGGGGTGAAGACAGTGGCCACTCTAGCTGCTGTGGAGGTCACAGTTAAAGGGGCGGGCATTGTGGATGTTTCTGTTAAGGGGCGGGCACTGTAGAGGTCACTCTCGATATCTTTAACGACACGCACACAAACATTAAATGAAATAGATTAAATATACCCGGGCGAAGCCAGGTCCTTCAGCTAGTATATATATATATATATGTATATACAGTATATATATATTTTGTATTTTGAATGGCAATCTGCCTTTAAGAGATTGTGTGTTTATAGGGGCTCATTCCAATAAATGAAATCTGGTTTAGTAATCAAATAAAATGTGAATACTACATGTGTAGTATGCAGTCTAATATGATAGTGGACAGAAATGTAACCCCTTCCCGATATGTACGGTGCTGGTCTGGTCATTAAAGATGGCACCCGCTCCAGATCAAAGTTGGCTGTTGGGTTTTTGCTTTTTTACACAGCAATAATGCTGATCACAGACAGTTAACCCCTCATATGCTGTGATGAATTGTGACCACGGCGGCTAAGGCAGTTTTCCACAGGAGCTGTGCTTTCCTGGGGCCCAAATGGCTTCCGCTTGTGGAGATCGGGAAAGCCGTTCATTTTCTCTAATCTCTCTGAAGGAAACCAGGCTATTACAGCTTTTTCGTTGCTTCACCTTCTGCAAAAAGTGAATAAAAAGTGATCAAAAATTCATATAGATCACCCACCATAAAATCACAGTGAAGCTCTGTAAACCTAACTATAAAGAAGTTATGGGGGTCCGAATATGGCTATGCAAAGGAATTTTTCTCTTTATAAGATGCATTGGACTATAACAAACACCTAGAGGAGGAAATTTAGAAAAAAATATTTTTCATTAGACCTCAGATCATAACCCCATATCAGACCCCCATATCAAACTTCAAATCAAACCCCCATATCAGAGCCTCATATAAGACCTCCGATCAAGCCCCCATATCAGACCACCATATCAGATCAAAAATAAATAAATGAACTTACCTCTAAAGCATCAGGTTAGAATGTGCGCCCTACATCCTGATGCTGTATGCAGTTAGGACAGTGCTGTGTGGGCCCAGACAAGACCAGGGAGTACAACCAACACCAGAAGTGTTGCTACTTCCCACACCCCCTGCATACTAATGAGTGTTTTCATAATGGACATGCTTACTAGTATTCGCTCTATAAGACGCACTGCCATTTTCCATTTTTTGAGGGAAGAATGTGCGTCTTATAAAGCAAAAAAAATCAGTATGTGGTATCACTGTAATCATAGTGACCCATAGAATGAACGTTACAGGTCAGTTTTACTGCATATGGTAAAACTGTAAAAACAAAACCCATAAACTATGGCAGAATTGCATTTTTGCTTTTCCACTTCCACCAGATTTGAAATTTATTTCTAGCTTACCACTAATGGTGCCAATAAAAAGTACAACTTGTCCCGCAAAAAATAAGCCCTCCTATGGCTATGTGAACGGAAAAATTAAAAAAAGTTATGGCGTGGGAAAGCAGGGAGTAGAAATCGAAAATGGAAAAAACGGAAAATATCCCGGAGCTGAAAGGGTTAAAGTGGACTCAGCAGTTTTTCCCATACTGATATACATTGTATGCATGCATCCTTTGCAGATTGTACATGATCCCCGCTCTGTGATATTTAATCCAACTCAGGGTTGAATGGTGCGGCATATAAGCATAGTGTCCTTATGGACCTTATATCTTTACACAGGATTTTTTTTCTCCCAAAGGATTTAAAAAATTGTGTCATGAATATTATTGGCAAAACATGGTATGTTATGGTGGGATTACAGAGTCTCTATGATGATTGTAACAGGTCTTTACTCCTTCACCCTCTTACAGGTCATATTGCTATCTTGGGGTGTGCAATATCAGACCATGCCTAAATCACCCTGTAAAGTCCAGGGGTTAAGCCTCTCCAACTTTACACATTCCTCCATATGTCTCCTGCTGCTGCCAGCCTCCGCAGAATTCTTGGCCAGAATCCGTCACAGCAAAAATGGACCTTCCCTTCCTTCATTTTCATCAGCTAAGTGGATTTTAAACCACTTTTGATATCATTTTTCAGAGATGAAATTCCAGGCGTGTAGATTTCATTGAGCCAAGAGGTTTGGTGAGACTGTGGAGGGATTAGGGAAACTGGCAGACCCCCTACACTGCCTGAACAGCTGCATGTTAACCTTGACAATATATAGATGTGTACAAGTACTAACTCTGCAAACTGTAAATATCAGCAAAAGAAGTGAAGGGGCTTCCCAGTATATCCCACCTTAAACCCTGATTGCTGCTTGGTAGTGATTTACTCACCGAACGTGGGCATGATAACATCAAATTATGTGTCATTTGGAATCTAAGGCTCATTTTTATCCAGTTAATAATGGGTCCCCTGTGACAGCATGACCCCGATACACAAAGGTCACGCAGCTGCAAAGTAATGTTTCAGCGAGAAGCCGAACGGATCTCAATCTGCTTGTTACCTTTTGCGATACAAATCACACGACCGTGTTTGGAAAGGTGCGTTCTTTGATTCCTCCTTGTGTGTCCCTTCATATTTTAGTGTTCAAAATGAATCAAAGAATGCTGGGTTGTTAACATAAAAGGAGGCATTACATCATCTCTGATTATGCTGGATGACGTGATTTATTCAGTATGGGGGGATCGCTCGTAAATCAATAACTAGAATTTAAAGACATTTTCCAATGCAGTGATTTAGCGGCAGACATCACTATATCTGTCCGCGTTATGATACCACAGGTGATGAATGTTCCCCTATAAATTAGGGAATTGCTTTCACGGTGGTTCCTCAATATATACCTGAACCGCTTAGTTTATAAACTGGTCTTTGGTGGGGATTTAGTAGGACTCACTAGGAAGGAATCAAATGGGCTGCTCCGATGCGCTCAGTAGAATACAATGATAGACCCTGGAGCAGTGGGGAACTAGGGTTCCCCTTACCTGCTCCCTCCATACTTTCCACCATGACTGGGATTGTCCCTGTTTAAAAAGAGACTTATTAGAGCAATAGTACATTAAGGAAATGCAGTTGCCAGGGGCAAACTGGTCATAGTCCATACAGGAAATTTCCCGGTGGGCCGATACTCAGGGGGCCACCCCAGCCCTCCTCACAGCCACTGGCCAGGTCCATAATGATCTGCTCTTCCTGAATTCAACTGTATCACTGTCCTCAGTATGGTGATAGGGCCGTATTTTATCCTGCACTGTGATGTTTGGTTCTGCTGGCACGGTATTTTGTGCTGCACTACAGTATTGCTAATCCCGCATATTTCTGTTATCCCTACCCACTTGTAGCTTGTGTTGGCCCTGCCTAACTGTGTTGCCCATGCCTTCTGTGAATTTGGACTCACTTACAACATGAAGCCACTTTTTGGTTCTTTTCCAGGGCCATTTTAAGTTCCCAGTCTGCCCCTGGCAATTTCCTTATAAATAGGCTAAGCAAAACCAAATTGTAGGGAAGACCAATGGGGCAATTGCCTTGGGACCTCCACCACTCAGCTCTCAAATCTGAGGTAAGGAGGATGTCAATTAGTGAGGAGTAGGCGAGATTACAGAGCAGGCGTCATGACATTGCCAGGCTTCTGCACCACTCACATAAGTACTGCATGAGGTACACTGAGGTATTGCATTTGCCTACACCATGCATCGGCATAAACTCATTATTCCCCGTTTAACTGTCCTACCAACCCATCCAGTCAGTTGGATACCCACAAAGCTGAAGAAAGGTTCCTTTAAAAAATCATTCAAACAATTGCATAATATAAATCAAAACAGAATATTAATGTTCAATATAATATCACAGCCTTATTACAGATTACTAGCCATGTGAAGTTTATCCTACAGTTCTGCCAGACTTTGTCTCTGTCCCACCAACACCAGGACCACCTTGCCTATATTTAGAGCAGTAACTTGAAACTCCTGGGCCACAGTACAAAATCTGTAACTGGCGCCAAACCTACCATTTGCCATTAATAATAAAGGTGTAGTAGATGGGCTCTTGGAGTCTACACCAACTGTGATCCAGCCCAGAAGCAAAGGGGCATCAATACTTCATTTTTACTATGACTACATCTATTAAATAAATTAAAGGGTTTTCGGGGAAGGCGTACACACGTCTGGGCCTGTAGTTGGCACACACCCTGTAAAGGGATGGAGCACCAAACAAGTTTCCGCAAGGCTTCGGGGCCAGATGTGAGTACACCTTCACTGCCTGGCCCTGTTGGTCAGTGGTAAGGGCAAGGTATGAATGGCAGGGAACAGAGCCTCTGGGAGCAATGAAGTGCAATGGCACTGCCCTCATTGCTCCTAGTGGCTCATTTGCATATTATAAAACATCAATTTTCTCAAGAATGCAGGCATGCAGGAAGATAGGAACAAGACCATGATGTTCAACTGTCAAGCGCACATATATCAGGTGAGACGGTTTTATTGCAACATATCTGATGACAGAACCCCTTTAATATTGAACATGCTTGAAAAAGACTACTATGCAGTCGAAACGTTGCACTGTTATTTTCTATGGACTCATTGTGAATAAAGGATTTCTAATGGATATGCTTCCGTCAACCTTGATTGAAATACTATCCTTAGAACAGTGGGGTTCTGACTTGCGCCAACCTAGCATATTGGATGTTTGCATTTAATCAAGGATGGCAACCTCTTCTATGGTCCTGCGATGTGACGTTCATCAGTCACATGGACTTTCTGCAGCTCTGTCCCTTTCAAGTGAATGGGTTTAAGCTATAATACCAAGCACAGTCTCTATGCAATCTATGGTGCTGTGCTTGGTATACTATGAAAACGCTGCAGCACTCATCTGAGGACCACAGTCTTTCAAACAGCTGATCTGAGGAGGTTATAGAAGTCTTTCCGAGATTTTTATACTGATGACCTTTCCGCTGGGTAAGTCATCAGTGTCTGATCTGTGGGGGTCTGTCAGCTGAGAAGGTGCTTGCACTCGCAGTAGCGCTGCTGCCTTCCCCAGCTCACCAAGCACAGCACCATACATTGTATAACAGCTGTGCTTGGTATCGCAGCTCAGCCCCATTCTCTTCACATGGCCTAGGCAAAACTCTAAGAAGGCCCCTGCTCTACTGAGAGCTCCGGGCCTTCTTTAACAGCTGATTGGTGGGAGTCCCAGTGTCGGACCCCCACCATTCATATACTGATGACCTATACTGAGGATAGGTCATCAGTTAAAAAATCTTGTAAAACCCTTTCAACCAAGGGAACCTCAATAACCGTGTAGCTATAATTTTTTTTTTGTTAAACAGACCAAAAAACACCTGAGTAAAACACAGACACACATAAAGAGAGATCATAATCAGCCTAACATTTTATTATGGCACTGGCAGCAAGAATCGTTTATAATGCCAGTGGATGATAGGAGGCTAACAAACATGGAGACCTTCCTTGCTACTTTGCTTCCATGTAGGTGGGTTCCAGTCTGCACTATGGTCCTCCTCAACGCAGTGTGGAAGCCCCAAGAAGCTGCAGATATGATTATTTTCGTCCTTTTGTATGCTGTGGATAGTGTGTATTAACAAAGCAAAATGCGGGTGAAATGAAGGTGGTCTTGTGTTATTTCTTAGAGTTCTGGTTATCATGTTGAGATATAATGACTAGAGGAAAAAATGTAATTGCAGGGGTAGAGGTGCTTGACCAGCATGTCATCAGAGCAAGATGGGAATGTAATATGTATGTGTGCTACCATCTCTCTATGCTCCAGATCTTGTCTTTATCTCTGTCAATGGAATGCTCCATGCAGAGTAGAACAGCCTGCGTGGGTAATAAGCCCACTCCATCTCTATCCCGCTGAGGGAAGGACAGACCCAATGAACCAAGGGTCCTCCTGTGTGTGTATGACAATGTCCTGCTGTGGGGGGAAAACACTGAAAGTGCTCTTCAGCTCAACTTGTAATTGTCATTTCGGATTTGCTTTCTGCAGACTGAACTCACGAAAACTGCTGACCTAGAAGAGCCTGTCAAGCTTGTTTTACACAAAATTGCTGATGTCGGAACTGTCCCAGTACATCTGTGCCTTGCTGGAAATGCCAATATGATGGAGTCACCAGCTTCTTGACTGGGGAGACAAGGGAATTACATGCATTTTGTTGCCTGATGTAGAGACACAAGCGTGTAGGCCCTTTCATCATGAACATCTCACCGGCATTTGTCTCCATAGCTAGCATGTTGGTATTTGCAAAACCAAGCGAATTCGTGGAGTCTGATACTCACCAACAGATTTCCTTCCTTGACGTGTAAAAATATGCTTAATCTGCAAAGTCATGCATGCCCATTTAGATTACAAGCCTGCCATCTCTTAACGTATTACCGAGATGAAACTACTGTATACACGTTTTATAAATGCTTGCACGGATGGGCAACCAATGCAAAAGATCAGAGCTACAAACATTTAATGCAATTTTCCAGTTGTGCCAGTGCAGAAAAGACAAAGCTAAGATGAATATGTTATCACCAGCAGACGTGATTTTCATACGGCTTGAAAGGATTTTTTATCTTTAGTTGTTTCAGTAAATGCTGACACACAGGGAAGAAGGAAACAGTAAATCACAAAGGCAATAAACTGAGGTAACATTGTATTTGAAAGTCAACAAATATTTAAAGGATTTGTACGCTCTGGACCATTTGTCTTTTTAGGGCTAGATTCACATCGCCGTTTAAATTCCGGTATTCTGTCCTGGCATTGGAACCGAATACACGAATGGTGAGATCCGGCATATGCCAGACACTGCCAGTGCCCGATGGATCCCATTCACTATAATGGGTTTCCTCCATGACTACTTCCATTCTGCCCAGACAAAATACCGCTGCCGGCTATAGTAGAATTCTGTTCTTATGCCTGACCAGAATACCGGAATTTAAATATTTAAATGGTGGTGAACCAACCTTAGAAGGGTTTCTTGATGATTGCAGCTTAGGCAGGGTACTGGCTGTCGTTCAAAAGAGCAGCCCTGTATGGAGACTGACTGGAAGTGCTCCAGGATATAGAGAATTATTGGCATGCTCCATACAAAGAGGTATCTCCCAAGAAAGGGAACCATCTCACTATTGTGGAGGTGGCTCCCTATGAGTCAAAATCTGACTTTTAAACAAGCCTTGGAATATGACAAAGGAAAATAGCCAAGCCAAACATCCATCCACAGTCAGCTGTTTTGGGGTGCATGTCCCTCACCAGTATGGAGTAGGAGGCAAGGTAGCATTAGCGAGATGGTTCTCTTTCCTTGGGAGATGCCTTTTTACATATTGTTTTTTCATGGAACATTGTCATGGAGCATCCAAGTGTCCATACCGTGGAGTACTTCCATTAAGCCTTCATAGCATGGAGCACTTCCAGTAAGTCTCCACACAGGGCTGGTCTCTGTAAGGAGAACCCTGCCTAAGCTGCATCCAAGGCATGGCACCCAGCCAGCCAGCTAGTATCCTACTTCATACTGATTTCTGGAAACAGCTGTATATGAATGGATAGTTGGCTTGGCTATTGTTAAATAGTCGGATTTGGACTCTTAGGGGGCCACTTCCACAAGATGGCTGTAGCGAGATGGTTCTCTTTCCTCAGGGAATCTGGTGGCAAGGGTTCAATTTAGGAGAAATTAAAAATTACAGAGCTCCTATTGAAATCAATAAACTATTTTGCAATGCATGGGCATACATAATCCTCTAAAGCAGGAAAATCTCTTTGTAAATATCCGCCACCCCACCTCTAATAACTCAGAATTGACTACTGCCAGAATGGATTTTCTAAACCAGAAAACCCTACTAAGGCTAGTTTCACATGACCAAAGAGCATCCCAGCCTAAATGCAAGTCTGCTGACTTGAACTCACAGCATCAGAAATGCCGGCAGTTTGGGCGAGTAGACCCACGGTTGGGCTGGGACACTCATTTTTAACATAGGCACAAAATATGACCATAATACACTTGTGTGAAACTGGTCTAAACAAAACTGTAGCTCCATTAATAAGCAAATATATTTTTGGCAAATAGAAGGACTGACACTCTAAAAGGTGAGTGCACTTAATTGTCCCTCTATGTGCACGTCCCAGAGTTACGCCAAGCCAGTTCCCCTTTTGTATGACATATTATCACTGGCATAGCTCCATCTGTGAGCTTTTACTGCCTATTTTGCTGAATGGGCAATGCCAGCGTTCTGTAATCCAATTGATTCTGTTACCTTGCTGTCTTAAAAGTCCTTATCATTGGTACCTTGAAGGTGCCATTCCTAATTAAGTCAATTACCCGGGGACTCCAGTGAAGGCTTTATAACTAATAATAGAAAGCAGAGAAGATGGATTTTAATGAGTGCAGTTTGCAAGGAAATTACCTACTTGGCAACACCAGAGCTGAAGTATAATGGAGAGCTGGAGCAAATCTCATGCGTAGAGGCCAAGTGTTATCTTATAATCATTGAATTACTCAATGCATTTAAATCAGGTACATAAAGCACCCATCCGGAGTTACTTCATTGATGCAAGAAATGCAATTTGTAGAAGAGATTTTGATGCACAGAAATATACAGTGTTGACAGTTTAGAGTCATATATTCTGCAAATTTTACTATTAAAATTTAGTTTCCCTCAGCTGACATATTCTGCTTTGCGGTCACATATTTTATTTAATCTTTCCGGCTGGAGTTTATTCAGGTGTCTGATCCCTCTCCTGAAAGAGGAAAACCCAGGAACAGAAAGCACACAGTATATATTCATATGAATAGAACCCTAGTCTGATACAATTTTAATTTTTTTTTCCATGGAAGCCTATCTCTTTAAAAACTGCCATGAAGACTGGTATCTACAAGTCTACAGTAATATATTGGAAAAATGCTTAAATGAGTTGTCCAACTTCAAATAGTTTTTTAAATACCCCTCACCCAGTGTGACCTGTGGAGGGAAGCATACTTACCATCTCCCACCGTTCGCTTCTAGCTCTATGACATGTCAAGTGGCATATGACCATAGTGACGTACTGCTTAGGGTGTTGTCATCACCGTACCAATCATGGGTTGGAGAGGTGCACGTGACCCTCGTTAGTGCCGAGTACATGAGGGGACCAAATCGCTGTGATGACAGAGATGATCCCACGGAGCCACAACCGAGCATCGGGGAGCAGGCAAGTATGTTTCCCTCAGGATCCACTGGGTGGGGGAGAGTATTTGAAGTTGGACAACCTGTTTAAAGAGGACCTTTCACCACTCCTGACATGCCTGTTTTAATAGCTCCATGCATTCCCCATGTAACAACAATTCTGGAACATCTATATTTATGGCTCTATGTTTTGCCATTCCTTTATTATTTGCACTAGAAGTTATGAATGAATTGCTATTTGCCTTCAGTAAAGGAACAGAGGGGAGGTGACCAGTTGGGGGTGTGTACCTGCACAGAGTGACTCTAGCCAATCAGTGCTGCCATGTTCAGACTGTGCAGGTACACACCCCAACTTGTTACCTCCCCTCTGTTCCCTTACTGAAGACAAATAGCAATTCATTCATAACTTGTTATTACATGGGGAATGCATGAAGCTATTAAAACAGGCATGTCAGGAGTGGTGAAAGGTCCTCTTTAAGCATTTTTTCGATCACCACTGCAGGTTGGCCACTCTGGAAGGTCTGTTATAGTCTTAGATAACCCCTTTAAAACAACATTTAACCGCATTACTGTCTTTCAGATTTTTAAGACAGAAATTTTGGTGAACAATGAAGAAAAATAAGAGCAGCTCAACCAGAGACAAATGGTGCGGAGCAGCATGGATCCTCGCCCAGACCTATAGAGGTATAAAGTAGCTTCACAGAGATTATAGAGCTCCAGCACCACTGTAACTTTTAACTCAACATGTTAAAAACTCATTGGTGTTCTCTGGAGAATGTTGAATTAAATGTTACGTTTTAATCTATCAGGCCCTGGACCACTACAATCTCTTTGAAGAAATTTTAGTGCAGGTTGGTGCAAAAAGTTGAATTTACACACATGGACAAAATTCTTGGTACCATTCTGTTAAAGAAGGAAAAGCCCGCAATAGTCACTGAAATAAATTGAAACTGACAAAAGTAATAAATCAGACACTGCTTTTGAATTGTTGTTTAAAAGAATAAGTTTTTAAAAACAAACAAATGAAACTGGCCTGGACAAAAATGATGGTGCCCCTAGAAAAGAATAAAAATAATAAGACCATAGGGACATGTTAAACTAAGGTGTGTCTTGTAATTAGCATCACAGGTGTCTTCAAACTTGTGATCAGTCTGTACACTGAACACTTCTGTAATTGCATGTAATTAAAAATTTAGTATAGCCACTGAGTTATTCACTGAAATTTATCTGCACAACGCCACCTGCTGTTTGTTCTTTTCTAATTTCTCCGTCCTGCTCACTGAGATGAAAACACATGCTCAGTTCTATCCTTCAACTGCCAGAAAAGACACACCCCGGAGAACAGACATGCCCTGAACTGCCAGCTTGAAATAAATATAGCAGAACAATTAGATCAATGCATGTGGAGATCTCTGGATCCATGTGAGGCTGGTTCTAGCTTTGTTAGAAAGATATTATCTAGTACTAATTGATATGTGATATTCATTTTTTACATTATACATGGGATAGCCCCTTTCAGAAAGTTTTTTTCTATCATTAAAAGTGGCGCCATATTGCTAGGATATACCATCACGTCCTGATTGATGGGAATGTGATTACTGGAACTTGGAGCCTTGAATCATACTTCAGTTTTTTTCCATTCACTTGACTGGAGCTGTGGTGCAGTTCTCTGCACCGCAAATGGATGGGGGTGCAACTGTACAGGAAAAATTGTGAAAAGTAAAGGAGGACCCAAAGTTTGGTTGAGGCCCTCAGGATGTTCTTGGGATCGGTAGTGGCCCCAGGGGTTGTAACTCCATAACTGCAATGCAGGAAACAATGTTACAACATCCAGATGATGAGACTCCAGGGGCAGACTGGCCATAGACCCCAAGAAATTTCCCAGTGGGCCGATTCCCATGGGGCCCAAGCCCTTTTCACTGCTGCCGACCAGGTACATAATGATCTGATGCTGCACTATAGTATTGCAGGCCCTGCGTACTTGTGTTGTAGCTCTCTAGTTGTGCTGCTCCGACTTCTGTCAATCTGAACCCTCCTACAACATGGGGCCACTTTTAGTTTTTTTCCCACTTTAATTTCCCAGTCCACCCCTGTGAGACTCCATTTGATCAGCAAATACTCATATGTGTGGATCACAGAGCGCAAAACCTACTCTTAACAAGGTAATTAAAAGCAGTACTATGTTATAGCTAGCACACAAGCAAAATAAAAACACCCACTTAGGTCAAATACCTTGGTTTCTGTATCATTAAGTTATCTATTCTCCTTTTAATGCACTATTCCCGGATCAATCTCAAGCAAATCTGGTTAAGAACCACCAAACTGTCTGCGCCTATTGTCCAACACGACCATCATCGCAAACCCAGCGATTTCCCTGATGGAAACTAATAACTATCTCCAGCATCAGAAAAGTGTCAGCTTCATCTCAGACCTTTTTAATATCAGCCAAGATCCATGGAAATCACATTTCATTGTGCTAGTCCTAGTTTTGCAAGTCGCCTTAGGGTGCTTTAAAATGGCATTGGGCTCTATGAATGGTTTATAGTATCGTTTCCATCAACATTTTGATTTTCAGCATTAATGCTAATTTCTGGGAAATCACATCGAGAGATTGTGTAAAGTAAAACGTCTAACGGAATAAAAGATAAGGGGAGGATTTAGGTTAATGGACTTGACATGAATGAGTCAATATGTGTGTGCTGCTCATATTCATCATACACTTCCACCGCTGTTTACCTTGTTTTTAGGAGGAGGCATATATGCACCTATATTTCACATGGCATGAAACAGAGAGGATCCTGTCAGGCCTATGCTCTGGTGGAAGGCCAAGTGTTCGGTGTAATTATTCATGTGCTTTGCCTTTGTGAAGGGATTACTTGTGAACAGCTCAGAGAAGCGACTGACCATGTCTAGGTGGAAATGTCACCTAAAGTTCAGGTTTCCACGCATGGGAGGAGAAGGTCCATCAATCCAAATGTACACACCAAATGTGTAAGGGACGTAGGTGATAAATCACCTAGCTGGATGTTCATAGTAACAGTCACTCAGGTGAAATGCTCCAATTCTGTGAAATGTTAAAGACCTTATATATACTCTGGAGTGGACTACAAACACGTGTTGTATTTTACAGATGTCTTATTAATGACCCGTACTGTAACCAAATGTCGTCATGCTTCCCCGGTAGGCTTGTCCTTTGTATGCTGCCACATGGTTGACTTTCATGTATTTTCCATATACAGTACTGGCGTTGTTTCCCAGAACCACGCTTAGCGAGCTGTCTATCTGCTTAGGTGGCAGGATACATAGACGACACAAGAGACATCTAGAGGTGAGGAAAATAGACTGCTGGCTTATAGCACCATCCACAAAGGACACATAGGTGAAGTAGTAGGAACGTGTTCATTTACTTATTTGATGCTGTATGCCCAAGGGGACCGTGTTATGGTTTCTTATAAATTACCAGATACCTACGGCACTCATAGAAGTCTATGGGGTCTACTGAGTTCATATGGACTTTTGTATTGGGTGCTCCATAGTATATAGCTGTAGGGACTCTATGTACATGAAGCATTAACAAGCCCAGTATGGTCACCAAATAATATTTATTTCTGAAAAAATTTTAATTGAAAAGAAGGCCCCTGGCCAATACTTAAAAGGGTTATCCAATACTATAAACTGCCCCCCCCTTCCCCCATATGCTGGGCCCCTCACAGGGAATATACTTACCCCGCTCCCTCCGCCGCTCCTGGTCCCTGCACCGCGAGCGGTGTAGGGTTCCCGTGTGCTGGTGAAAACAACTGGTGTTGGGGGGAGCAGCCAATGGCAGGCGGGGACAGGGATGAGCCTCCCTAGCGTCACCCACAATGCTATGGAGGCTCATTCCCGTCTTCCATTGGCTGCTTCCACCGACACTGGATGTTTTCATCCGTGCACGAGGAGAAGTAGCAGTGGCGGTGCAGGGACCAGGATTGGCGCAGGGAGTGGGTTAAGTATATTCCCTGTGTGGGGCCCATCATATGGGCGGGGGGGGGGAGGGGAGTTTATAGCATTGGGTGATATATTTTCCCTCAAGTGTTGCATTTCATATATAACGGGTTTACTATTTACAATTTTGGAGCACATTAGGCAAAAAAATTGATGTACAGTATATGCTGTGCGTCAGATTTATTATGCCTTTTGTTCCTCACTAGACAGTTCAAAAAGGGGTCTGGAAAATAGGGGATGGCTACAAGGAGCTTTAAAATGCCCCAGATCTTTAATGGAGTGTGTGTTTTTTGGTGCTAAGCAATGGTCAAACCAACATTGAGGTTTTGTAAGAAGAGTGTAACGTCTCTAGCAGGAGTACTAAGACTTTAACTCCTAGAGAGTGAGCTCAAGAAGAGTGCCTATGGATACTATGCACTGAACATAAAAAAGGGAAGGCTGACCTGTCCATGGTTCCACAGTTGCTCCAATCCCCACAGGACCAGGAAGCAGCTGGGTGCCAGTGAGTACTGCGGCCAATCACAGCCTCAGCCGTCACAGTAGTAACACAATGGTCAAGACTCTGTAGCCACTGAGACTTGTGATTAACTACAGTGGTCACGGGGACCCAACTGTGTCCTGGTCCTGTGGAGACTGGAAGTGGCAGGAAACGGAGCAGGCGAGTCTCCCTTTTTTTATGTTCAGGGGTACAAGTCTGGACCAAAGGCCAGACAACCCCTTTAATAATACAAGTACCGCTTGTTGCAATAAAATTTTGGTGCCGTCAATCCAGCCAGCAGGTCTTCCATCCTTCTTCTTCCTCTAGGACTGGAATGTCTAATTCCTTATCATACCTATATACTTGAGCATTGAGTTTTAGATTAGTTAGACTAAGAACAGTTTAAAGAAGACCTGTCTGTTCTTCTGACATGTCTTGTGTTCCCCGAGAAATAAAAAAGAAAAATTTTGTAGAACCTTTTTTTGCATCTCTGCATTGCGCTATTCCTCTATTGTTCCTCCTGAAAATGCATAACTAAATCAATAGCTGGGCATTACCATTCTTTTTATCAATAAGGTGCATCCCTACACAGTCTGACAATGTTAGTGTACGCTGTGTAGGGACACAGCCTATCAACAAAAGGAATGGTAACAGCTAGCTGTCAATCTATTTATGCATTTCCAGGAAGAACAACAGAGGGATAGAAAAACACAGAGTTCAAAGAAATGAATGCTTATTTTATGGCGCATGGAAGTTTGCACTGAAACAGGCTGTCAGGTCCTCTTGAAGCCATTATCTGCCAATTCTTAAAGAGCCTGCTACCTACTTGCCACCCATAAGCATCACTCTTCCCTGTCCGGGAGTTCAAAGCCTGAGTACTGACCGTACCAAGATGTCAGGTGAATGGTTAAAATATTGTGTCTAACATATAACACTTCAGAGCAAATCTATCATCCACAACATATCCGTGTCAATAAATTTGGTGCTCATTAGAGGTGACAGTCACGGTATCTCTCCCAGAGCATTGCTGGAGTAATTATTGTGTCAGTCCAAGTGCCAATCTTTTGTCAAGTCCACACAATGATAGCCTGAGCGTTGGCTTCTGAGTGGCATGTTTCCTGGAATTAATACGGCCTTGAGATCTACTTTGGGAACACTAAAACTGGTATTGAATTACAAAGGAAATGTTAACAAGCCCTTGAAGCCTTGATTATGTGAAGTGAGTGTTTATGAAATGGAAGGAAGACTTTGGAGCAATTCATTAGAAGACAGATTTGTATCCAGCGGAACGTGGGATTACTCAAGGAGAGTGAATCCTCGCACACCAGGACTCTGCTTAATAACTGCGTGAGATGACTACTACTGGAACGCGGCCTGATATCAAGTCAACCCTTCATCCACTTCATCTCCGGGGAACTTCAACAATACTGTTTACAACCTGACAATGTCAGTCAATTATATAGGGCCTTCCACATAAACGTCTGGTATTACAATGTGACAGGATACAGTTTGCTTTTATTATCCTGACTTTTTGATTTTACTACTTTGCTGCACTGGTTAATTCATCATATTCAGTCATGTAATAGTCAAGGATGTTAGTTATCTCTGCTTTGGCTATTGTTACTGAGGGTAACATTAATTTTTATGATATCTTAAAAAGGAGATCTTTCTGCTAGTCCTTAAAGGCAATGTGTTATCAGAAAAATGTCGTTGTTTAAATCACGTATTTAGGTAAACATATGTTTAATGAATTTTTGGTGGTTATTTTTAATTTTCCATGTTAATATTTATATTTAAACAAAAACAATTAAATGCTGCAGTTTTCACACTGGCCACTAAGCCTAATACTAGGCGCCACTTCTTGGTCTGTACAGATCACTTTACTGCGATTATCTGCTTATCTAATATTCTGATCATGCCTGTAATGATACCACCTCTGTGTATAGATAAGACATGATACACCATTCACGATAGGTGATTGTCAAAGATTATCTATTCATTCCTTGTACAATGATCTCTGCACAGGTCACAGAGCATGCCCAGAAAACTCTGCCATAGAAGTCAATGGGGTCCCCTCCTGACCATTGTGTCTATGGCCGATATGGCTGCCATAAAGCAATTTTCTTAATGCTTTCTAAATGCTGTTAAAAACAGCTCAGGCAAAATGGCCGCCCCCATAATCATGTTCAGAAAATAGAAGAAATGAATCTGTAATCAGAAAATAAAAACATAGAAAAAAAAGTCACTATCAGGTTTTTAATGGTAGATACAATTTTGGGTGACACATTTCCTTTAAAGGTACTGTGTCACCTTAATTCTGGACTTGAGGAGACATAAATAGTGCTGCAGATATTGGGGCAGATTTATCATTACCTGGTAGTGTACGCCGGGCTATGATAACAAGGCGAACTGCAGGATGCTACACCTGATTTATGATGAGACTTACGCTTCGTCATAAATTGCGGCAGTCCAGCTTTCTAAATGCTGTTAAAAACAGCTCAGGCAAAATGGCCGCCCCCATAATCATGTTCAGAAAATAGAAGAAATGAATCTGTAATCAGAAAATAAAAACATAGAAAAAAAAGTCACTATCAGGTTTTTAATGGTAGATACAATTTTGGGTGACACATTTCCTTTAAAGGTACTGTGTCACCTTAATTCTGGACTTGAGGAGACATAAATAGTGCTGCAGATATTGGGGCAGATTTATCATTACCTGGTAGTGTACGCCGGGCTATGATAACAAGGCGAACTGCAGGATGCTACACCTGATTTATGATGAGACTTACGCTTCGTCATAAATTGCGGCAGTCCATGCGCCTGAAGTTATATTCTGGCTGACGTAGATTTCAGTATTTTTCTATGCCACAAAACTAGTATAGAAAAAGATAAATGTGGTGGGGCTGACAGTCCCGCCCCTCATCACGCTCGTCAGGAAACTTTCTTGGCAAAGTGGTGAGGCCCAGAAGGTAACGTTTCCGCAGGTGCTGTTGAAAAAGTCATAAACATGCAGTTTGCGAAATGATACATTTGGCCCAAAGAGTCCAGATCTCCATGTTTTATTTTTCTATTTAGTTTGGTTCCAGGGCCACTTTAAGGCCCCAGTCCATCCTTGACTACAGAGCTGCTTCCATTAAAGAGAATGTGAGACAGCTGGTGATCGCTCAGTGGTTACTTGCCATATATGTTTCCTTTCTCCTGACTCCAACAGTAATTGTTGTATTTTGTTCTTTTTAAGGCAATATTAATAAAAGTGGTATTTTGGCATTTGGATTACGACCGCAACAGCAAGACCTTCCATGGTTCAACTCCACCAGTTATACATTTCATTGTAGATTTCTGGTAATTTTTTTGTTTTAATTTTTTCTTACTGACAGATTTTACTTTTACTTTTATGAAATTGTATGTGCTTTGAGGGAGAAGCAAAATCTCAAGCCTGGTCCTAGAACATGAACATTGGTGTGGTCATTGGAGAAAACACTGCCGGTCATTTGAGGTTCAATGCGGCATTTAAGTGCACAATTGCAATCCTAGCACAGTAATGGTTTCATACAAATGGCATTGATATTTAGCCATATCCATTTTCAGGTCATCTTTAAGCAAATTATGGAAATGTCATTACTATAGTATACTTTTATCGTAATTCTTTGGCGAGTTTAACAGTCAGTAGTCAATTTATCACTTTTTATGGCTCATTTTTGAATTTTAGAGCAGTGCTATAAAATTTTGTAGTGGTTGTTGTATATATACGTATATATTCAAGTTTTTTTTTCTTTGCTTGACACAAAAGAACAAGAAATTTATGGAACAACCGCGTGTTATATGTTTATGGCTACCAGACTTAAAGGGAACCTGTCAGCTCTGAAACACCCTCCAAACTACAGTAAGCGGTGTATAGTGTAAGTGACGTTGAGTCCGGTTATGTAAGTTTTATCTTCATACTCACTTGCATTCTGACTCTGTGCTCTGACAAACCAGCAGTAAAATGCACTCACTGGACTCCGGTGCTCACTCATATAATGGAGAGGACTCAAAGAAGAGTCCTGTGAATGTATTTGACAGCCGGTTTGTGGGAGCACAGCGTCAGAATGGAAGTGAGTATGAAGATAAAACTAACATATTCGGATTCAGCATCACTTACACTATACAAAGCTTACTCTAGTTCAGAAGGTGTTTCGGAGCTGACAGGTTCCCTTTAAATAGATATTCCGGTAAATTGACGTTATCTCCTATCTAAAGGATATTGGATAACTACTAGATTGTTTGGGACCTACTGCTTGGACCCCATCGACCACGAGAATGGGGACACCGTACCCTACAAGGCCCCTCCCAAAATGTACAGTGGCAGGTAAAGCATACACACTGCCATTTGATTCATCTCTATCAGACCTGCTGGAAATAGTCAAGAGCTGTACTCAGCTATCTCGGCAGTCCCATAGAGATGAATGGAGTGGCAGTGCATTTTCTAGACCTCTCGCTCCATTCATTTTGGGTTTCCTGTTCTCATGACCAGTGGGGGTCCCTACCGGAATACCCCTTCAAATATCATAGCCTCAATGGAACTATTATTATAAGGGATTTCCATGAACGAGAAATGAACTTTTTTTACTACAAACACACAAAATTTGATCTGTCCCAAAGCAACACATGATCCAGCAGTGACATGCTGCATGGGGACATGTCACTGCTGAGGCCAGTCATTGTCTGCAGCGGTGCACCTATGGGCTTATACTGTGTTGGTAACAATGATTTTGTTAGCAGTGAATGTGCTTCCTTTTAAGTAAATGGACTAGATGGAAAAAGTCACCTTAAAGGGGTTGTCCAGGAATCCATAATTTCTAACAGGTGCCGGCATCCATCCTCCCCTACTGAAAGGATCATACTTACCTGTTCCCCACCGCCCTGGTACGCTGTGCCTGCTCTCATGTCTCCATCTTCCAGTCCAGGGTTTGTTTTCTTTCTACCCATGCTTGGCATGGTCATCTTCTCTTCAGCCAACTTCTGGCTTCAGCAGTGACGTGTCTCTTGTGAGCATCACCAGGTTTGTTAGTTCAGTGACACTTTAAAGGGGTTGTCTGCTTTTTTTTATATTGTTGCCCTATTTCAATATCAGTTCGGTGGGGGGCCGACGATCAACTGTTTGAAGAGAAAACAGTGCTTGTATGAGTGCTGCCATCTCTTCAATTTTTACCTGCTCGCTGTTGCAACTGAGAGCAGGTGTAATTACAACGAATCTGTCCCATTCACTTCCTGTAGCATTCACTTGAACACGAAGGAGCCGTCCCATTGAAATGAATGGGAAATCTTCTTGTAATTACACCTGCTCACCACTGTGGTTGAAATGGCTAGCAGGTAAAAATGAAAAGATAAATCAGCACTCGTATGAGCTCTGCTTTCTCTTCAAAAAGCTGATCAGCAGGGGAACCGGTTTTCAGCCGCCCACCAATCTAATAGAAAAAAAGTGGACAACCCCTTTAAGAAATTTAGCATGTGTGTCTTTGAGAAAAAGGACTATACACTTTTGTTGAATTCTGTACTATTGGTTGGTTTAGTATGAGGCAGAATTTTACGCCAGTATTGTAGGAATCCCACCCATTTTCTGATAAGCCACACCCCTTTGGGCTGAAACAGATAATTTCTCTACACCTAGGTGCTCCACATTTTGGTGCAATTTACACCATAATATAGGTGCATTGATAGCAAATGTGGGGTGGTACAACATTTCCTTTAGGTAAAATTATTGATTATTAAGAAGCAGAGAGGGTAAGGCTTTTTATTTTCCTGTGGTACAGAGAGGAAGAGAGGACACAATGTGTGAGTTGTGTATTGCATGTTCGTATAATGTGATTACTCATGTAACTCTAGACTTGATACTGGGAATTTTTATATTATTTTTGGTTTTTCTTTTTATATTTTTGTTTGTTATTTGTTTTATTTTAAATAGAAATTAAAAATGTATCAAATTAAAGACTATGAAAAAATATGTATATAAAAAAATTGCACCAAACCGCCCTGTGTGAATAAACCGAATCATTTAGGGCTCAGAATCAATGTCTTTCATATTGAACTTGTTATCTGGTGAAACTAATACTGCTGTAAACCTGACTAAAGTATAGAATATCATGTTTAGGTCTATATTTACGCTGATATTTGAGATTTTTATAGAATGAAAAAAAAATAAATTGTAGAACACGTGGAAGCAAGATGTCCCACTGATATCCAGTATGATAGGTTTGCTGTGATTTAAAGCCATTATGACAGCTTTATGGTCTGTCCTCAACTGAGCCAAGACAGTCATGGTAAGTTTTAGAGCGGCGTCAGGTCCTGCGCGTTTTGAGAATCCCCTATCCCTTTGGTCCAACAGGCCAAAGGGATTCGCAGCATTTAAATTATTCTTGCGCTGTGGATTGAGTAGCCTCTAATAAATAATTTCGGCAAGGAAATGCAAAGCATTTATTACAGGAGGGCTCGGAGGCCGTATATATTCCTGCTCTTCGTCACATCTCATGAGCTCCCCCTCTCCCTCCCCTGTTGTGAAACCCAAGTGAGCCCTTGAGAGAGCTGGAGACCTTTGGTGTGGAGAGGTAGTTAATTCATGGGAATGAAATATGAATACAAGTTGCCATGTAATGGGTGTGCTATCTGATGGTTACAGCAGTGTTACATGTTTTAATACCAATCATTTTTTCTCACGCTCTACATGATCAAAGATGAAATAACATGGTTACAATGTAAGCAACCTAATTTCAGAATTCTGAGGCTTCATCCATGGTGTCAAAGGCATTGCTAATGAAATGTATGCATAAAGCAGGTGTAAATACAGTAGTGTTAAAAATAACATTGAGTTTAAAAAAAGCAAATAAAACAAATTCAATTCCAAATCAACTCAATAACAATATTACTCCAGTTTGTGTTAATCACTTATAGAACATAAAGATAAAGGAATAGTAGGCTGTTCAAAAAATGGCAGCACCAGCAAATTGAAAAAATGTTTGAGATTTCACTTTACTTTGAATTACAGACATTTAGTGGCATAACCATTGTTTCTGAGAACTGCTTGATCTGTGTTGCGGGTGTCGACTAACTTCTGGCACCTCTGAACAGGTATTCCAGTCCAGGAAGATTGGACTACATTCCACGGTTCTTCTCCATTTTTGGGCTTTGCCTTATAAACCACGTTTCTGATGTCACCCCACAAGTTCTGTGTGAGATTGAGGTCAGAGTATTGGGCTGGCCTCTCTATTACCTCAATCCTGTTTGTCTGTAACCAAGACGTTGTCCGCTTACTGGTGTGTTTTGGGTCATTTTTGTGTTGAAGCTCCGATTTCAAGGGTAATTCTTCTTCAGAATAGGGCAACATGATCTCCTCAAGCAGGGGAGTAGCTAAAGGCTCATGGGCCCTGGTGCAAGGGTTCAGCTTGGGCCTTCCTTCCCTCAGTGCTTTGTAGCAAGGGGCAGGGGAGGCAAAAATTGAAACGCCACCCCCCCATGCCAAATTCTTGATCTAACCCCGTCCCTCCAGCCAGAGGTATAACTTGGCCAGCATGCACTTTCTGTAATACCGGTGTCTTTGGGCCCCCTCAGGATCCTGGGCCCAGTAGCTACCTCTGCACCCCCTATAGCTATGTCCCTGTCCTCAAGTATTCTGATATATTCAAACTGATCCATGATCCCGTGTTGATGTACTACAAGAAACAAAAAGCATTACAGTGACTTAGGTAACCGACATTAGCAGAAAGCTCAATTTGTGAATGGAGCCAACATTCGTAAAACCACAGGTCAAGTAATAGAAGAGCCATGCCTGATGACCACTGGTCATAAAGATCTCAGCACTGCAAGTGTAACTACTGAGGTGATAGGTGCGAACTCAAGAATGTTAGTTCAACCTGGACATACAGCATTTAACACTGTGTTACTGCATTTAAATAGCTGTCACGACTTTCTTGTTCAATAGCGTTTATGACATTTTTTGAGTTATTTTTCCAAAACAAATCAGGATGAATATACATCATACAAAACTCTCATGAGATACAGGGTAATGTACATAATTGTGCCTTCCAATGTATGGGTATTAGCTTTTCCTCAATCATTTGAGAAGGCATAGAGTGATGGACTTATCAAAGCGACATCCTTGCCTAGGATGAGGACCACATGCCAGTGGCTTACAGAGCTCTTGCTGGCGAATGCAATCACCATCACAATGTAAGTATGTTTGGGTACATTCAAAGTTTACAGAGGGAAGGGAGTAAAAAAAATTAAATAAACAAATATAAACAATGAACTAAAGGTCCGCATATAACAAGGATTTTGTATAATCTAGTACTTTTCCGGATCTTGTCACATCATATTTTACCAGATTCTCAGCTGTCACAACTTTATGGTTATCTTTGGCTTCATGACTAAGGCAGAGCTGATAACTGCCAACCCTCCCAAAAATCAATCCCATAAATAAAACCTGTGAGGCATACAGCAACCTGTTTATTAAGACTTAAAATAAATATATGTGCTTTTAAAATAAAAATATGCACTTTACATGTGAAAATATATAAAACATATATAACCTTAGGACTTCACAAAGTATCCTTATAAATAATCCAGTAAACAAATCTTTTAAAGCAACCCTGTCCTACAGATAGAGGGGCTCCTTGAAGGCGTTTCACAATATATTCATCATTCATTATATAATCAGGTCTACCACCTTACTCTCAATTTGGTGCATCTTGGACACTAAATTCATCTAGACCTGCAACCCTTCCAGGGCACTGTAGCCATCAGGCATAAAACATTCAAACCGGGTGGGCTCGGATTGGCCCACCAGATTAGTGGCCCAGGCTCTGATGCAATAGAAGGACCCAACGGTCCAGGAGAAAAATCCCATTTGGATAATCACTTGCCACCAGGGTCTATCTCTTTGATTCAAAACTATTAGACATTATTGACGATATAGTGGTTGGGCCCTGCAAATCATTTTCTCTGGTTGGCTCAAGGGCCCCAGCCTGACACTGAAAATGTGTAAAAAAAAAAAAACAGCCCATATACTGTATAACCACAACCAAAGGACTTAATGAGAACCTGTAGCCTCTCCTGAGTTGTCTGACTTGGTAACTCTTTGCATTTCGCATATAATAACAATTATGGAGCATCTATTCTTATGACGCTATGATGTGTCATTCCTTTATTATTCCTTCTAGGAGTTATGGATGACTACTAGAGTTTGCAATGAAGGTCCAGCTGGATGTTACCAGTTTGAGGCATGTCCCTGCATAGTCTGACACTGGCATAGTACTCCAGCTCAGTCCCATTTATGACAGCTACCTTCTCAAAAAGGCTTACTGTACTATGGTTATTAGTGCAAATACTACGAGTAGAGATGAGCGAGTAGTGTTCGATTGAGACGGTATTCGATCGAATACTACGCTATTCGGCATACTCGATTTCGATCGAGTATAACGGCGATGGCGCACTTAGAATTCGTTTCCCCTCCCACCTTCCCTGGCGCTCTTTTTCCACCAATCACCATGCAGGGGGGGTATGACAGGCCCGCGGAGCACGCTGGCAGCGCGAAAACGGCGTCTACATGGATTGGCTGGAAAAACCACGTGACCTCGAATATTAATAACTCAGGTCTTCCTGCTCGTTCGCATATGCTGCGTGAACTTAGTCAGGAACAGAGGCTGGAGAAGGGAGAGATAGGTTTTAGCTGTTGGAAAGGCAGGAGCGTGATTAAAAGCCCTTATCAGGGCTACTATAGTGCAGTACAGTGATAGCTTTACTACTATATACACTCTGCAGAGAACGGCTGCTGTATTCAGGGATAGCTGCTGGAGTAGGGACAGAGAGAGGCATTAGTGGTGTATTAGGTGCTCTGCTACATACCAAACTATATTTGGCACTACTGTTCTGCGTTCTTTTTGGCTGCAAAACCCTGTTATATACCTAGTGTGTATATGCACCATCTGATCTTCTGGCAGTATACGGCTGTGTACATTTTTTTTTTAAATACAGTTTCTTTGGCTCTAGTGTTCTGGGTTCTGTGTGCCTGCAATACCCTTTTTGTATACCAGGTGTAAATACCCACCGTCTGACCTGTTAGTACACGGCTGTGTACTCAGACATATTTAAAAAAAAGTCCTGTTATTTGGCACCTGTATTGTGCGTTCTGCGTGCCTGCAAAACTCTTTTATATACGTGGTGTTAATACACACCGTCTGACCTGTTAGTACACGGCTGTGTACCTAGAAATATTTAAAAAAAAAAGTCCTTTTATTTGGCACCTGTATTGTGCGTTCTGCGTGCCTGCAAAACTCTTTTATATACGTGGTGTTAATACACACCGTCTGACCTGGTAGTACACGGCTGTGTACCTAGAAATATTTAAAAAAAAAAGTCCTTTTATTTGGCACCTGTATTGTGCGTTCTGCGTGCCTGCAAAACTCTTTTATATACGTGGTGTTAATACACACCGTCTGACCTTGTAGTACACGGCTGTGTACCTAGAAATATTTAAAAAAAAGTCCTTTTATTTGGCACCTGTATTGTGCGTTCTGCGTGCCTGCAAAACTCTTTTATATACGTGCTGTTAATACCCACCGTCTGACCTGTTAGTACACGGCTGTGTAATCAGACATATTTAAAAAAAAGTCCTGTTATTTGGCACCTGTACTGTGCGTTCTGCGTACCTGCAAAACTCTTTGATATACGTGGTGTTAATACACACCGTCTGACCTGGTAGTACACGGCTGTGTACCTAGAAATATTTTTTAAAAAAAAGTCCTTTTATTTGGCACCTGTATTGTGCGTTCTGCGTGCCTGCAAAACTCTTTTATATACGTGGTGTTAATACACACCGTCTGACCTTGTAGTACACGGCTGTGTACCTAGAAATATTAAAAAAAAAGTCCTTTTATTTGGCACCTGTATTGTGCGTTCTGCGTGCCTGCAAAACTCTTTTATATACGTGCTGTTAATACCCACCGTCTGACCTGTTAGTACACGGCTGTGTAATCAGACATATTTAAAAAAAAGTCCTGTTATTTGGCACCTGTACTGTGCGTTCTGCGTGCCTGCAAAACTCTTTTATATACGTGCTGTTAATACCCACCGTCTGACCTGTTAGTACACGGCTGTGTAATCAGACATATTTAAAAAAAGTCCTTTTATTTGGCACCTGTACTGTGCGTTCTGCGTGCCTGCAAAACTCTTTTATATACGTGGTGTTAATACACACCGTCTGACCTGGTAGTATATGGCTGTGTACGCCAAATATTGTAACCAAAAAAAAAAAAAATGCGGAGGGCTAGCGGAATCGGACGTGGACGAGGACGGGGGCGCAGAAATGCTGTTGGGGGCCTTGTTGAAGCCAGTGGGGATACAATGCGTGCTGGTGAGGGGCAGCCAGGATTCCGCTCATCCAGAATCCCTGCCTTTATGGGACAGTTAAGCAGGGGGCGGGTTACACCGCTGTTGAGGCCTGAGCAGTGTGAACAGGTGGTGCAATGGATAGCCGATAGCGCTTCCACACAGTTGTCCACCAGCCAGTCATCCACACAGTCTCACTCTGACCCTCCTTCCTCCACACCTGGCCAACAGAGTCATCCCACCCTTGACCCCTCCCAGGAGCTCTTTTCGGGTCCTTTTTCAGATGTGCCGGAAGAATCCCTGGAGCTACCAGAGGAATTTGTTTGTAGTGATGCCCAACCACTTGAGTATTCGCCATCTCCTGCTGATGTGGACCCTGAACCAGCATCTGTTATCATGAGCGATGATGATGATGAGACGCAGTTGCCATCAAGGGAGGCTGTTGGAATGTCCAGTGGGCAGGAGGAGGAGCAGAGTGAGGAAGTGGAAGAGGAGGTGGTGGATGACGAAATGACCGACCCCACTTGGCCAGGGGTGATGTCCAGCGGGGAAAGCAGTGGAGAGGTGGTGGTCTGCGCAGCACCGAAAAAGGCAGCAAGAGGCAGAGGGATGTCCAGAGGCAGAGTGATGTCCAGAGGCAGAGGGATGTCCACAGGCAGAGGGATGTCCAGAGGCAGAGGACAGTCCAGACAGAGAAGTGAGGCCACAGCCAGCAGGGCCGAAGCTGTTCCCGGCAGCAGGCAGTCGCGCGAAGCTCCCCCATCGAGGCCTCGTACTTCTGTGGTGTGGAGATTTTTTAATGTTTGTGCGGATGACAAACTGAGCGCGGTTTGCACACTCTGCCACTCAAAACTGAGTAGGGGCTCTGAGAAGAGCAATATGACCACCTCAGGCATGCGGCGTCACTTGGAAGTCAAGCACTGGGCTGAGTGGGAGAGAGCAAACGCAATACAACCTGCGCCAGGTCTTCCTGCCACTGCCTCTTCCCCTTTGTTGTGTGCTGCCACTGCGGTCCAGACCTCCAGCCAGGACACCTCCACATCTGCCTCTGCCTCGACTACTTTGGGGCCTTCTCCTGCTGCCTCCCCTTCCCCCGCATCTTCGCCTGCACCTTCACACTCCTCGTCCCATCAACTGTATTCGCAGGCCTTCGACCGCAGGCGGAAGTACGCCTCGAGTCACCCCCAAGCCCAAGCCTTAAACTGCCACATCTCCAAACTGCTGGCCCTGGAGATGTTGCCGTTTAGGCTTGTGGAGACGCAGGCCTTCCGCGACCAGATGGCGGCTGCCGCACCTCGCTATTCCGTCCCCAGCCGCCACTACTTTTCCCGGAGTGCCATCCCCGCCCTGCACCAGCACGTGTCGCGTAACATCAGGCGGGCCCTGAGGTACGCAGTCAGCGCAAAGGTCCACTTGACCACCGACTCGTGGACAAGCGCTTGCGGCCAGGGACGATACATCTCTTTGACGGCACACTGGGTGAATGTTGTGGAAGCGGGGACGGGGTCGCAAAGAGAGATGGCCTACCTACCACCCCCGCCCAAGATTGCCAGCAGGGGTTCTGATAAACCCCCCTCCTCTTCCTCCTCCTCCTCTGCCTTAACATCGCCCTCAGCCGCTAGCTGGAAGCGTTGCAGCACTGGCGCGGGGAGATGTCAGCAGGCGGTGCTTAAGCTCATCAGCTTGGGCGACAGGAAGCACAGCGCCCCAGAGGTGAGAGACGCCATATTGCAGCAGACGGAGATGTGGCTGTCGCCGCTGCAGCTAGGACCAGGCATGGTCGTGTGCGATAACGGCCGTAACCTGTTGGCGGCTCTGGAGCTTGCCGAACTCAATCACGTACCATGCCTGGCCCACGTTTTTAATCTGGTAGTCCAAAAATTTCTAAAGACTTACCCCAACCTGGCAGAGCTACTGGTGAAAGTGCGGCGCTTGTGCACTCACTTTCGGAAGTCAACTGTAGCTGCTGCTAGCTTAAAAAAACTCCAGCAACGCCTCCATTTGCCTGAACATCGGCTGTTGTGCGACCTGCCAACTCGCTGGAATTCCACCTATTCCATGTTGGCCAGGGTGTGTGAGCAGCAGAGAGCATTGATGGAGTAGCAGATTATGAATCCACGCGTGCCTCCAACTCAGCTCCCTCAGTTTGCCAACCACGAGTGGCCATGGATGGCAGACATATGCGATGTACTGCGTATCTTTGAGGAGTCCACCAAGAAGGTCAGCAGCGAGGACGCTATAGTGAGCGTAACCATCCCGCTCCTATGCGTCCTTAAAGAATCGCTCATCGCAATAAGGGAGAACGCATTGCACGCAGAGGAGATGGGGGTAGGAGGAGACGCAACGGAGCTACACAGTCAGACCACACTTTTGTCTGCTTCTCGGTGGCAGTTGCAGGAGGAGGAGGAGGATGAGGAGGAGGAGGACGACGTGGAGGTGGCTGTGGAAGAGGAGGAGGATGCTGGCGGCGAGGGTAGCAGTCAGGCTGTGTGCGTCCCATTGGTTCAGCGCGGATGGGGCGGAGAGGAGGCAGAAGAGGAAGAGGAGGAAATGGCAAGTGATCCTTCTGGTGGGGGCAGTGACGTCATGCCTATTCAGAGTCTGGCACACATGGCTGACTTCATGCTGGGCTGCTTTTCCCGGGACACACGTGTTGTCCGGATAGTGGAGAACAAACTGTACTGGGTCTTCGCACTCCTGGACCCCCGGTATAAAGATAACGTCTCCTCTTTTATTCCGGTAGAGGAGAGGACGAATCGATTGCTGGAATACCAGAGGGAACTCGTGCAGAACATGATGGAGATTTTCCCACCCACCATCGCTGGCGGCAGAGAGGAGAGGGTCTCCCAGAGTCCCACAACATCGATCAGGCCCACAGCCACCAGGGGAACACTCTCCAAGGTGTGGGACACGTTCATGGCACCCCTTCGTGCAACTTCCATCACTGCGGGGCCCGCTATCAGCAGGAGGGACAAGTATCGGCGGATGTTGCGGGAGTACCTGGCAGACCGTACCCCTGTCCTCCCCGATCCCTCGGCGTCCTACACTTACTGGGTCTCCAAGTTGGACACGTGGCTGGAACTGTCCCTGTATGCCTTGGAGGTGCTTGCCTGCCCTGCCGCCAGCGTGTTATCAGAAAGGGTGTTCAGCGCAGCCGGGGGCATTATAACCGATAAGCGCAGCCGCCTGTCAACCGACAGTGCCGACAGGCTGACGCTAATCAAAATGAACAGCAAGTGGATTGACCCGGACTTTGCTTCTCCAACAGTGGAAAGCAGCCAAAAGTGAAGTGCCATCTGCATGAAGTGCCATTTCCTCCTCCACCTCCTCCTCCGCCGTAGAATTGCTCCGTAAAAAAAAAAAAAAAAATATTTATGGCTCACCTCTTGGGCCTACAAGCAATTTTTATCATGGCTCACCTCTTGGGCCTACAAGCAATTTTTATCATGGCTCACCTCTTGGGCCTACAAGCAATTTTTATCATGGCTCACCTCTTGGGCCTACAAACAATTTTTAAGAGGTCTCACCTCTTGGGCCTACAAACAATTTTTATTATGGCTCACCTCTTGGGCCTTAATACAATTTTTAAGAGGTCTCACCTCTTTGGCCTCCACTTAATTTTTTCGAGGGCTCACCTCTTGGGCCTCCATATAATTTTTTCGAGGGCTCACCTCAAGCTAACTTTGCGCACTCATTAAAATATTTTCACAACAAGGACCTAAGAGCCCTCGATGGGAGAGCTTTGTGTGGGGGCCTGTTATAGGGAAGAGATGCGGCCCTGCGGGCTCTAGCCTGCCTTCTCCATGAGCCTCTGGCCATCCCACGGCCTCTTCCTGCCTTTTGCGGTCCTACGCATCCCTCAACATCCCCACTGCTTTACCTGCTAGACATGACACTGGGCCAGGTCGGGTCACTGACTTCGTCATACTCAACCACCTCCTCTTACACTGCCTCACTTTGCTCCAACAGCCTCCCTTGCTGGCAACTGTGTCTCATCATCGTCCCTAATCATTTTACACTTTAGTGCCCGTTCCACACCACTATCAGCTAGAGATGGAGCTTGCTCCAGTGTTTGGGCATCAGAACAAACAAAATCCTCAGATAGCTCCTGCGATTCTTGCATGGGTGGGAACACTGGGTTGATAACATTGGGCAGGGTGGGAGGAAGGAGGGTCAGAGTGAGGTCCCTGCAGTTTCTGCAGGCTATCGAAGAGACTGGACTTTGTGGACTTGACTGGGTGGTGGACAGATTTAACAAATGTAGAAGGAGAAGGAGGGGTTTGCCGAGCTGTCTGTAAGGGTTGCGGAAATCCAGACAGAACCAAGGCCCAAAACTTGGGTGGGGGTAGCAGGTTTGCCCGTCCCCGCCTCCACAACATTCACCCAGTGTGCTGTCAGGGAGATGTAGCATCCCCGGCCTCAAACCAAAGTGTTGGTGGTCAAATGGCCTTTTGCAGTAACCGTGTTACTCGGGCGTGGATGATGTTTTGGGACATGTGCCTGGGCAAGGCAGGGATGGCACAGAGGGAAAAATAGTGATGGCTTGATTGCTTTCCCCCTTGCCTATGCCATCTGTGGTTGTCATAGGCAACGTGATTTTAAGGGGTGCAGAATTTTATCTTCTTTTTTGTCTAGTTTGGCTTGGGGTCCATGGCAATGTAGAGGAAAGAAGGTTTCCTTGTATGGTCTCACTTTACAGAGAGGTTATATTGTCTTTGGAGTGTATTCTAGAGAGGCTGTGATAGTGGCATAATAGTGCGACTTGGGCGCGTTATATGCACCCAGGCATGCTTCCCCTGCTGTCCCAGTTGCATTCCAGCAGTGTTGGCATCCTTTTCTGAGGTTTCAGGGTGGACTTGGTGACCTCCAAGTGGTCGAATTGAGATTTCCAAGTGGCGAGCATTTTTTTCCCATAGACTTTAATGGGATTCGATATTTGGTCGAATAGTCGAATATCGCGGTCTATTCGAATCGAATTTCGAACTTTCGAATATTTCACTACTCGCTTATCTCTAACTACGAGTACTCCAGATATGCATTATGGCTTCTAGAGAAAAAAGTTAATTTCAAAATAATTCTTGGCATATGATAGAGAGGTTCATGTTTTTTGTGGGTTAGTCGTGATCAGGACATCCAAATGTAAGCAATAAATGTTTCTTTTCAATGACAGCAAGCAGATATCCTGAAAATGGGAAGGAATTCTTTGGGAAATAAGACTAGCATTTTTATATGCCAGTCTTAAACAAAAGTCAAAATCTTTAGGCCGTCTTAAACAAAGAAAACACTTGCTATAAGAATTGATAAATTTGTCTAAGCCCTCTTACGTAAAGAGGTTGTGCAGCCAGTACATATTGGTGATATATCCTCAGGATAGGTCATCAATATCTGATTGATGGGGGTCTGACTCTCAGAACCCTTGCTGATCAGCTGTTTGAAGAGGAGGTGGCTCTCCTACAAGCACCGCTTATTCTTCGCTTGCAATGGCGGCGCAGTGTAATTACAAGTGCTTGTCCCATTCAAGTGAATGGAAACAAACACTTGCAATTACACTGCGCTGCCGAGACTTCCAAGACAACACGCAGTGTAATCTTGAAGAGGAAGTAGCGCTAGTAGGATCGCCCCCTCCTCTTCAAACAGCTAATCCTTGAGGGTGCCAGGAGTCAGACCCCCACCGATCAGATATTGATGACCATTCTTGAGGATAGGTCATCAGCAGGGCCTGCTGTGGGGGGCCCGGGCAGATTCGTCAAGAAAGGGGGGCCCGGGCGCCTGTCAACAACAGGGCCGGCCTTTGGGGTGTGCGACCCGTGCGGTTGCAAAGGGCGCTTCACTCCCGGCCAGTTAAGGGGGCGCCCTGCCAAAGCGCACCCTTAATGGCCCGGCCTGCTCCTGTACAGCGTCTTGTGCCTCCCCTCAGACCTCAGATCAGCCCACCCAGCCACTTTAAAAAAAACATAGCAGCATCAGGTCATAGTGTGCGCCGGCAGGGAAGACAGTGGAACGGGGAACCTGATGGCAGCGGCAGCGCAGAACAGGTAAATATGTTTTTTTAAAGTGGCTGGGTGGGCTGATCTGAGGTCTGAGGGGGGGCACAAGACGCTGGTCTGAGGGGGGCACAAGACGCTGATCTGAGGTCTGATGGGGGCACAAGACGTTGATCTGAGGTCTGATGGGGCACAAGACGCTGATCTGAGGTCTGATGGGGGCACAAGATGCTGACCTGAGGTCTGATGGGGACACAAGACGCTGACCTGAGGTCTGATGGGGGCACAAGACGCTGACCTGAGGTCTGATGGGGGCACAAGACGCTGACCTGAGGTCTGATGGGGGCACATTGTGTTGATCTGAGGTCTGATGGGGGCACAAGACGCTGATCTGAGGTCTGATGGGGGCACAATGTGTTGATCTGAGGTTTATTATCCCTGTACAGTGACATCACTGTGTGTATTATCCCTGGACTTTGACATCACTGTGTTTATTATCCCTGTACGGTGACATCACTGTGTTTATTATGTCTGTACTGTGACATCACTGTGTTTATTATCCCTGTACGGTGACATCACTGTGTTTATTATCTCTGTACAGTGACATCGCTGTGTTTATTATCCCTGTACAGTGACATCGCTGTGTGTATTATCCCAGTGCAGGAAGAGGTAAGTGGTCTGTGTTTGTGTGTTTGTTTTCTATTTTTCAGGGTCGTGAATGCAGAGGACTACGTCGGATTCGATGGACTACGTCGGACCAGCTTTTTTTTTTTTTTTTTAATAAAATGGTCAAACAGGGGTCTGGGGGAGTGTTTATTTCAATGAAATGTTTTATACTTGTGTGTGTGTATTTTTTTTTACAATACTACAGTTTTAGTAATTACGGCTATCTACAGACGGCCCTGATTACTAATACTGGGCTTACTGCTTGCCGGTATGGCAGGCCAGCACTAACCCCAACATCTATTACCTCGGCACCCACCGCCACCAGGGGTGCCGGGAAGAGCCGGGTACCCGCAGGACCGGACCTTCTAAATTGAGGGTCTGGCTCTGGGTCGGCTGCAGGCTGGTACCATTAGGCTGGGAAGGGCCAGAAATCATGTCCCTTCCCACCCTGGTAGTGCCAGGCTGCCGCTGCTGGTTGTATCTGGCTGGCGAAGGAAAAAAGGGGGGGACCCCACGCCATTTTTTAAAAAAAATATTTATTTTTGTAAAAAAATGGCGTGGGGTCCCCCCCTTTTTGACCATTTTATTTAAAAAAAAAAAAAAGCTGGTCTGACGTAGTCCACCGAATCCGACGTAGTCCTCTGCATTCACGACCATGAAAAATAGAAAACAAACACACAAACACAGACGACTTACCTCTTCCTGCACTGGGATAACAAACACAGCGATGTCACTGTACAGGGATAATAAACACAGCGATGTCACTGTACAGGGATAATAAACACAGCGATGTCACAGTACAGAGATAATAAACACAGTGATGTCACAGTACAGAGATAATAAACACAGTGATGTCACAGTACAGACATAATAAACACAGTGATGTCACCGTACAGGGATAATAAACACAGTGATGTCAAAGTCCAGGGATAATACACACAGTGATGTCACTGTACAGGGATAACAAACCTCAGATCAACACATTGTGCTCCCATCAGACCTCAGATCAGCGTCTTGTGCCCCCATCAGACCTCAGATCAGCGTCTTGTGCCCCCATCAGACCTCAGATCAACACAATGTGCCCCCATCAGAGCTCAGGTCAGCGTCTTGTGCCCCCATCAGACCTCAGATCAGCATCTTGTGCCCCCTTCAGACCTCAGATCAACACAATGTGCCTCAACACTCTGCACTTACAAGCATGTAATTGAATTTAATGGCAACTGTGTTTCCCTATTGAAAATGTTTATCAGTGTGTGAATAATAATAATCTAACATAGTAACATAGTTTATAAGGCCGAAAAAAGACATCTGTCCATCCAGTTCGGCCTGTTTTCCTACAAGTTGATCCAGAGGAAGGCAAAAAAAAACCTGTGAGGTAGAAGCCAGTTTTCCCCACTTTGGGGAAAAAAAATTCCTTCCCGACTCCAATCAGGCAATCAGAATTACTCCCTGGATCAACGACCCCTCTCTAGTAGCTATAACCTGTAATATTATTACCCTCCAAAAATACATCCAGGCCCCTCTTGAACTCTTTTAGTGAACTTACCATCACCACCTCCTCAGGCAGAGAGTTCCATAGTCTCACTGCTCTTACCGTAAAGAATCCTCTTCTATGTTTGTGTACAAACCTTCTTTCCTCCAGACGCAGAGGATGTCCCCTCGTCACAGTCACAGTCCTGGGGATAAATAGATCGTGGAAGAGATCTCTGTACTGACCTCTGATATATTTATACAGTTATTAGATCTCCCCTCAGTCGTCTTTTTTCTAAAGTGAATAAGCCTAATTTTGATAATCTTTCTGGGTACTGTAGTCCACCCATTCCAGTTATTACTTTAGTTGCCCTCCTCTGAACCCTCTCCAGCCTGCTATGTCTGCCTTGTTCACAGGAGCCCAGAACTGTACACAGTACTCCATGTGTGGTCTGACTAGTGATTTGTAAAGTGGCAGGACTATGTTCTCATCACCACCATCTATGCCTCTTTTGATGCAGCCCATTATCTTATTGGCCTTGGCAGCAGCTGTCTGACACTGGTTTCTGCAGCTTAGATTTCTGCTCACTAAAATTCCTAGGTCCTTTTCTATGTCAGAGTTACCCAATATTTTACCATTTAGTATGTACTGGTGACTTGCATTATTCCTTCCCATATGCATAACTTTACATTTGTCAGTGTTAAACCTCATCTGCCACTTCTCTGCCCAAGCCTCCAGTCTATCCAGATCCTGCTGTAGCAGTGCACTGTCCTCCTCTGTGTTAATTACTTTACACAGTTTAGTGTCATCTGCAAAAATTGATATTTTTACTGTGCAAGCCTTCTACAAGATCATTAATAAATATATTGAAGAGAATAGGGCCCAATACTGACCCCTGTGGTACCCCACTAGTGACAGTGACCCAATCTGAGTATGTACCGTTAATAACCACCCTCTGTTTTCTATCACTGAGCCAGTTACTTACCCACATACAGACATTTTCTCCCAGGCCAAGCATTCTCATCTTATATACTAACCTTTTATGTGGTACAGTGTCAAATGCTTTGGAGAAGTCCAGATATACGACATCCATTGATTCGCTGCGGTCTAGTCTAGAACTTACCTCCTCATAGAAACTGATTAAATTGGTTTGACATGACCGATCCCTCATGAAGCCATGCTGATATGGAGTAATTTGCTTATTTTCATTGAGGTACTCCAAGATAGCATCTCTTAGAAAACCCTCAAACAGTTTACCCACAACAGATGTTAAACTTACCGGCCTATAGTTCCCGGGCTCTGTTTTTGGACCCTTTTTGAATATTGGAACCACATTTGCTATGCGGCAATCCTGTGGAACACTCCCTGTCAGTATAGAGTCCTTAAATATCAGAAATAAGGGTCTGGGGATGGCATTACTTAATTCTCTTAGGATACGGGGGTGTATGCCATCCGGTCCTGGCGATTTGTCTATTTTAATCTTTTTAAGACGCAGCTCTACTTCTTCCTGGGTCAGACAGGGCACTTTTAATGGGGAATTTACTTTTATATTCTGCATTTCATCTGACAGTTTATTTTCCTCAGTGAATACAGTGGAGAAAAAGATATTTAGTAGCTTTGCTTTCTCCTCATCGCTCTCTGCAACTCCCCCCTCATTACTCTGTAAGGGGCCGACACCTTCAGGTTTATACTTTTTACCATTTATATAATTAAAGAACATTTTAGGGTTAGTTTTACTTTCTTTGGCGATTAATCTCTCGGTCTCTAGTTTGGCTGTTTTTATTTGTCTTTTACATATTCTATTTTTTTCCTTATAGTTTTTCAATGCTTTCTCGCTCCCCTCCTGTTTTAGTGATTTAAATGCTTTCTGTTTGTCATTTATTGCTTTCTTTACAGTTCTATTTATCCACATTGGTTTTTTCTTGTTTCTTATTATTTTATTCCTATATGGTATGTACCTTTCACAATTAGATATTAGGATGTTTTTAAAAATATCCCATTTTGTGGCTGTATTTTTATTTTTGAGGACTTTGTCCCAGTTAGTTAGGCCTATGGCCTCTCTTAGTTGGCTAAATTTAGCTTTTTTGAAGTTAGGTATTTTTGTTCCTCCCTGAAGAAACGCTCTTTTGAATGACAATTGGAAGGTTATTATGTTATGGTCACTATTTCCCAGGAGTCCCCCGACCTGCACATCTGTTGTTCTGTCAGGTCTATTGGTTAATACTAAGTCCAGTATGGCCGTCCCTCTAGTTGGGTCCTGAACCAGTTGGGAAAGGTAATTGTCTTTGGTTATTTCCAAGAACCTTGTGGGTAGTTGAAATCCCCCATAATAACGACCTCATTATGATTTGCCACCTCATCTATTTCGTTGAGAAGTAGATTTTCCGTGGACTCTGGTATACTAGGGGGTTTATAATAAACTCCTATTAGTATTTTATTATTGTTTTTGGCTCCATTTATTTCTACCCACAGTGACTCCACATCTTCATGTCCCTCACATGTAGCGTAAAAACATTAGCCTAGGGTAGGATCCTGCCTAAAGAGTCTACCTTGTCGCGGTGGCAGGCTTACTAATCTTTTGGGCAAAAAAAAGCAGTTGTGAAATGCCGTAAAAAAGAAAGATGTAATGTGCTATGTGGAGGCTGCTGCATATTAAGCAAATCTGTAAAGTTTACCCGAAAGGGGGGGGGGGGCGCGAAATTTGCCTGTAGGGGGCCCCGAAATTCCTGATGGCAGCCCTGGTCATCAGTATGTACTGGGTGCTCAACCCCTTTAAACTCAACCATTTTTATTGCCACCTAAGAAAGTTGGCAAGAAGTGAGAAAAGTCACAAATGATAGCACATATATGCAGGGGTGTAACTACCATAGCGGCAGACCATGTGACTGCTATGGGGCTCAGGGCAAGAGGGGGTCCTGTCTTAGTTGGGATCATCCCCTCTTCTACTGGGGGTGAAAACTTGGTCAGGACTCTATCCTCTAAAGGAAAAACTTTTAGCAAATGAGGCGGTGGAATAAAATGGCCAAAGGGTCATTGAAAGGAGTTTAGGCTGAAACCTTTCTGTCCTGTGAGGGGCCTGGTTTTATTCTTGCTATGGGGCCCTTACTTCTCCATATACGCCAATGCATATATGGTATGCACCAAAATTTGCAACTTTTTTTTTAATGCCAAAAAATGGATGTAAAACAGTTAATAATTATCCCCCCCAATATGCTGCATAGAATAATAGTGTATAAATTCATTATACAATGGCCATTTTCTATATTGACAATAATGAATCATTTTAACTTGGCTTAACACGTGAAGAGAAACATGTGCTCCATGTAATGGTGAATAAATTATTCAGAGACGTTAGTACCTAAGTGTGGCACAGTTAATGCACTATAGCCATGGACATTTACAAAATGCTGGGAATAGTATTTATATTGTATTGAGTAACTGGATATATTACTTACATTATCATCTCATTTATTTTCAACAGAAAAAAATAGAAAAGTGCGTGGATAAACATATTATATATAAATGTCCGGACGGCATAATGTCTATAGTGATTAATACTGTGCAGATCACAGCTTCTCGAATGCCTTCTCCAATCATTACCTACATGTTATATAGAAAATGGTATTAGGGGGTTAAAGGGGTTCTCTCCCCATGACAACTCCTTTTCATACTGAACTGGCACCAATAATAGGAATAGGAATAACAGGAATATGTTGATTCCTTAAAGCGACTGTCTAGTACAAGACAAAATACTTACATTATCTGGTGAATGAACACTTACATGGTTACTTCTTTTTCATTTTCTTAGGCTACTCTGCTGCCATCCAAGACGACCACACCACTTCTAGGACTATGTGATACACACTGTGCACCGGTAGCCCAGACACTTCCTGCTTGTCCATCCCGGCCCATGGATTGGCCAACACTCTGAGAAGCAGTGCAGCCATCTTGGATGGAAGAAACAGAGCCTGGAACTGACAGATTTGCAGCTAAAAAGATGAAAAGGAGGTGACCATGTAAGTATTCTGTTCGCTCCCCAGTAAAGCTATACTTGCACAACTATATTTTTTGTCTGATCCAAATTTTTGCAGCCGTCTTATTCATTTCTGTTTCAATCTCATAGGGTGTCAAATAACCAAATAGTATATTTTCAGAGTGTGGGTGAAAACTCACAGAAAGAAGGTTTCTAATTGAAGTGCCAGAGTTGCTCCCTTTCTATATAGTAAAAATGAGGTTACAGTCTGTCCAGCTCACCTTGGTTTTATGGTTATCCTGGCTAAACCTACGATTCTATTGAGTACTGTATGTATATCTTTAAATAAAAGAAAGATAAGGTTAAAGGGGTTTTCTGGTAAGAATTTACTTAAAAAGCCAGAAAATGTTAGAAAAAGAAGCATTACTCACCTCACTGATCCCCCACTGAGACTGCTCCAGTCTCTCCTGCTCTTCATTTCCAGTCCTGGCTCAACACACCAGAAATATTAGGAGAGTCCCGCTTAGCCAATCACTTACCTGAGCCATTTCTGGCATGTCAAACCTGTACCAGAGAGTAGAGCACATGGGGACTAGTGCAGGTGAGTAATGCTTCTGTTTTTGGTCTGTCTCTAATCAGCATTTTGGGGATGACACACAGACCGATTCATTTCTATGGGGCCGCAAAAATAGGGACAGCAAATCATTGAACATGTCCTTTTATTCTCTGTTTTGTGGAAAAGAATAGGCATTTTATAATGCGGCCCACAAAAGGTGCGAGATGCACACAGACCACATCCATATTTTGCGGATCCATGATTTGTGGATTGCAAAACGGATACAGTCGTATAAATTATTATTTTTTTCTTGAAATGGAGAATTGCTTTAAGCTGTAAATGCGGATGCACTGAGTATTAGGTACTAGTATCGTATTATATTAAAGCTCTAAACCCGGACATACCCAGAATTTCACCCAGGCAGCCCCTCTGAGATGAGCATTGGAGCATTTAATGCTCCCATGCTCTCCCTTGCACTGTGCTGTATCGCGCAGGGCAAGGGCTTTTTCTGTTTATAACAACACACTGCTGGGCGAAGGCTTCCGCCTAGAACTCCTTATGGAGAGCCCGATACGTCACCAGATCTCCTGAAAATGCCTTTGCCCTGCAGGATTCAGTGCAGGGCAAAGGAGAGCACCGGACTATAAAATGCTCCGAAGCTCATAACAAGTGGCTGCCTGGATGAAAATGTGGGTATGAACCCGAACAACCCTTTTAATTGGGAGAGGTTACTCAGAGTCGCTTTCCTCCAGGGTGATATTGTATCCGCCCTTCTTTGAACAGCTTTGTGTACATTGGGAATTTCTCATAAACTGTATGAAGGTGCTATGGTGTTTGGGCATGGTCACAGAGCCACATTGATAGCTGCTGTGAGAGATGATGGAGGGTTTTAGAAATGATGACTGCTTCTCATCTGACAGCACAGGGTGCCTGACCTGCAGTTACTGTAGCATTCTCTACATAACTCAAGTAATGCACCTAAATCCTCTCAGTGCAGATCTGCCTCTTGAGTTGCCTGTAATCTATCTGACACCACACACACGCAGCTGCATGTGGATCCAGCAGCTGACAGAGCAGTTCACTCTTCGGCTTATTCCTAAGTCATAGTTCAATTACAGATTGTCTACAATGAATATTATTGTACAAGTGACACCGTTACAGCCGGTACAGTAATTTCTGCAGGTTCATACTATATAAATCAAAGAAGGGATTGAAGAGAAATGTCTGTGAAAAACAGAGTTTCCCACTACTAATAGTTTCTGAGCTTCCAAGGCAGTACCCTAATGAACTGGAATGGGTGCCCATCAACATACCAAACAAAAATGGCTCTTGTGTAGACCAAATGGGTCAACCTATACACTGCAGAAATACTGGCGGCCAACGTGCTTCAAGACCTACCAACATTTCCACTGTCTGCAGGAGAAGATGGTGGTTGACCTCCATTTCTGGAGCAGGTGTAATTGGTATGTTTTTTTTTATGACTACATTGGGGACATGGTAGAGAGAGGGTCAGGAGGAGCGACATTACAGCTCATGTAGTTATGGTGTAAAATAGAAAATATGGTGTAGAGTTCCTACACTGACAGGGACGTGGGATGGGGATTGCAGAGGTAGAAGTCACACCGTTACCAAACAAGAAGATACCAGTATTATAAATGGAACATGGCAGGCTGTTACAGATTTTGCATTTGGGGACCTTCAAATCATGCCTCTACATTAATAGCTTTTACAGTAATTTTTATGACATTCTCCAAGTATGGATAGCAACCTAGAACTGTCCTAGACCCTTTCAGGTGAAAACAAATTTATGAAGCACCTTAGGTCATAAATATCCTGAAGATCACTGTTAAAACAAATATATTCTGCATGCATTGTATAGGATTTCCTGTCCTCTACTAACTACATGACAACTCCTGCAGTGCTGTGCTTGGCGAGAGCTATCATATGATGTGCATAATGCATGTAAGATGTGGCCATGGCATGTCTGCCACAGGACAGTATTGCATTTATAACTCTGTACATATAGACTCTAAATGTAAAGCACCATGAATAGGTAAAAAAAATTTATTGCAAATCTGCAAGTTACGATCATAAGGTGAATGCTTTTGACGTTACAACTATCATATGTACCATAGGACAAGTCAGAGGGCGGACCACTGATGTGCTACAATGTAAAGAGCAATTGGAATATTCTCTATGATTTGCCAATTTACACAAGGCGATTTTGATTACGAATGTCTGGAATCGTTCTAGCACTAATGCTCCAAGTATACAGATGTTTAGAGAAGGTTCTATCTCTATCCTCAGAGGCTCCATTTTTCTTTATTCATTTTCTGATGCAGCACATATTCTGCAGCACTGTACAGATATTATCAACATGCACACATCAGTCCCTATTCCTGATAGGTTCACAAATTATTTTCCTCACGCACTAGGACCAATCTCATAGGGCGTTAATTAACCAAATATTATATTTTCAGAGTGTGGGTAACAACTCACATGAAGAAGCTTTCTAACTAAAGAGCTAATGTTGCCCTCATTCTATATAGTAAAAACAATGAATTTATGGTCAGTCCAGCTCACCTTGGTGTTATGGTTATACTGGCTAAACCTATGATTCTATCAAGTACTGTATGTATATATTTAAATAAAAGATAGATAAGATTAAAGGGGTTTACTGGTAAGAATTTGCTTTTAAAAAAAAAAAAAGAGCCAGAAAAATGTTAAAAAAGAAGCATTACTCACCTCACTGATCCCCCGCTGAGGCTGCTCCAGTCTTTGCTGCTCTTCACTTCCTGTCCTGGCTCAACACACCAGAAATATTGAGAAAGTCCTGTTTAGCCAATGACTGACCTTAGCAGTGACTCGCCTCAGTCACTCATCAGCATGCCGAGCCTGGACCGTGGGAACTACTGAAGGTGAGTAATGCTTCTGTTTTCTTTTTAACATTTAATGGCTTTTTTAAATTTTCCCTTGTAAACCCATTTACGACAATGTGAACACATGAACATGCTCATTTGCCCATTTCGATAATTATACATAAAGCATCAAATATTTAGATGGGAGGGGCGATGGTGACTACTAGGAGAAAGCAGGCTAGAAAAAAGAATAATATGTTATAAAATTTTAATAGATGGTGTTTTCATAGCTCTGGTATAGAGCTATGGTTCTAGCCTTACTGATGCCTAAAGCTAAATTTACTTTGGCTAAAACAAAAATTACTAAAAAAGTAAAATAGCAATTTCCACTGGTAAGGAGAACTGCCAAAAAATACATACAAACTGACCTGGTTACTTTTTCTTTCAGATGCATACCAAGTCCTTAGAACTCCAATTGTAAAATCACCCTTGGTCATGGTCTCATTACTTTAGCTGACCACATGCAGTAACATGCCAAATAGTGACGTGGACGCACTGCAGTGTACGTGGTGATACCACCTGGGCTATCAGAAGCCTGTAGCCTGTACCTTCCTCTTCATGCGTGGATCTATGTTTATTAGTGATCAGCACAATAAAAGAAAATCTGTACATGACAGGACACCTAGCCCCAGTGGGCAAGGCTTAATGCAAGGCACATGGTATGCTTGGCATATGTACCATGCAGACAATAAATGGCAGCACCTGACGCAACACTGACCTCTGTCATATATGGCTTCTATCAGATGCAGTTAGAACTATAAAGAAGAATTCCATCATTAAGTATATAGAAGGAAGGGTCATAGTTCAAACCCTGCCTAATTTTAAGCCTTATTTCAAATGGAAGATCCCCAAATCTCCACATCATCTGAAAAGCTGGGTACAGATTTCCATATTTCGGCATTGATTGTGTGCTCAGCGTGTAAACAGCTGGCGACTGAGATGTTTCAGCTCACTACAGATGAGAAGTTGATATTCTCGCTTTGCTGGCTTGCATGTAATGTATCTGGGTAGAAGACATCCCAACAGTGTTTTACAGTTCTGGCAAGGCCAACGTCGGGCCTATGTATACAGAAAGGTTAGCGGAGTAATTGGCACATTCTTTACAGCTTCACACTCTCTGAACCTGTGAGAAGCTGTCATTATTTGATGCTTACCATCTCTCATCTCCATAACATTTACATAGCAATCCAAATACCTCAGACAAACGCCAGCGACAGATCAAACAGAACATTGTGCAGGACAACAGCAATGGTTAACCTGGCTGAATGCAGAAGCGTTCTTAATAGTGGCATTTTCTATACCTTTAATTGTGTCATTGTAAATTTTTCTCCATGTGGGTAATCTAGAAGGGATGCCAAACTCCTTGTCCCAATACAGTATATCTTACACAATACAAACAATAATATTCCCTTGTAGATTGCGAGCCCTGGGGGCGCTGCCTTCTGTCTGTGCCAGCATGTCACTTGGTAAGCGCGTGATTATTGTACTTGCTTGTTTTTATTGTTGGCTCATGTTATACATTTAAATCTACAGTTAAAGGGGTTGTCTCACTTCATAAAATGGTGTTTATCATGTAGACACAGTTAATACAAGGGACTTACTAATGTATCGTGATTTTCCACACAATAGGAAAAGGACGTCGGCCTCTTTGATGGTGCTTTTTCCTATAGTGTGCAAGCACGACCACCGCTGCTGGATTGCTGAGTGGTACCGTATTTTTCGCCCCATAAGACACACTTTTTTCCCCAAAAAATGGGGGGAAAATGCCCCTGCGTCTTATGGGGTGAATGCTAATGTGTGCTTCCATTATGGAAGCGCTCATTAGCACCGGAGGACCAGGAAGCGGGGAAGACTCTGTACTCACCGCTTCCTGGACCTCCGTTCGGCTGTGCTGGGCACAGCGTGAGGGCGCTCTGCGACCTCACGCTGTGCGCAGCACAGCACAGCCGACAGGAAGAAGAAGAGAGAGCGCGGGCGGAGAGGAGCGTCGGCATCCAGGAGCAGGGGAGGTAAGTGGCTTTTTTATTTTTAGTGGCATGCTGGGCTCATAATGGGGGCTAATAAAAGGCATGAAGGCTGAAGTGAGGCATAGGGAATCATGGGGGCTAGAGTGAGGCATGGAGGCTGATATGGGGCTAAAGTGAGGCATGAGGGCTGATATGGGGGCCATAGTGAGGCATGGGGGCTGATATGGGGACTAAAGTGAGGCATGGGGGCTGATATGGGAGCTAACGTGAGGCATGGGGGCTGAAGTGATGGGCTGATATGGGGGCTAATTACAGGCATGGGGGCTAATTACACATATGGGGGCTAATTACAGGCATTAGGGGATGATATAGGGGCTAATTACAGGCATTACAGGCATTGGGGGCTCACATGGGGGCTGAAAAGAGGCATGGGGCTCTTATCTGAGGTTTGATTGGGGGTCATTAATATTGGGGTCTGAGCTGATGTCTGATTGGGGTCTTATTAACATTGGGGAGTCTAATTGCTGGTGTGACCTGAGATTTAATAAAATATTTTTTTCTTATTGCCCTCCTCTAAAACCTCGGTGCGTCTTATGGGCCGGTGCGTCTTATGGGGCGAAAAATACGGTAATAATCCCTGGATACGAGCAGTGTATAATTTGCTGAAAAAATAAGCTAAGCCGGAAAAGGAGGCAATATGGACATTATAATATATTAGTAAGCATCTTGCATTAAAGGGGTTGAACCTAGATATAAGGTGACATCAGCGGGCTCACCGCTAGGTAGAAGTCTCTGCCTAGCGTAGTGATGTGAAGCTCAGTACAGCACCGTCAGTAAACAAACAGAGCTTGTGGTGCACAATGCAGCGCAAGGCAAGGGGGAGGAAGCATCACAACAAAGAAATGCTCTGATGCTCCACTCATATATAGATGAATAAAGAAGACCTTATACCCAGGTTCAGCCTGAACCTGTCTACATAATAAATGCAATTTGCTGAAGTGAGACAACGCCGTTAATGTCTTCTTTTACTGGGGCTGCTCTATCCCTAAATACCCTGGCTGAAGCTCGTTTAGGTCCAGACACCCAATCACAGCAAACTGTATTTTGGCACATATTGTACACACTCCACTATTGTATGAGGGCGTTCCCTAGTACATTGAGTCAGCCACTCAGTACTCCTGAGACTGGTGAGCGAAGTAGAACAGTCTCATAAGTCCTCCCTTTACATCCTATGGTTCTTCTCAGTCTGCTATGTGACATCTTAGAGAAGATGCAGCTGCAGGCCCAATCACTAAAGATAACAGTGAAGAAGATTTACTAATCCTGGATAGACCAGGTGCCAAATCTATTACCGTGGCTCACAGTGCATGATAAATAAAATAAAAATAAAGAAAGTATACATTTCTTTCTAACTTTATACGACCTATTGATTGGCTTACTTGCGACTAAATTTTGGTGCAATTTTTGCCAAATGCTGTTACACTTTCAGCTATCGTCCCTAACTTGTCTAAAGGTGAACTTGTGATTTAAAGTGCACCTGTGGTCTCAGAAAACTTCTGACAGGTCATATTATTTCAAACAGTTGGAATAGTTTCGGAGTTTGGGTGCGATGACCACCACTGATGGCTGAGAGAAGGGACAGTGCAATGTGTCCTTCAACTGCTACTGGCTTTGCTCGCCTGATCTTCAGAAGGACAGGTTTAGTGGTGTACACATACTTTCTATGAACCCATACGCCTCTCTGCATGTATCTCTGAGGAGAGCCAAGCAAAGCCAATCTCAGCCAAAGGGGCAGATCTCTCAGTGGGCACTTCTGCCCCTTTCTCCCAATGGTTGGAGTCTCCAGACACCCACTGATCAAAAGTTCATATATATTACTACTGTGACATGTCAGAAGATGTCAAGGAACATGCAAAACGTCCATACATGTTCACCTAAAACATACAGACCATTCTAAACTAAACGAATAGTATAATGGATTCAAAATTCCAGGAAGAAATAACTACAATATTCCATAAACTCATCACTGCTGAAAATAGAAAATGAAAGAAAATATAAAGACTAAGAACTTGAAACAGGAATCTCATGAGCCCCAATGGAATATTCAATTCAGAGGGACCTTTGGGACACAATAAGGCTACTTTCACACTTGCGTTTGCAGGATCCCTTTGTAAGATCCATCCAGGCTCTCACGAACGGATCCGTCATGATAATACAACCGTCTGCATCCGTTTGTATTATCTTTTACATAGCCAAGACGGATCCATCATGAACTCCATTGAATGTCAATGGAGGACGGATCAGTTTTCTATTGTGTCAGACAAAACGGATCCGTCCTCATTGACTTACATTGTGAGTCATGACGGATCCGTTTGGTTCAGTTTCCATCATGCGGACACCAAAACGCTGCAGGCAGCGTTTTAGTGTCCGTCTCCAAAACGCAATGGAGACTGAACTGAGGTGAACTGATGCATTCTGAACAGATCCTTTTCCATTCAGAATGCATTAGGACAAAACTAATCAGTTTAGGACCGTTTGTGAGAGCCTGTGACGGCTCTCACAAACGGATCCTGCAAACGCAAGTGTGAAAGTAACCTAAGGCTCCAAAGCTCAGATGGGACTGCAACCTCTACACCTCTATACCTATAGGAGTTAAAAAGAGTAGAACGGGTCTTCATATAAAGTATGAAGAAAACTAAGATTATAAGATCGGGGGAGACAACTTTGAAGTTGGTGGTACAAGAAGCAGTAGGTAGCATTTGTCTACTTGGATAATTATTAGATTGACATTTGTCAAAAGCAAGAAATACATGAGAACTTAGCAGCCCATATGTGTGCTTAGTCAGGAGCAAGCACAGAACACTTAGCAAACATTATCATACTTTGGTGATAAGAAGCAATGACAGACAGATCTGCACAACAGGAAGGGGAACATGAGTCCGAGGATTAGTAATACGCTAATGCCATTTAATGTGAAACTTAACACATGCTAAAATGTGATAATTATTATTCATGTAGGTACAATACCCAGAATTACAAAATTAGATTAATGATTTCCAGAACATTTATGAAACTGGACACAGACTCTTTTCTGACTAGTTTCTAGTGAGTTGTGCTTATCTAGTTGAATACAACAGTCAGTCAACTACCTTTCATACAGTATGTAACTAGTTTTACTTGCCAGCCAATATTTTGAGTACCCTAACATGAACTTCTGCTTATCTAATTTGAGAATTACACAAAGTCCTAGTAGGAAAAATTCCTAAACACATAAGCTTCTGGGAATCCAAAATACTTATAGCTTGCATGGAGAAACATACAACAGCCTATGTCAGCTGTGCCATTTGTAGAATACAGAGAGAGTTGAGATCTGCACTCCCTTGTTTGGGTGCTCATAGAAGGTTTAAACGTCAGTATTGTAGAAAAATCTATGGCACACCGTTTAAGTTGCAAAGGTGATTTAATTCATATATAATAAAGTGACATTTTTCTCATTTCCAAATATTCCAGAGAGTAAGGCACAATATTTCTTATAGACCCATATTATTCCCAACATTTCGGTCAGCAATTACCTTTTTCAAGGGATCTGTAGGGGATACAAACATGTCAACCATAAGAACATTGATACTGGTATATTGGAGTGAGTAGAATATAGTGAGTGATAATCTAAAGAACATATACATATATACAAGGCAAAAATCTTATAGTTCATAATAGCTCAATATATTCTCAAGTTAACACCTGTGGGCAGAAGCAATATATGTTTTCTGAGAGACATGTATAACTACCTGAGAGGAAGATATAACATGGATAGCACTATTAGGCTACATTCACACGACCGTATGTGTTTTGCGGTCCGCAAATTGCGGATCCGCAAAACACGGATACCGGCTGTGTGAATGTAGCCGGCCCTATGATAGAACTGCCTATTCTTGTCCGCGATTGCGGACAAGAATAGGACATGCTCTATCTTTTTTGCGGGGCCGCGGATCGGACCTACGGATGCGGACAGCACATTGTGTGCCGTCCACATCTTTTGCGGCTCCATTGAAATGAATGGGTCCGCACCCGTTCCGCAAAATTGCGTAACGGATGCGGACCCAAAACTACGGTCGTGTGAATGCACCCTTAAGGAGATACAAGCGGAGGAGGGTCACAAATGATATAATGGCAAGGCAGATTATAAGGAAGAAAAGATTAAACATAGTCCAATATGAGTGTGTGGTAGAATTACCTTAGGTCTTATGCGTCGCTGTATACGCTCTGGAAATGGACGCTGCTTAGCATGCTGTCCTTCTAGTGTGTAGAGTGTATGGGCTATAAGTAGGTTGCTTAGTAGAGCGTATACAGCGACGCATAAGACCTAAGGTATTTCTACCACACACTCATATTGGACTATGTTTAATCTTTTCTTCCTTATAATCTGCCTTGCCATTATATCATCTGTGACCCTCCTCTCCTTGTATCTCCTTAATAGTGCTATCATCCATGTTATATCTTCCTCTCAGGTAGTTATACATGTCGCTCAGATAACATATATTACTTCTGCCCACAGGTGTTAACTTGAGAATATATTGAGCTATTATGAACTATAAGATTTTTGCCTTGTATATATGTATATGTTCTTTAGATTATCACTCACTATATTCTACTCACTCCAATATACCAGTATCGATGTTCTTATGGTTGACATGTTTGTATCCCCTATAGATCCCTTGAAAAAGGTCATTGCTGACCGAAACGTTGCGAATAATATGGGTCTATAAGAAATATTGTGCCTTACTCTCTGGAATATTTGGAAATGAGAAAAATGTCGCTTTATTATATACTAGCTGAAGGACCCGGCTTCTCCCGGGTATATTTAATTTATTTCTTTTACTGTTTGTGTGTGTGTGTCGTTAAAAGATATCGAGAGTGACCTCTACAGTGCCTGCCCCTTTAACAGTGACCTCTACAGCGGCCCGCCCCTTTAACAGTGACCTCCACAGCGGCCAGCCCCTTTAACAGTGACCTCTACAGCGACCCGCCCCTTTAACAGAGACCTCTACAGCGGCCCGCCCCTTTAACAGTGACCTCTACAGCGGCCCGCCCCTTTAACAGTGACCTCTACAGCAGCCCGCCCCTTTAACAGTGACCTCTACAGCAGCCCGCCCCTTTAACAGTGACCTCTACAGCTGCCCGCCCCTTTAACAGTGACCTCTACAGCAGCCCGCCCCTTTAACAGTGATCTCTACAGCAGCCTGCCCCTTCAACAGTGACCTCTACAGCAGCCTGCCCCTTTAACAGTGACCTCTACAGCTGCCCACCTCTTTAACAGTGACCTCTACAGAAGCCCGCCCCTTTAACTGTGACCTCCACAGCAGCTAGAGTGGCCACTGTCTTCACCCCAGACAGCCAGACCTCACCGGCCATTCCCCCAAACGTGAAACAGCGCCCCCAGTTCCCATGAAGACACATCACTAAACATGAGGCCACGCCCCCCTGGCTCCGTGAAGACATGGAGGAGAAGCTGTCTGAGTGTGAGCTACTGAAAGGGTGGACATCCCTGTGTCTGTCCAGGCACAGCGTCGGACGGAGAACAGGTAGCCAGAAAACTGGACTGTCCAGCCTAAAGCCGGACATCTGGCCACCCTAACATCAGCCTGCCCCTAGGGTGGCCAGAGGTCTTGTTTTAGGCTGGACGGTATGGCTTTCAGACTCCCTGTCCTCTGTCATGCGCAGGGCCTGGATGGACACAGCAGCAGCACTCTCAGCAGCAGCACTGTGCAGTCTGAGCAATGAGCTGCAGGGAGAAAGTCACCCTCCCCCCACCCCCACCCCTGCAGCTGACAGAAGGTGATTTTTACCAATATTTTTAATCCCAGTCAAATGCAGCATGGAAGGGGCGTGGCCTGACTGAGTCAGGGGCGTGACTTAGTGGGATCTGGGGGTGGTGCTTTTAAGTCCTTCTTTTGACAGTGGCCGGAATTACAGGTCGATGCCATAGTAATTTAGGAGGAAGGTGGGTAGCAGTGGAAGAAAACATCTTTTATTACTACTAAACAGTAAATATGTAAAATTTACATTATATGAGGTAATGATTGATGATGAGTTAGTCTAAAACATAAGTTATGACGATGATGAGTTAGTCTAAAACATAAGTTATAGTTATGGTAACCGGGAATACCCATTTACCATTGTCATCCACAGTTGTCACGAGTGGTCTTGCGTCTGGAATCAGACGTTCTGCGCGGCTTTCTAAGTGACAGGTTTGACAGGCTATTCCCTGTGGTTTGGGTGCTGTTCACCACACCCCTTTTCCTCAGCTGTTGCCGCTGGGCAATTAGCTGTCTCCTACTTACCTCTTCCTCTCCCAGTATCCCTTGCGGTTTATATCTGCTTCATACCTGGTTGAGAGTGGTGTGGATCTCGGCTGAGATCCTGTTGCTGAGTTCTACTTAAAGTTAAGTGTTTTCCCTTCCTTTGGTTATTCCTGTTTGAGTCTCCTGTTCCTCCTTACGCTTGGAGGAACAGGTTACTCTTTTGTGTCATTAGACTGCAGGGTGTTCTAGGGTTTATTCAGATTAGGTTCCTGTGTATGAGCTTTCCTACCACCCGGGTTAGTTCATACTGGTAGCCAGCTAGGGCCTAGTCTTAGGGTCCCCTGCAGGAGGTGACCAGTTCCCTGGTTTTGTCTGTTCCCATCCCTCATACGCTCGGTGTGGCTTTTCCCCCCACACCCGAGCGTGACAACAGTGCTCTGCTTCTTTAATGCAGACCTAAAGCAGTGAACTGGCTAGGTTGTCGTAGAAACCTGATGTGTGCCTGTGAGCTTCTATTGGCTGATAAGGGTCATGTGACCAGGCTACTATTGGCTAATGCATTTTTTGGGAATATCTCAGGAACGGTACGTCATGGAGAGTTGAAAACTGTTCTAAAACCTTCCCGGACACCTGATGTACATGTGTGCCAAATTTTGTGATTGTAGCTGCAGCGGTGCGGATTCCTTTAGCGGACATACACACACACACACACATACACACACTCAGCTTTATATATTAGATGAATTAAATCACCTTTGCAACTTAAACGGTGTGCCATAGATTTGTAGAATACAGACTTTTATAAATGGCACAAAGTATTCTGCTAATGGTCATACAGAGTGGCAGCAAGTGACAATACACCGTAGACCAACTTTCCTCAACTCTGGTCCTCTGGTCCCACCTACCAGTCATGATTTGAGAATCAAATTCCACAGAATGAATACCTGTGGTAAGTCCTGATTCATTGCCACTAATCACCTGCTCAATGCTAAAGAAACCTTTACACGAGGGGATTATTGTGTAAATTATAGTTAAATTGAGCGAAACTGCAAGATTATCATGCAGTATAAAAGCAATGAGCGACAGAGTGAAAACCGACAATCGGTAGATTTCTCGTTGGTTCCATCGTTTGTGTGGGCACAAAAATCATTGTCGGACGTTATTATTTATCATGTCACCAAACCACATTATATCAGTTATAACAAATCTGATGTGGAGCTGTGCCAGATAAAAATGACATCGTCTATATACCTTAACCAAAAGAGTATGGTATCATATCCTGGGGTATTCCGGACTTCTCTTTCCCACAGCCCCAGGAACAAAGTTACATATGAGGGCACACAAGACGCCCCCAAAGTGGTGCCCTGGAGCTGCTGGAAGAGGCGGTCCCTAAACAAAAAATAGTTATGATTAAGAGCAAATTCAAGTAGAGTTAAAATAAACTTTACTAAATTATTGTCTAGATCGGTCATGTATAGAGAATACAGTGATGCTCATACTTTCTGGTCGTAGCATATAACCGTGTACAAGGACTCCACGTCACAACTCGCCAGCCACATGTATCCATCCAAATGGATCCCATTTAGATGTCTGAACATGTCAGTGGTGTCCTTAACAAAAGACAATGTTTCTACACTTTTCTGCAGGTAAAAATCAACAAACCTGCAGATATTTGTGCAAAGCCCTCCAATCCCCAAGACAACTGGACATCCTGGAGAATTAGAGAGGTCCTTGTGGACCTTTAGGAGCAAGTAAAACGCCGGTTTAACGAAAAACCTTCCATCATATTATGGCTAATAATCTGATGCTCACATCCCTCAAACATTGTTATTGGGATCTTGTGGGAGTCTCCTATAACAGTTAGCATTATGGAGTTGTCGCAAAGCCTCCCACACATACATCTGCATCGGCTAGATCATATTCACAACATCTTTTAGTCCTTTCAATTCCTGAATCGTTTGTCTCTGAGATCTAGTTAAGTTAGATCTGGATAACGTTCCAGATATACTTGCAAGGTCACTTTTAACCAACTTGACAAAGATGTCAATTGCCGGACATAATGTTTTAGGGGGAATAGTTGAGCTCGGCGGTGCAGATGTGAGGGATAAGTGCGATCCATTCCTTCCTGTTGTTCCTGCAGAAGAGATTCCAAATCCCTTAACGCCTGTCGTTCAATAGGCGATGAGAGGGCTGTAATACCTTCTCCCCTATTAAAGTGTTTTTTTAACACTAATTTACAGGCAAACAATTCACTCTTGTCAGATTCTCCTGGCTCTACTAGGCTGTCTTCAGTTCTCCTAAGTAAACCCAGAAAATATTGATCCTCCTCAACGCAAACTCCCAATTTGTCTCTATGACACATCCAAAGTTTTCCTTATCTGTATTCTTAAAGGCGTGTTCCAGCTAACCGAAATAGCTTTACAGAGGGGTCAGAGGGGCTTTAAAACATAAAAGAAGAGATACTCAACCTCCATTGATGCCTTGCTGATGCAAGGGTCCCCACTGCTCTCTACCTTTGTCACGACAATGTGATATGAGGTGGTGGAGCTCCTGTTCCTTGTGTGGAGGATAGTGGTTTCTCTTCCTCTAAGTTGTCAAATACTAGGAGTTGTAGTTCTTTCCTTATACTCAATCCCTATACTAGTCCATAACATTCTAGATATGATGGGACTTGTAGTTCTCTCCTTTTATACCCGTCTCCTTATAATGTCTACTGATGCCCTATAATAACAGTCTGGACATGCTGCGAGATGCAGTTCTCTCCTCTAATACCCCTCTACCTGTAATTTCCACTGATGCCCTATAATAAGAGTCGGGACATGCTGGGAGATGCAGTTCTCTCCTCTAATACCCCTCTACCTGTAATGTCCACTGATGCCCTATAATAAGAGTCGGGACATGCTGCGAGATGCAGTTCTCTCCTCTAATACCCCTCTACCTGTAATGTCCACTGATGCCCTATAATAAGAGTCTGGACATGCTGTGAGATGCAGTTCTCTCCTCTAATACCCCTCTACCTGTAATGTCCACTGATGCCCTATAATAAGAGTCGGGACATGCTGCGAGATGCAGTTCTCTCCTCTAATACCCCTCTACCTGTAATGTCCACTGATGCCCTATAATAAGAGTCTGGACATGCTGGGAGATGCAGTTCTCTCCTCTAATACCCCTCTACCTGTAATGTCCACTGATGCCCTATAATAAGAGTCTGGACATGCTGGGAGATGCAGTTCTCTCCTCTAATACCCCTCTACCTGTAATGTCCACTGATGCCCTATAATAAGAGTCTGGACATGCTGCGAGATGCAGTTCTCTCCTCTAATACCCCTCTACCTGTAATGTCCACTGATGCCCTATAATAAGAGTCTGGACATGCTGTGAGATGCAGTTCTCTCCTCTAATACCCCTCTACCTGTAATGTCCACTGATGCCCTATAATAACAGTCTGGACATGCTGCGAGATGCAGTTCTCTCCTCTAATACCCCTCTACCTGTAATGTCCACTGATGCCCTATAATAAGAGTCTGGACATGCTGGGAGATGCAGTTCTCTCCTCTAATACCCCTCTACCTGTAATGTCCACTGATGCCCTATAATAAGAGTCTGGACATGCTGGGAGATGCAGTTCTCTCCTCTAATACCCCTCTACCTGTATCACCCTCCAATTTCCAATAATAACAAACTGGCTATGATGAGAGTTGTAGTTCGCTTGTCACTATAATGATTTTCTGCAGCATCTTAGGTGTTTACTAGGTTTTGTTCACAACTGCACTAGTGATTTTAGCCATTCTGCTCTGTCATAGGAGCGCAACAGAGGAAAACACTGTAGTGCCAGATTTGGCACATCAAAGATGACAACACCTAATGGAGCCTAGCATGCTACAAAATCCAGCATTTATGACCTGATCTGTGATGGAGGCAGCTAACACAGATGTGATTAAAGCCTTATGTGTTTTGTAGAATCAGATTATCATGTTCTGCAGCAGCAGAGACGATTATTATGGGGTTCTTTAGCAGCTGAAGTGTGTATTCTGATGTTCTGCAGCATCTGATTTGTGCATTATGCTGTTCTGCAGCAGTTGAAGCAGTTATGCGTCCCCTTGTTAAAACATATGTTGATGTGGGGAGACACGGGACTTGCACAGCCGAAGTGGTGGGGATCAGGTAAGTATGACTACCACCATAAGTCCGGCCAGTGATATATCCTTTATGGGTGGGCAGGCAGGCATGTATAGAGTGGGCTCACAAGTTGATCCGGCACCCTATGTGGCAGGTACCGGCTGGGGTTGCGGGGAGTTTGCTGGTGGGAGGGGCCTTCAAAAATATGCCATGGTTCCTAGCTATTTCTAGTTACGCCTCTGAGGAGTGTGTAAGGTTGGAGGATGGAGGAGCTAATTTGTTTTGTAAGGGTAGGGCCTGCCCTGATTTCTCATGATCGAGGGCTATGGATTTTAACAAGAAAAATATGTCTGGTTTAATAAGCATTGACCATGCTGACATATGCTCTTTAAGTCCTTCTGATGCCGTTGCAAACTATTTTTGTTTTGCTGGAAGACCCCCTTTAAAGTATTAGGAGTGTTGGAGAAAATGAAACACCAGTAGGAAACTTGTAGAAATACAGCATAACATAAAAAATCTTGGAAGCTTCATAATGTTGATCAATCAGACAAAAAAATGAACTGTACGTCTACAGTATAAGAAGTGGGATATATGTAGTTGTAAAACCATTGTTCAACTTTAATGTTACCTGGAATGATTTTATTTGGTCTAGGTTCTCTAGATGTTGTGCTAGAAATTTTGGCTTTCAGGCCCTCAGTGATCTATGGCTCCCAGGATATTAAGCTCAACAATTTTTAACCTTGGCTGATCTCAGGAACCAACTATTTTGCTTGCTGTTTGATAACTTCTCCATCCCAGCTTTCCATTGCTCATACAGCTTCTAATTCCCTTGCCATATCCAGTATTACTCTACCAACTGCCAATCTGCTAAACAGCCTTTATAAAAAAAAATATTACATGGTACAAAAAATATGTATGATACACAGTGAATAAAATATTAAAATCAAAGTCAAACTCTGATTGACCCTTTAACCTTAAAACCCTCTAAAAAGGCAAACAATATTGCACACAATTACACACACTCACACTCATTCGCTTGATTCAGTCATTGCTCACCTCTGTGCCGGTCTATGTACAAGTACAACCCAGCCTTCTGAGATGACGCTTCGTCCCATGTGACTGCTGCGGACTGTGACATGGGATGAAATGTTATCGCAGGAGGCTGGGTTGCACAGCGATTTGCTTGGAAGCAAGAAAGGGGGCAAGGAAACAGTTGTGGGAGGCAGGAAGGGAGTAATGCACATAAGTAATAATAACATACGCATTGGCGAATTGGCCACAGACTCTACAGGGAAATTTCCCTGGGGGCCAATGCCCAGGGGGGCACTTAATCCCTCCTCTTGGCTGCCAGTCAGGTACATAAAGATTTGATGCTCTCAGCATTAATTAATGTAGGAGCATCAGACACTTATGCACCTGGTGGGCGGCTGCAGGCGCCCTCCTGAATCCAATTATATTGCCGTCCTCAGGATGATGATACATACTGTGGGGTGGGAGGCAGTATTTTATGCTGCACTGTGGTATTTGGTTTCCCAGAGGCAGTATTTTGTGCTGAACTGTGGTATTTGGTTCTGCTGGGGAGGTATTTTGTCCTGTACTATAGTATTGCTGACCCTGCCTACTTCTGTTGTCCCTTCTGTCAATTTTAACCTGCCTACAATATGAGGCCACTTTTAGTTTTTTTTGCCAAGGTCACTATAAGTTCCCAGTCCACCCCATAACATACCCTTCAAATAACAATGACAAGAAATGCTGAAATAATACTGCCACAAGGAGCCCAAGTAGTAGTGCTATACAGTGCTCAACTAATATTAGCATATACACATTGCATTGATGAACACAATCAGTACCAATATAGAGACCCATACATACACACAACTAATTGCAGGCCTCGATGATGATGCTAGCATGTACTGCACATGACTGCTGATAGTACATGGATGTACGGCATGTCATTGCTCCAAAAAAAAGGAGGAATCACCCAAGAATCAGTGGATTTACATAGTAAGTAATGATTGTTTTTATTCTATAACATTTCCTGTAGCTAATTTAATTTTTTATACTCTTGGACAACCCCTTTAATTGCAGCATAACAGCCGCTCTCCTGCAGGGGACAGTGTGGGCACAGCTGCCCTGCCTGTGCAATCACAGTGCTGTTCTGTTCATTTATGCAGGAACTGTGCCTATTGTAATCTTAAAGCGGTTGGCCCATCTCATACATTGGGGGCTTACTGTTCACCTCTGCAACCTGCACCTATCTCTAGAACAGAGTCTGCAAAGTGAGGGAGAGCAGACTGCGCATGCATGGCCAGCCTCCATTCACTTCTATGGGAGCGCTGAAAATAGCCCAGCGCTCCTTAGAAGTGAATGGAGCAGTGAGCGCACTTGTGAGGTGTGCTCTCCTTCACTTGGCAGACTCCGTTCTAGAGATAGATGCGGGTCCCAGAGGTGAGACCCTCACATATCAGACATTGGGGCCATATCTTAGCGATTTGTCCCCAATGTATGAGATGGGCCATAAAACTATAACTATATATATTTGGTCAAATCAACCCTATGTATTTAGCACTGACGTTACAACACATCATCACATAAAACATATAAAAAAAACCATGTATCGTATTTTTCGCCCTATAAGACGCATTTGTCTCTGTGATGCAAATGTCTCTGCGTCTTATGGGGCGAATGCTAATGATCGCTTCCATTATGGAAGTGCTCATTAGCAATTAGCACCGGAGGACCAGAAAGCAATGAAGGAGCTGTACTTACCGCTTCTTGGTCCTCTACTTGGCTGTCGTCTGTGCAGGGCTGCGCACAGCGTGAGGGCGCTCTGTGACCTCACGCTGTGCGCGTTAGATCACAGCACAGCCGGAGGAGGGAGAAGAGCGTGGGCGGAGAGGAGCAGCGGCGTCCAGGAGCAGGAGAGGTAAGTGCTTTATTTATTTTATATTCTCTGCGGCTGGGGGCTGGCTGATACAGGCGGCATTGGGGGCTGATACAGGCATTGGGGGCTGATAGAGGCATTGGGGGCTCATATTGGGGGCTGATAGAGGTATTGGGGACTGATGGAGGCATGGGGCTGATAAAAGCATTGGGGGCTCATATTGGGGGCTGATGGAGGCATGGGGGCTGATACAGGCATTGGGGGCTCATACTGGGGGCTGATAGAGGCATTGGGGGCTGATGGAGCATGGGGGCTGATATTGGAGGTATTGGGGGCTGATATAGGCATTGGGGGCTGATACAGGCATTGGGGGCTCATATTGGGGGCTGATAGAGGTATTTGGAGCTGATGGAGGCATGGCGGCTGATACAGGTATTGGGGGGCTCATATCGGGGGCTGATGAAAGCATGGGGGCTGATACAGGCATTGGGGGCTCATATTGAGGGTTCATACAGGCATTGGGGGCTGATATTGGAGGCATTGGGGGCTGATATGAGAGGCAATGCGTGCTGATGAGAGGCATGGGGCTCTTATCTGAGATCTGATTGGGGGTTATTCACATTGGGGTGTGATCTGAGGTCTTATTGGGGTCTTATTAACATTGGGGGTCTGAGGTCTGGTGAAAAATATTTTTTTCTTATTGTCCTGTAAAACCTAGGTGTGTCTTATGGGGTGGAAAATATGGTACTTATACAGCTACTGGTATTAAAAAAAAAAGGATGGTCTGGTCTGTAAAGGTTTAGGGTCAAATATGGACTATGAAATTGCTGAAATAAATATTCCATAATGGTACAAACAAAATCTCATCCTAAGGTTAGTGAAGTGATGGAATCATTACCCTGGATGGGCTATCCATCAGTATGTACACAGCATCTAGTATGCTGCAGTGGTATTCCATCCGTGGTTTCTCATCACTATACACATGTACCTTGCGTTGATGAAAATCGCTTGGATTCCCATCAGAGTAAGGCTACATGCTAGTAAAGTAGTCGTACTTGTATTATTGATTGACTGTTACTAATGCTCTGCTGGGTACATACCAGATGCACCATTACGAAATCACAGGAAACCAACACAAGTCACTCGCATGCACTACCTAATCACTCAAGGAGGACGCGATCTTCATAGCTAATCCATCTTTGACTGATCTCAGCAACATTATGAAGACATTATGCATGTGCTTTTACATCCTCCACATTGTCATTGGCATGAGAAATATTTCACATTAAGAAATATCTTTAAGTTGGTTCTTTATGATTTAAAGGGGTTTTTTACCTTCATAAAAAAGTTGGGTAGCACATATATTACACAGCCTGTCCTGGGGAGAGGGACAGAGACTCAACTGTATGTCTCAAAGGATGAAGATACTTACATTGATGTATTGCTATTGATGTTGATACATGAGCGCACAGTATATGCACATTTGCTCACACTGTTCAGTCCAAATTATATTTAAAGGGGTATCACCATCTCAGACATTGGTGGCATATCGCAACCAATGTGATATAGGAGCGGGAGTCCAGAGGTGGGAACCAGACCTATTTCCAGAATGGGCCCCCCAAAGTGAAGGAGAGCGCACTGCGCAAGCGCAGCTACCTTCCATTCATCAGAATGGGAGTTCCAAAATAGCTGGCAGTCCCATAGCACTCACTCGGCTGGCACTCACTCGGCTGTTTTTGGAACTCCCATAGAAGTGAATAGGAACACACCACATATACGCGGTATGCTCTCCCTCACTACAGGGTCCCCAGAGGTGGGACCCACAGTTATCTGACATTGGTAGCATAGCCTAGCAATGTCTGAGATGGGTAACCCTTTATAGGGTTTGTGCAGCCTGTACATATTGATGACCTATCTTCAGGGTAGGTCATCAATATCTGATCTGTGGGGTCCGACTCCCGTCACCCTTGCTGATCAGCTGTTTGAAGAGGAGGCGATCGTATGCACACTGCTTCCTCTTCAAGATTACACTGCTTGATGTCTCGCTTGCAGCAGTGGCACAGTGAATGGAACAAGCATTGCACTTCGCCTCTGAGACTTTCGAGACGATGCAGTGTAATCTTGAAGAGGAAGTAGTGTTTGTACAAGCGCCATCTCCTCTTCAAACAGCTGATTGCCGGGGGTCATCTGTAACCTAGCTATTACTAATATACATTTGGCAGGGTTTTTGGTAGTCGCTAATCATGGAGACACCTAGATCTGCACAGAAGCTGTAGATTCTATACCACAGGACATTTTTAATTAAGACCATAAGCAAGATTGCTTAATTTTCTTTTATTTAGATGAACTCTACGAGGATCGCTGGAGCAGGATGTAATGTGTGGCAGCCTCTGTACTCAGGAGTGGTACAGGGCTACCACACATTAGTTTGTATTCAAATCACCCCCTTTCTCCAAAATAAAAATACGTAAATAATTAAAAATCAACATTCTGGGCATCGCCGTGTGCAAAAACACCTGTACTATTAAAGGGCTGTCCCACAAAAAATATTCTACAGTTTTCAAACCAGCACCTGCATCAGAATTCTTTTGTAATTGCATGTAATTAAAAGCTTTGCATAGCCACTGAATTATTCAAAAAAATGTATCTGTATAGCGCCACCTGCTGTTTGTTTTTTTCTTATTTCTTTGTCCTGCTCACTGAGATGGTCGCACATGCTCAGTTTCATCCTTCAACTGCCTCCCTGAGTTGTGATAGGGAGAATATGAACATGCCCCCTAAACTGCAGCAGAAAAGACACTCCCCTTGAGCTGTCAGCTTAATATAAATCTAGAAGAGAAATGAATGGGAAGATCTCTGGATCCATGTGAGGTACAGGACAGGTTCTAGCTTTGCTAGTAAGAGATTGTCATGTACTGTATGATGTATGATTTTAATTTTTTACATTAGTCATGGGATAACCCCTTTAATATATAAAAATATTTATCCCATACGGCAAATAGCGAAATGGAAAAAAAGGTCAAAATGGACGATTGGTCCTTTTTTGGTCACTTTATCTTCCGCAAAAAATGTAATAAAAAGTGATTAAAAAGTCATACGCACCTAAGAATGCTATCAATAAAACGTACAGATCACCCCGCAAAAAATGAGCCCTCACGTAGCTCTGTATAACAATACAAAAAGTTATGGGGGGTCAGAATATGGCAATGCAAAGAAAAAATTTGTTTTTTTCAAAAGTTTTAAATTTTTTTCAGTATGAAAATGGAAGAAAAACTATACATATGTGGTATCAATGTAATCTTACTGGCTTGGAAAATTAAAGTAACAGGTCAGTTTTATCGAATAGGAAATGGTGTAAAAAAAAAAGTAAGAAAGGTGTTTTTTAAATAATTTCACCCGATTTGGAAATTTTTCCTGCTTCCCACCACATTGTATGCAACTGTAAATGGGCCATTAGAAAGTACATCTTGTCCCGCAAAAAACAAGTCCTCACACGACTATGTAAGTGAAAAAATAAAAAAGTTACGGCCCTGGGAGGGCTGGGAGTAAAAAAATGAAAAAAATGAAAAATCACCTGATCTTGAAAGAGTGAACCAGTTCAAGACCAGGCCATTTATGCACCTTTCTGACCAAATCACCTGATCTTGAAAGAGTGAACCAGTTCAAGACCAGGCCATTTATCCACCTTTCTGACCATGCGCTGGTGAATAAAGAACACCTACTTTTACTACAATCCAGGGAGTGCCGTGGAATAATTTTTTCTATCACCTTTCTGACCAGACACTTTTTCATTTTTTTTTCCGTCCAGTTATTTAAATCATTTTTGCGTCCTTTGCTCAGTGATACATGTGGCTTTATTAGAATTTTTTTTGCTTTTATTTGATGTACCCAGTAAAATGTAAAAAAAAAATAGTCTTTCACATTTTTTAAAATGATCACCTTTCCATTATGGATGTTTTGATATAGGGGACAGATAATTTATGGCTACCAGGGCAGTATGGACTAGTGGAGACATTTTTAAACATTATTTTTAAAATAGTATATATAAAAATAATATATATAAAATAATATATATAAAAGTCTTTTTTTATATATATACTTTACACTTTGTGCCCCCCCTCCCTCCCCAATAAGATCATACAGAACATTTGGGGGGTTGTGCTAAAAACTACTTTTCACTCTAAAGTTTATTTTCATCGTTTATTTCTTTTCTTTTGTTTTTATTTACCTCATTTACAGTTTTCTTATATCTCCCATGCTTGAATTCTACTTCCTGGTTTGTCATGGACTGCTGTCCCATCATGTCTTAAGGCAGTGAGATGCATCCTGACATTAGCAGGACATGTGACAATAACCAGGTCCTTTTCTACCTCCACATATTCAAAATGCTCCGTGTAACTGGATTTATAGCACACACAACTTGTGCTAGAGTCCATAATTTCTTAAAGCAAAACTCATCATTCTATCTATCTATCTATCTATCTATCTATCTATCTATCCATCGATCCGTCCATAACTGACACTGTATGTGACATGTAACTGACACTGCACATAGAATGTGAGCATGTGCGTCCTGTATTACAAGGCTCCACTACTGGACGTAACCAACAGCAACTGAATTCAAAACTAATTTGCCACAGTGCACAATGGTAGGCTGATTACCTTAGAATAAGGCAGTTTTAATACATTATGGTATTTCGGGAGAGTGATATAACAGCGATATCTATTGGGCAGGATACATTTATATTAGTGGCACAACCCCTTTATCACATATTTTTATTGATTATTTCTCCTGTAATTGGAGCTGACATATTAGCCCCAGTTACAGGGGGCATACAGCCCACTGTGGTTTTACGAGGTTGTTGAACCTCTCTGCAGAGCTAATCTGGTTCTAGGAAGACCCAGCAGCTTGTGCAGTCACCTAGGGATCAAATGATTGCTAGGATCAGAGCGAGAAGTGTTGGATGGTAAAAAAAAATGTTTCTGCCTTATCTTGCAGCACTGCAAGGATTTTTTTCATCCAGAAGTAGCCTTGAAGAGTTAGATATAAACCGCTCGGACAGACGTGGTCAACAAGAGGTCTGTAAAAAATAAGAGGTCTGGTTAAAGAATAAGAACAACCAGTGGACCAGCATGAAAACAGCCAAACCATTTGTTGCTCTCAAGCCACTGGTTGGGAAATACAATGTCCATCTATGCACTTTAACTTCATACAATAGCAGCCATTGTGCCACCCATATTCCACCAATACCTACTGGTAGCAGTGTTGGAAATTTAAAAATTTGACAAAAAGTACAAAAGTCTTCTTCATTAAAACAAATACAAGAGACTAATTGCTGTCATACGAAGCCCTCAATTATAGAGCCCTCTATACTTCATAGATTCTAATGAAGTTTTATGGTGCATGAAGCCTGGTTCAACTGGTTTCTAATCATAAACTAGTGTGTTCTAAAATTTCTTTGCACTGGAACAAATGACCAGTCTTCTATCGCTGTCAATGCTCAGAAAGACCTAGAATGTCATGAAAAATTCTTGACCTAAAGTCAGACCCAGTTAAAGACCATAAAACCATTGATGGTGAGACGCACAAGGGTGACTTCCTTTAAACCAGTAGGATTTCATAGCGGAGTATCATGGTCACCAATGTCAAGATGCCATATACCTTAGTGTCTTCTAGGTTGGTTACCAGGGCAATGAGGCCTACAGCGGGTCGCTGGACAAATGGTTAACATATGCTTCATTGTATTTGTGGCCCAGAATTGGTCTTGTGTGTCCCAGTTCAAGGGGTAAGAGTTCATGAACCTGAGCAGTAGACAGAAGGTGCACTCCAGTATATGACCTTTATCCTTTCCTTGATCTCTGAATACCATCACTGTCTCAACCAGGATCTCTAGTTCATAGAACACAGCCTGCAATGTAAAGACTAGAACAATGAAGACACATGAGAGCCTTTCCCTGCCGAGAAGGGAACAGAAAACCTCCACTCACTCTGCGGGGGACACTCAGGGTGCAATAAAATATCTTGACCTTGTGAAGCATGTCCTGCAGAACCTAAAAGCCGCCTACAGAGTATTTACTCACATGAATGTCACATAGGTATAGACATGTGCAATGCATTCAGGTTTTATGAGTGAACATACATGATTTAAGATTAAGTTTGCAAAATACAGATGCAGCAGGGCTGTTTTTTCCACAATTTAACATGATGCAGTCCCAAAGAGTTAAATCACACAGTCAGATCTGCTTAAAGTCCATAGCAAAATATCTATAAGTATTATTTCTTCTCAGTTGTATCACTATATGGTATACAGGACAGATGTAAATGCATTTGATAAGTCGACAAATATCTTATAAAAATTCTAATTGCTGCAGTGGATTCTGCAGTGTTTTGTACCCTAAAGATTGTCAAGGAGCTGGTGTATACCAGTGAATGAAGAGTTTACTGGTGTTCAGTACTAACCCCCTGAGACACGTAAGATGATGGATGATCCTCTTCTCATCCCATCTGTCTCTCTCCCCCGTACAGATGTGACCAGTTTACACTACTCTACTTGTCCCCTGCCTGTGTGTGCAGTCACAAACACTTCTATATACCTGTGCATACTGAGGTTCTGCCCATGGCTAGGCTTAATTCATTTTGGTCCTGTAATAGCATAAAAGATACCTGATTAAATGCATCAGACAGTTCTTCGCCGGTGAGGAATGAATTTGCACTGGCGCTGTGTACAATGATAATGATGGTTTAATGCTGCAATTTTATTTCTACATCTTCAACCTTGCTGGACACATTAAAAACTGACTGAAGGATAGGAAAAGCTGACTACAAAATAGTCAAGTGACTGTATAATCTAAGAGAGAATAGATTAAAAAGAGGTTATCCTCAGGATAGGCTACGAATATCTGATTAGTGGGGGTCTTACCCCCACCGACCAGCTGTTTGAAGAAGGAGCGGCACTCCGCTTCATAGGCCAGTGACAGCACGTTTATCATTATTATTATTTATTTGAAAACAGCATTAATTCCATGACGTTGTACATCCAACCGGGGCTACCCAAGAAACTATTAACAGACTGGTACAGAGGGGTAGAGGACCCTGCCCGCAAGAGCTTACAATCTAAAAGGGGAGGGGAGAACACAGTAGGTAAGGGTAGAGGCTGCCCATGTGGCTGTGTGGTGGCAGCATGCTTATTGTAGATGGAAGGCTTTCCTGAAAAGTTGGGTTTTCAGGTTTCTCTTGAAGGTTTGGATGTTGGGGGAGAGTCTGATGTTAAAGAGTAGGGGACGATTGTGTGAAGAACAGATGAGAGGAGAACAAAGAAGGAGGTCCTGTGAGGATCTGAGCAGGCACGGGATTCAGCCAGTTCCCTCCAGTTCTCCAGATCCGGTTGTTAAAATTACAACTGGATCGGAGAATGGTGTTACCGGCTGAGTCCCGATCCAGTTTTCTGGTGGCGGCAGGGCAGCTGGAGATGTTCACTCCCATTGCTTTGCGCGCCGCTGATAGTTTAGCTCCTTAGTTGGGTGGTATGTGTGTGTAGTGTAATATATGGTGCATTTATGTATGTGTACCATGAATATGGTGTATTTATGTGTATGTGTACCATGTATATATGGTGTATATTTAAACATGTGTCGGGACGCTGCGTGTCCGCTGTAGAGTAGGGAACCCGTTGTTATAAATTTGAATCCCACCCCTGGATCTGAGATTACGTGTGGGGATGTATCGAGAAAGCGGGTCAGAGATATAAGGAGGTGACAGGTTTTGGATGGCCTTATAGGTAGTTGTTAGTATTTTAAACTGTATTTGCTGGGTAATGAGGAGCCAGTGAAGGGATTGGCAGAGGGGGAGGCAGAGAAGAAATGAGGGGAAAGGTGGATTAACTGGGCAGCGGAGTTGAGAAAAGATTGGAGGGCAGTGAGAGTGCTGGATAGGAGGCCACACAGGAGGATGTTGCAGTAGTCCAGACAGGAGATGACGGGAGCATGTACTAGTATTTTAGCTGACTCAGGGGTGAGGAAGGCGCGAATATGAGAGATGTTCTTAAGCGGAAAACGTCAGTTGGAGGTGAGAGTTTGGATGTGTGGATTAAACGACAGGGCAGAATCAAATGTTATCCTCAGGCAGCGGACCTGTGAGACTAGAGAAAAAGTTTTGATATTAACTGTAATGGATAGGTCAGGTAGGGGGCTGAGTGACATGGGGAAAGAAAATGAATTCAGTTTTCTCCATGTTGAGTTTTTGGAAGTGGGAGTGGAAGAATGAAAATATTGCCGACAGACACGCTGGGATTCTGGATAGCAGGGAAGTGACATCTGGGCCACAGAGGTAGATTTGAGTGTCGTCAGCATCTGGGTTGCCAACTGTCCAGAAATTTCTGGACAGTCCATAAAAATAGGTTACTTTTTTCCTGTGTCTGTAAAAAAAAAAAATACATGTGTCTGTGATTTTTTTGAGAGTGGTGGTACTTGAGTAGGTTATTTTGGTGGTAATTAACATTATTTTACACCTCACAGTAAATGCTGGCAATGACATTTTCTCAGTATATTGAGTCATAGACATGTATTACTGGTAGGTACATTAAAGACCGGCACTCGCTGAATATGAAGTTTAGATATTAGGAAGGCTATAGACTAGCCGAAACGCATTACACGAATAATATGTGACAATAAATATCTAAACTTCATATTCAGCGAGTGGCGGTCTTTAATGTACCTGATTACTGGAGCGTCTCTCCTGACACGTGCACCGCGACAAGAAACCGAAGTGCCGACTCACTACTTCACAATGTATTACTGGTAATCTTTACCATTCACTTTGTTTTTCCAATCAGTCTGTAAAAAAGGTTGGCAGTCCCTGATTTTGGGATAAGTTGTCCAGAAAAAAGAAATATTCTGGTTGGCAACCCTGGTCAGCAAAGAGGTGGTATTGTAAGCCATGGGACTCTATGAGCTGTCCCAGGCCAAATGTATAAATGAAGAAAAATAGGGGACCCAAGACAGAGCCTTGAGGGACACCAACAGAGAGGGGACGTGACGAGGAGGTGGTGTATGAATGGGAAATGCTGAAGGTTCTGTTGGTGAAGTATGAGGAGATCCAAGAGAGGAACAGGTATTTGATGCCAAAGGAAGAGAGGTTTTGTAAGGGGAGAGAGTGGTCAACAGTGTCAGAAGAAAGGCCATTAAGGAGGAGCAGAGAATAGTGACGTTTAGCTTTGGAGGCTAGCAGATCGTTGGTGACTTTGGTTAGGGCAGTTTCAGTGCAGTGATTGGGTCTGAAGCCAGGTTGCAGCTAAACAAAAAGTGGGATGAGAGATGAGAGGACAGTTTGAGATGGACATGTTGTTCAAGGAGTTTGGATGCAAATGGGAGCAGTGATATGGGACGATAGCTGGATAAAGAGGATGGGTCTAGGGAAGGCTTCTTGAGTATGGGTGTGACGGTTGCATGTTTAAAATAGGAAGGAAAGACACCAGTAGTTAGCGATAAGTTGAAGAGGTGGGTCATGGCAGGGATAGCTATGTTGGTAACATTAGGGATGTAGCGGTTTAGTGGGCGGTGTTTAAAGCTTTCACTGATTTTATTGATTTTACCTCTGAAATATGAGGGGTGTTGGAGGGGGCATGTGGGGACAGCGTAGAGAGTTAAAGGTATTAAACTGTTGTTTGGGGTTATGGGAGAAAGATGATATGAGAGTACATAAGTAGTTCTGTCTCGAAGAGGCAAGTGCAGACTTGAACTTGAGAACAACTTGTTTGTATGAGATGAAGTCCTCCTTGGAGTGGGTTTTCTCCCAGCACTGTTCTGTGACTCTGGAAGCTTGTCTCAGTTGTTTTTTGTCTGTTTAGTGTTTCAGGGTTGTAGATTGATTTGCGGGGTCCTGGTGTGTGTGAGAGGGGCAACTGAGTCTAGGGCTGAAGCAATTGTGGTGTTGTAGAAAGCAGCAGCTGTGTCTGTGTCATTAAGGGAAGATATGGTGGATAGTGGTGAGAGAGAGTCTGAGAGTGTGTGAATGTAGCAGTGTTTGAGATGTTTACGAGGTTGTGATATCCTGAGAATAGACCTTCAATATTAAACTCCCACTGATGAACTAGTGTTTCATTCATTAATGGGCAGCACCTTTACACTGACGAACACTTGTTAGATATAATCTGCCCGAACACTGGGCATTATATAGGGCCGTTAAGAAGAGACAGAATGCCCATACACCACACAAAACAGCAGCATTTCCTGGCTGGGCTGTTTTATAGCGGCTATTGGTGACTCACAACTGCAGTTCCTGAGGTTTGCCTGCAGGTCATTATGGGAAAGCCCACCAGACCACCGCCCAAGGTGATGTGATCCCTATTCTCTGTCTTTTGAGCTGTGAAATGGTGGCCATCATTTTGAAAGATTCAAGTTTCAGATTTGCTGATACCCAAAACTTTTGTGAATCAGGGAATGAGTCTGTCTAGTTCATCTCTAATTGTAATCTGTGTTACAGCTGTACACCCATAACACATGGATTATGTGCCCTGTATATTTATCGTACAGGGACCTTGTGTTAAAACAGCAAATTGCAGCAAAACACCATATTCCGCGTCTGCATAGCCACACTAATAAGCAGTGTGCAGAAGTCCCGAGCACCGAGCCTCCTCAAGAAATCTGCTGTGCGGACAAATTCCCCGTCTTCTCCTTCCTATGTATGAAATCTGCTCAACATTACATACTTTTTCTAATTGCCCTGTACGTTATTCTTCCTCTGCCTGTGAAGATCTTATAGCTCTATAAATCAATAATAATACTACTTAACATGACTCGTTCATACACAGAAGGAACAATCAGATGAAGATGGATGAATTCTACTTCATTCCTGAAATTATTTTATTGGAAAGATGGTATAATATGAAAAGTAAAGCAACATACGTATGGCGTACTTGTCATCTGTAAGCAATAAATGTTTTCTTCAGTGACCAGCCTGGCATTCAGTGAGTGATGATGTTATTCATGAATCCATGAGACTGCAGAGGAGAGCCAGTAAATGGCAGATAATACAGAAATCACATTCTCACTTTACACTGGAGTTCACAGCTCAGAGACGTGAGCAGCGGAAAATGCAAGGTTGTAAATGGGAATGTGCCGAGCTCGGGTGTAACCATAATACTTTATGCACTGATTGTTTTATCAATGAAGCTTTTAGACATCATTATATAAAATGATATGCAGCACGGTCTAAGCGTGCAGCCATTTCTCAAAAGATATGACAACCATAATGTCACTAAAGTGTAAAGCTGGCCATACAGGAGACAGATAGCCGCTGAACCCTTCTTCAAATCGTTTGGTTAAACATCTGCAATTGGGGGAAAAGTCAAGATGCCACCACACATGTTAGACAGTCTGCCAATCCTGCCAAATTCAGATGGTTTGGAAGACTTTTATTCAAATGCATAACTCCACTCAGAACTTGGAAATTTGGGTTTGATAGCAGCTAAAGGGGTTTTTCGAGTTTTATGCAAATAAACATTAATCCCTTATTCATTTGATATTATTTTTCCCTCATTGAAGCTAAACATTCTTCTTTACATACAGAAGCTGAAAACCCCAAAAATTAGCCCTACTCTCAGCTGAGAAGGGGAAATAATGATATCTATTATAGGTAATACTCAGCCAACTAGGGGCCCCCTACACCAGGCCAATTGGCCATAGACCTTACAGGGAAATTTCCCGGCAAGCCGATGGCCAGGGGGCCGCCTGGGCCCCCATCACGTCCAGCCAGTGGAAGTTTTTGGAAATGTATTTTGTGCTGCTGGCAGTATTTTATGATGCACTGTGGTATTTGGCTCTATTAGGGTGGTATAATGTGCCACAATATGGTATTGCTGGCCCTGCCTTCCATTGATTTGGTCCCAACTACAAAACGGGGCCACTTTTAGTATTTTTTCCAGGGCCACTTTAAGTTCCCAGTGTGTCCCTGCCCCTACATATATGTACGGCTATCCGGCTCAGTTCCCCTCTGGAGTGAAGCAGAAAAAGCATGAGCGGAAATGAAGCTCACCTGTCAAGGAATCCATGGTGTTAACCCAAATGTATGGTGCAAACTTCATGTTACAACACAATCTCCCAGCTAGTACAGTATGACCTAGAAGTGCAGACACACAACACTGGTTTGTACATGGGTCTCAGTAGAAAGGCAATGGGTACACGTATGACATCAAGTGACCCACTAAGCCAGAACCCTTAAAAAGAAAATGTTTTTTTTTCAGTAAAGCTGCTCTCGCATTTGCATACTGTGGCGATGGTCACAATTTCCAAACATACACTATAATCTCTGGATACAACTTGAAAAAGATCACAGATCAAAACGATATTTGCCAATATTTGATGAACTATTATCTTCTTACAATCCATTTGTAAAGTCTTCCGACCCTTTCACTTTTTTCACATTTTGTTATGTTGCAGCTTGGTGTTAAAATAAAAAATCTAGTTTTTCCCCATCAATCTGCACTCAACACCCCATAATGACAAAGTGAAAATAGAATTGTAGATATTTTTGCAAATTTATTAAAAAGGAAAAACTAAAATTCTAAATGGACATAAGTATTCAGATCCTTTGCTATGACACTTGACATTTAGCTCTGGGGGCCTGCCATTTCTCTTGATCATCTGCGAGATGTTTCTACACCTTGATTGGAGTCCACATGTGGTAAATTCAGTTGTTGAACATTTAGAAAGACAGCCCTGTCTATATAAGAAGGTCTCACAGCTGACAGTGCATATCAGAGCAAAAACCAAGCCATGAGGAGGAAAGAACTGCCTGTAGAGATCAGTAACAGGATTGTGTGAAGATACAGATCTGTAGAACAGTGCAAGCAATTTCTGTTGCACTGAAAGTTCTCAAGAGCACAGTGGCCTCCATAATTCTTAAACGGAAGATGTTTTGTACAACCAGGACTCTTCCTAGATCTGGCCATCAAACTAATTAATCAGGGGAGAAGGGCCTTGGTAAGAGAAAAGAGAAGTGACCAAGAAACCAATGGTCACTGTGGCTGAGCTTCAAAGATCCTGTGTGCAGATGAGATAAACTTCCAGAGGTATTTATGTGAATACAATATTTTAGTTTTTCCTTTTCAATAAAGTATCAACGGTTTTGAACATTCTGTTTTCACTTTGTCATTATGGGGCACTGAGTATACAACAATGGCAAAACACTTGTTTTATATTATCACAGAGCCGCAACATAACAAAACGTGAAATAACTGAAAGGGTCCGAAGACTTTATAAATGCACTGTACTTGTGTTTACTTGAAAAATTTTAAAACTGACTCTACAATTATCACAACCAGTGTTCCATGTATGCTTTACATGATCTTAAAGCGGTATTATGGTAATATCAAGCTATCGCCTATCTACAGTATCCGCTATTAGATTGTTGGGTCTTGTCCGGTGGGACCTCTACGAACATGAGAGCAAGGGCTCCATATCCCTAATATGAATGAAGCGCCAGGACGAGCATGCTCACTGCTGCTTCATTCATCTCCATGGGACTGCTGGAAATAGCCAAGTGATGTACTATCTCCAGCAGTCCCACTTAGAATGAATGGAGTGAGATGATGCATGCTTACTCTTCCTCCATTTATTTTGGGGTTATGGGAATCCATCATGGGTGTCTTGAGCAATAGGACATTAACCAATCTAATAGTTGTCTCCTATTTTGTGGATAGGGAATACAGTGATGTAACTGGAATAAGCCTTGAAAGTCCCTGCACAGTGATTGACAGCTTTTCATCATGGTTTGTATACTGTGAGTGCTGTCAATCATTCTGTGTGGGCTTTCTCTATGAATCCTACGTATAGAGTAAATACATCATCAACCGACATATCCCTGAGCTTGGCATTTTCCCCATCTAGAACAGAAACCATGACAGATCTCCTTTAAAGAGTTTATGGCTTCAAGGTACTTTACATAAAATATTAGAAATTAGTAAAGATTTTCTTAGTCCTGTTCACATCACGTATTCCATCTCGGTTTAACATATACGGCAGCAAGAAAGCTCCAAATATATAAATGTTAAGTGGAGGCTGTGATGGATGCTTAACCATAGCATCCATAGGCTATATAATGGTATCCATTTAACAAATACATTATGAGCTTTTTAATAGCTTTTCATGACACATCCCTTAAATGGGTGCCTATGGGTGACACTGTTAGGATCTGTTTAATGCATCTGTCACCCATAGGCTATAATGGCATCAGTTTAATGCTACAGCATGAAAATCTATTGAAACATTTAATGGATGCCTGTAATAGATGCCATATAGTGACACCTGTAGGTCACCATTAGGTTACCATTTAAAAAAAAATAGATATTTAAAGGTTTTTTTTATTGGACTGGACTGAATATACATTACAAACAGGATTTGTAACAGGGTTGGTGGGGAGTGTGGGAGGCCAGGCAATTGGAGGGGTTGTCCATGCTACAGATATTGATTACCTATCCTATGGCTAGGTCATCATATCAGATTGGCGGGAGTTCAACTCCCATCATCCTGCAGATGAGCTGTTTGAGGGGGCAGTGGTGCTGATGTGAGCGCTGTGTCCTCTTTAGTATTTACCTGCATGCCGTCTACATTGTACTAGCGGAGCAATGTAATTACAGCTCTTTATTCCATTCAAGTAAATAAGAGAGGAAGATGTAACAACGCTGCACTTATGTAATGGACATGGGGGTTGAACCCACTTTGCCAACTAATCGGTCTGGCTTTGAGCTAAACCTAAGGGCGTTATCCTGGCGGTCCCCTGGTATTTAACCTTTAACCCCTGTACAGGGATCTGGACTTCCCTGCAGGTAAACCGCCAGGTCATTACCTATTGGAATAGTCCAAATGTATTTTGCGACTGACCCACAAGGCTCAGAGACACCGGTGCGAAGAACCAGGGGATCAGGCAATACTCATAGTCAGAAAACAGTCTGAGGGCAGGGCAGGCAGGGTTTGTGTGTATCCATGAAAAAAGGCCGAGGTCGGAGCTGGCAGCTCAGGGTCAATATGTTAAACGGTCAGTGGTCAGGACAGGCAGTGGAACAGAGACTGTAAACAGGCAAGGTTCAGTACATGGGTAGTCAGACAAAAAAGGCACACCTTCAATAAGGGCTATCTATACTACAACACCTAAAACTAAGCACACAAAGGCTGCATCTGATCTGGCATGCTCTGGGTCAGCAAGAGTGTGCATGCCTACCCTAGGAACAGAGCGGGAAGCCATGGCAGAGGGAGAAGGTTGCAGCCTGCACATGTGACGGCAGAAGAAGAGGGCCCAAGCTGGTGAGTGATATGTTGTCCATGCATGCACGGAGGAGTAGGACAGCATTGGGCAAGGGACATCTGCATAAAACACTGCCCTACAAGGGAGACAGCATGCAGATATACATCGACGAGAACATGGAGCTCACACAACTGCCGCAGACCCTTGAAACAGCTGATCAGCATGGTTGAGATTGGTCATCAAGGTCTGTGGCCCAGACAAGTCCTTTAAATAAATAATTGTCCATCTGTATCATGCTGAACTCTAAGGACCAAGGAAACATTCTGTAACTCCGGACCAAAAGAGCTCGTCCCTCCCCTGCTTATGACTATTCCCTAACATTTATATAAAATGGAAGAGTCTAACTGCTTGTGTTCTTGGCTTTCCGCCCTGCTTTGCTTTGACTCTTCTACGGCAGAGTCCTGCTTTATATAGCCCTGTTTAATAAATACTGGCACACAACAATACCGCTCGAAAACTGGAAGCTATGTAAGTTATGTCCGCTATTATATATACTGTGATTAAATGTTATACATTACAAGCTCCAGATTTACAAAATGATGCAAAGCGGCAGACAAAACACAACCATGTACTCCAGTGATATTAAATAGTTGCAAATGGAGGAGTTAAATATTTTATCTTCTGGTAAGTAAAATATTTAAATTGAATGTGGGTGAATGATTTCCATATCTGTATTAATAATTACATAGCTGCCAGCAGGCTCTGTTAAGGGCAGAAACATCTCAGTTTAGTCCAGACAATTGCATTATGGGTCGTAATTATGAGCACAACAGTCGGAGGTTTGCAGTATATTATTCATATGGATATATTCATATCTACCCACAGTGGCTGTAAATGCACATTTCTTTTTGTTTAAGGGCATCAAATGTTTCTAGAAGTCATAGCTTCAATGAATACGTTCAAATGAGACATGGGTATAGCATTTTTAAAATAAATATACATAATAAGAGTAGTTAATAACACACAATATTAGGTCATCGTGCCCACCATAGACATGTATGTTCAATGGTGGGCACGATGGGTCGAGCGTGCTTGTGTTGAATGGAGAGAGAGAAGAAAACCAGACATTACCAGACACCTCTGAGGGCAGCTCATCTCCCCAAGAGCACAAGATCGGGCATGTTAAAATATAATTATCTCCAAGATATCTGTCATCAGGGAGAATCAGGGCATCCCCACGGACAATAGATGGTCTGTCGATCCTGCTAGAATCAGCAGTTTTGGCCAAGAATTATCTAATGTGTCTCTCCCCCTAACCCGTCCAGACTACTGTGAATAGATCTATATTCACATGAGCCATTCCTGTTCTGTTGCTCCCAGGCAGTCTTCATTGCACTTCCGTCCCAGCCTGTCAACACCTTTCGCATGGGAAGGGCCATATACACCTCTGCAGCCAATGACTGACCTCAGCTGGACCGTGTCCCCAAGCAGCACATGACCCAGCTTGGACAAACCCTTTAAGTCTGGTTCAGTTGAACCACAAGAGACTTAAACCTTCCTGTTTTACAGCTGTTTGAAAGCAGCCTAAAGCTGGCCATACACATTAGATGTATGGTGCTGAACCCACTGGCCATTTAATGCTGTGCACAGTGGTGTACATAGAGAAGTAAGGGCCCTATAACAAGGATCAAACCAGGGCCCCCACACAGGACTGAAGGGTTTCTGCCTAAACCGTTTTCAATGACCCTTGGGCCATTTTTCCACTGCCTCATTTGCTAAAAGTTGTTCCTTTAGAGGGTAGAGTCCTGACCAGGTTTTCACCCCCAGTAGAAGAGGAGATAATACCAACTAATACTGGGCCCCCTCTTGCCCTGAGCCCCATAGCAGTCACATTGTTTGCCGCTATGGTAGTTACGCCCCTGGCTGTGCACATGCAGACCTCACAGTCATTTTGTGTGGCTCCAACCATCTGGTCAAAGACATGCTTGTCTGCATCTGATGGTCACTAACATGTATTTTCCATGCCGGAGTGAAGAGCCGTGATGTGTGGCATGTTACACGGTAACTAATGGTGCACTGTGTGCCTATTTCTGGGATTCCCATATATTAGCCGAATGGAGGTCTCCTGACCTTTGTGTGGTACTCTAGAGAAAAGTAGATGAGGTGGAGGAGTGGAATGCTTTTGTGCGGTTATGATCATTGTAGTTTTATGGAAGTAGTAAAGTACACATAAACTACAGTACAATGCAGAGAGACGCATACATGTATGGTCTTCTTCTTTCTGGATGGTGAATGGGGAGAAGACCCTCAATCTCCCGATAAGTAGGATTCCTTGAAATGTATCCGGCACGATCATATATTTTTGATCTGCCATATCCCAGATGGTAATACCCCTATAAGTTTTACTGCTGCCCCCAGGATTTGTTCAATCTGGAAATGCAACCTTCGGACTGTTGTACATCCGTGATCCAACGTGTATGGGGACACTGGCGGTCCAATCCTTTTGTTCTCAGTGAAATAAGCTGCTGCCAGAGAAGTCCTTCTTCCTACTGAGGACACAAGCTTGCTCAGTTGAGCTTAGTTTGCATGTATAAGAGGGGATCAGGAATGATAGCTGTCAGATAGCCTGAGGATATACCGTGGTTGGATAACTGGAGCACACTTTATCACATTTTACCAATCTATTTCCTACCATGATAGTGAAGTCTGAGCTCAGGAAACCATAGCCATTAATCATAGTAGAAAAAAATTATACAAAAACTCTATAAAGCTTTTCCATCTCCAGCAAATGCAAGTTAATTTGGGGATTTTTTAATAATATCTTTATGGTGTCAGCAAAATATGCCGGGAGTTTTCAGCCTGTAGAACTGTGAATACCGATCAGACTCTAATATAGGCTGTATAGGATCAATACAAGTTAAAGGACATCCGTCACCAGATTTGTACCTATGACACCGGCTGACCTGTTACATGTGTACTTGGGAGCTGAAGCCATCTGTGTTGTTCCCATGTTCATATGTGCTAAGAAAAATTATGCTTTATTATATACAAATGAGCCTCTAGGAGCAACGGGGGCATTGCTGTTAGACCTAGAGGCTCAGCTCTTTCTGCAACTGCTGCTCCCTCTCCAGTTTGACTGACAAGGCCAGAAAGTGAAAACATCATAATGCCTGGCCCTGTCAACCAAAGTGCAGAGGGTGCGGCAGCTGCAAAGAGAGCTGAGCCTCTAGGTGTAATGGTAACGCCCCCGTTGCTCCTAGAGGCTCATTTGCATATATGAAAACATCATTTTTTTTCAGCAATACGGTATTATATCTGTCCTACTCCCTGCACCCCTGCCAATCAACTATATGATGGGGCAGTGAGTTTCTGAGTTATGTGCAGTCACAAACTTATGTACTTCACTTTTTGTGGGCAAAAAATGAAGGGGACGTGGAGCATGCTGACGTTCCACGAGTTGTTCAGATGATCTGTATGTGTGCCAGTAACTGGATCCTCACTGATTAAATATTGATGGAATGCACTAAAGTTCCAGAAAACCATATTAATGTACATATAATTTATATATATATGATTATATATGAAGTTATTGGTGCACTTGTACCTATCGCTGCATTTACGGCATAGCAGCTCCCTGGATTCCCCAGTCCAATTAAGTTAAAATATCTCTTTCTGGAGTTTGAACTTTACTAGTGGAAGTCCAAGCCTTGGGGAAGTCCAGCCGTCCCTGGTTATTCTTTCTGTGTCATTATGTCAAGCTAACAGAAAGCTAGACTCTAAATGGTTCCTAGAACCTCAATACGCGCAAAATGCCCACAAAGGTGCAATATAAATGCCTGGGAGAGCTAAGGCTGTGCACAGCTAAACATATTAAGATCTCGGGGACTCATTCGGACCAAAAAAACATAATAAGAACACTACTTAGAAGTGCAATTAAAGTGACAAATTACTAATAAACAGGATAAGATCTTAATAAAAGTAACCAACACGACAAAGCAGGAAAGACTGAGTGCATATAATGAAAAACTTATCAGCTCAAGTAGCCATATAAATAAAAAGTAGCACATAACATATAGTAGTCGTCCATGGGAAGAAGAAAAGATGTTTGTACTAGCTCGCCCCGGCCAGTTATCTAGTCCATGATCCCAAACAAATGGTAAATAAAGTTTATGCTGCAAATAAAATTAATCGGAAAGCAGTAATGTGCGGCACATATTTTTCTGTAACATTGCTTACAATAAAGAACTGCACCGGCTGTCAATGATGCTCTCTATGGAGGACATAAATAGGCAAAATGTTACACTATCGCAGCTTCCCAGGATACTGGAATAGAAATATGATTATCTACTGCATCAGGTGTAAATATTTCAGTGGTTGGAATACATTGAGATCTTTCTGCATGATTGCACCCTTGCACACACAGGAGACTAATGTTATATACCAAGGAAAGTCGCGGTAGCCGGCATGGTGTGGACGATCAGAACAGAGAGCACTTGGTTTGTTTGTCAGGAATCCCATCTTTGAGAAGCAACATAATTAAAAAAAGCCATTTTATGACATCATTTACAAAAACTGCTTAAGAGGTCCAAAGTTCTTCCTGCCACGTAAGATGGCACGTGGTAGGTGAGGGGTGTTCTTACAGATTGGGCATTTGGGCCCAGGAGCTTCAGTCGGCATCACAATCCCTTGACCTACAGCATATGTGATACAGTTCTCTTCTTACTGCAGAGGCTGGGATTGTGGGAATGCACATATTCAACCATTTGCAGTGGCTCCTGGCATGGTCAGTGCTCAGCATCGCAATATTAATGAATGGAACAGGGGCTCAGTAGCCTAGGGGCTGTTCAGTACATCAATGCAGAGCATTAGCAGTACTGCTCAGCCAATGCTGCTAATAGAGACTTCTGTTATATGCAATGGGAAGACGCTTGTACAGGCAATCGGCACGATTACATCACCACAGCACCACTTGTCTGTACTGTCAATCAAAGTGGAAAAGTACTACTCAACAAACAGGGACCGGAGAGCTGTGGTGCAGGAGACAAGGTCAGAGGAGGAGATGGGACAACCTCTTTAAATGAGTTTTCCAGTGCAGCAAACACTGTTACATTTACATTTTAAAACAAATATTGTTACATTTTAATAGGACATTTTCAGACGCTTTTAGAAGATGTTTATTTTTTTATTGTTTAGGATTCAAATTCGGAAAGGCGGTGATTGGAATTTTGAATATGTTTTACTATATTTTTAAAAAACTTTTTTCCCCCACTTTTTTACAGTACTTTTGCGATCTTCTGATCTCTCTATTGCAGTCTATGGGATTTTTACAGGCTGCCTGTCAGGCCGTGCCTCAGGCACAGCTTTTCAGGAATATTGCCATGACAGAGCTGGTAGCGTTGACAAGGCCCAAAGCTGTAATAGCAACCAATCGCAACTTCACAATCTCACTGAGGGGGCTGCAACTGGAGGGTAAATAGAGTGATTATCCTCTTTCTAGCCCCACAGAGATGCAATGGTCGTTATTGGCAATGGCATCTGCGCGATTTAATGATGGGGATTACAGTCATCTCCATTCCCAGTCACTGTCAGCAGGTGTCAGCTGTATTATACTGCTTGCACCTGCTGTGTATGGAGCAAGCTCAGTGCTTGAGCTTGCTCCATACTTCCCCATAATGATTATGACATACAGTTATGTCATACATCGTTAAAGGGGTTGTCCGAGTTATGAAAAAAAATATAGCTCCGTAAATCTGATGGGCAGCAATATATAACTAAGCTAAGCAAGTTTTAGGCAAAAAATCTCTACTACCTCATTTCCCTGGTTCTCTTCTGGCCTTTGTTTACCTGCAATAACAACATCTGCCCCGCCCCCTGCTATTCAAAGGGAGTGAACACAAGTGCTGCCCTTAGTGACATGTCTGCCTGCTGGGATACTCAGCAGCATGTTGTATGTGTAGGACTAGAAGTCCCAGCTGTACAATGACACTGCTGATACACACAGGATCTTCCCTCTACCTGTTCTTGTGCAATAATCTACTCAGATCTTCTCTAGTCTGTCAGCTCCTGTGCCCAGCATTTGTCTCATCGCTGCCTGCAGCTTTCAGCCCTGAGTCTGTGCTGGCCGAAGGGGTTAAAATCTTATCTGAAAGAATCCAGGGAGAAAGCAGCAGCAGCAGCCGGCACAGTGATGTCTTGTGCACAGACTCTTATCTGCTCCTTCAGGCTTGTGCACAAAACATCAGCAGAGCAGGGAGAGAAGATGACATCACAGGCCATGTGACCCTCAGTGAAATCTGAGAAAGGAGGCACTGAAGTTAAAGTAAGTGCATTGAAAAAACATTACATTTGCCTAGTTAGAAACATACAAAGGACAAAAAAATAACTTAGGCAACCCATTTAAGGGGTTCCACCACTCTGACATTGTTGCCAGCATGTTGGAAAACCCCTTTAAAAGAGACATATCAGAAGAATACATATCAGAAAAAGCTTTATATTATCACTAGACCTAATTTCTAAAGAAAGAGATTCTAAAGACGTCTTCTGATTTCTGTACGGTGCAGTGACATCATGTAGACATCCTAATCATAAAATCACATTGATGTCTTCACATATATACAGATAATACATGTACACAGCAGGCAGACAGAAATCAGAAGAAGCTTGTTGTCATTAGAATATCTTAGAATTAGGGCTCATGCAACATATTTTTATTCCGTTTCCGTTCCATTTTTTTACAGGTCTGTATGCGGAACCATTCACTTCAATGGGGCTTGAAAAAAATGGAAATGACTCTGTGTGTATTCCGTGTCGGTTTCGCAAAACAATAGAATATGTCCTATTCTTGTGTTGACGAGGACAGGCATTGTTACAATGGATCCGCAAAAAAAAATAAACAGATGCAGCATGGGCGTAACACAGATGTCATCCATTTTTTTGCGGATCTGTGTTTTGTGGAGCGCAAAATACATACGGTTGTGTGCATAAGCCCTTAGAGCATTACATCCTATCCATTCTTGGAAAAAAACATGGACTGGTATCGTTGTAATTATAACCCTCATACATAACATTCACATTGTATTGTTATGTATGACAACCTTATGCGTGACGATATAACATAAAAGAGAAGTGGAAGAACACAGACACAAATTATACGTCAATCCGCTAAAAGATGAATGCAATCTGCCTCATTTTACCAATGAATAATATAAGGAAACCAGGACATGCCTTGCTCTAGTAAAGTCATCTGAAGCTGCGACAAAAGCCAAGTCATTTTTTTCAATCCAAAGGATTTTGTGATCAGAATAATTTTCTAGCAATATAAATATTATGAATGACTTGAGCGTTCATCTCTGCTTCCAGTGTGTAAAGAGATGTTAGGAAATACAATACAAAGTGCAGCCAAGTATGGAGAGCGCTCTATTCATTTCCTAGCGGTTTCTTTGGAAGGCACATAAATATGTTATTATTATGAATAGTCCTATCTGCGCGCGGCACTCTCAACTGATCATAGTAAATGCAGTGTGAGAAGAGAGCAGGGAGATCCCTCATTAATCACATTAATGCATTCATATGTATTTATGTGTCAGTAAAATACCTACGCTAAACCATCCCGATGCTCAGGGAATTGGTATAGTGTAGGAAGAGTGGACTCATGGTCAGAATATCCTAGTAAAGCATCAGAACCTTGGCAATACCATGGTACATAGAAACCCAGGAGCGGAAATTTCCTGATGGGCCGATGCCCAGGGGGCTGCCTGAGTCCTCCTCACGGCCGGCCAGTGGAGGTTTTTGGGGATGTATTTTGTGCTGCTGGCTGCAGTATTTGGTGATGGACTGTGATATTTGGCTCTGTTGGGGCGGTATAATGTGCCACAATATGGTATTGCTGGCCCTGCCTTCCATCAGTTTGGATCCGACTACAAAACAGGGCCACTTTTAGTATTTTATCCAGGGCCACTTTATGCTTCCAGTCTGCCCCTGCAGAAACCTGCTCCGTTGCTATAACACATGGGGCACATCAATAAAGATTGACACAGACTGTATTCTAAATGATGCACCTGACCATACTTAGCACTTTGTCTTTTGGCCAACAGTTTTGCATTCGTGGATGAGCTCGAAACTATTACAGACCAACCCCACTCCATTTATAAAGTGAATGCCATATCATTACACTCCACGCGCCTGTAGGGCAAGTGAGGTTAGACCAGGACTACATTATGGAATGTCATACATACATACTTGCAACATAATAATCTTTACAACATTAGCCCTCATCTCTGTTTACTACAATAGATATGTTCTTTGTTCTGCTAATGATCTAAGGCTTCTATCACATTGGCGTTAGGATTGTCCAGAAGGCTGGGGAAAAGCCTGCCGCATCCGTACTAACGTTCACACATGTGTGCTGCTGGAAGTCCGCTCCGGCCCCATTCACTATAATGGGGGCGGGCCAGAGGTCTGGTCGCAGCACGGCAAACATGCCGAGAGGCGGCCAGACAAAAACAGCTTGCCGGACAATCCTAACGCCAGTGTGAAAGAAGCCTAAGACAAAATCCTCCACAATCCAAACCTCTCTCCCTCATCTCCAAGACTTTTCTTGATCTACACCAGTTCCCTGGAATGCAGTACCCTCAACGATCAGGTTACTTTCACAGCATCCACAGTTTGGTTTTTTTAAGCATACCCTAAAAACACATTTTCAATCAAACCTATTACATTCCCTAATCTCTTTCTTCTCCATTAACCCCCTTCTACATTACTCCTAACTTGATCCCTTCATCCAACAGTGTCCCCCACACTCCATACACCTCAAATCTGTAGATACACATATACTGGCTGTTGAGTGGCTCATGCAGTTTTATAAAGGATGGACGGACTGTTGTACAATAATACAATCAATCACATCTTTTACCTTTTGTTTCACCCATTTTCTCATGGGTTGTACTTGTAAGCTCTTGTGAGCAGGGCCCTCACTCCTGTTACTTGTACTACTGATGAGTTCATTACTCTGTGATATCTGACTCTACCCTCCAAATTATAAATCACTGCAGACTGTGCTGGCACTATATAAATAAAAACATTATAATAATTAAAACGTAGCTTATTATTTAATTGTGCGCTAAATAAAAATATGCCTATTTGCCATCTTTTCATCTACAGGCAATTGTGTTTTTTCAATTGACAAAAATCATGCCAAACGTATTGCAAGATAAAGATGAAAAGAAACTCCATAAAGCACAGTAGTATAGCCATGTACTAAACGGGAAGGTATCATCAGAAAATGACATATTATGTTGGTGTTTCTCTACAAGAGGTCAAGAGCGTAGTGAGGACATCAGTGTCTCTGCACAGGCAGTGTGCTATTGTCACTGCATGGTGCCCCCTGCAAAGACATGACCCAGCCGCTCGTTGTGGGAACTGGGTCAGTTGGGTTTCAAGTTTTGTTTTTTTGTTATTTTCATAGGCATAGATGGGAAATTATTAATGGTGGTGCCGGGAAAAATATTACTTTATGGATGCACAAAAGGTGGACATTACTACTTTGTGGGAACTCAAAAAGGGGCATTATGTGTGTGGACACTATGGGCAGATTTATCATAGCCCAGCAGCATACGTCAGACTATGATAACGAGGCGTGCTTGCCGGATGCTGAGCCTGATTTATGATGAAGTGTATGCCTCGTCATAAATTGGGCACAGCATCTGGCAGTCCGCGCACGTACCCTGGCGTAGCCCCTGCCTGGAGTAGATTTCAGTGTTCTTTTACACTAGAAAACTGGCATAGACGATGATAAATGTGGTGGGGCCACCTGCCTCCCTCACCATGCCTCCTGGAGAAACGGCACTTGTGCAAAACAAATCTGTGTAAAAGATGCAATGGATGGAAAAGGCGCAAAAGTGTAGTTTGTGACTTTTTCACGCCACAAAAGTGGTGCATCTTTATGATAAATGCGCCCAATTGACAGAGTGAGGTACTAAAGGGACTTCTGTGTGGGGAACAAAAGATGGGTACTAGTACTGTGTGGGTCACCAAAGAGAGCATTATTACCATCCAGGGCACTATGGATGGCAAGTTGGTTGTAGAGGTGTGAAAAGGTGTTAAGGGTACCGGAAAAGAAATGAGCTAAATATGTCTGTTTGGCATATTTTGTGATCTCGGTGGAATGAAGAAGAAAGGGGAAGTAAACACCTTCACATGGAGAAGATGTCACCTGTGAGTCACTGAATGTAACTGTACTCAGAGGCGTAGCTAAAGGCTCATGGGCCCTGGTACAAGAGTTCAGCTTGGGCCCCCTTACCTCGGTGCTTTGTGGCCAGGGGCATAGGAAGCACAAAGCCTTCGTGCTGCCTGAGGCAAACATTGAAACAGCACCCCCTCCCCATGCCAAATTCTTGACCTAACCCCTTCCCTCCAGCCAGAGATGTGACTAGACCAGCATGCACTTTCTATAATACCAGTATCTTGTTATGTGGCACAAGGGACTTTGGGCCCCCTCAGTCTCCTGGGCCCGGTAGCAACTGTTACCTCTGCACCTCCTATAGCTGCACCCCTGACTGTCCTGTAATCATAAGGACTGCACAGCACCCGTGTGGATTTGGTAACAACCACCACTGTATGGTGATAGCACTGGTCTTTGTAATATATATATATATATATATATATATATATATATATATATTTGTTTTTTAAGTGCAGTAACAGTATGGTGCTATAATTCAGAAACAATAAGGTGGTAATATATGACCAGAATATTTCTCCCTCATATAGTGGCATATTAGTCTTAGTATACTGGGTTTTGTTCAGTATGACTATGCTGATAATATAATCTGCCCCTTCTATACTAGTGTATGGCTATTACGTATAGATACACTATGGACAGACCCCACTGACTATAATGGGGCCTGTCAGGCGTCCATTTGAGAGTAAGGCATTTTACTAGTCAAAATAGTGCAGATTTTTTAATGGAATCTGAGGCAGAGGCCACTAACACAGACATCACTGTAACTTACACATCTTCTTGTATATAGTGATATGGAGCATGCTGGTATAACCTGGGTATCTCCTGTATATAATTATATATGTACACCTGGTATAACCTGGGTATCTCCTGTATATAATTATATATGTACAGCTGGTATAAGTTATACATCTTCTTCTATATAGTGATATGGAGCATGCTGGTATAACCGGGGCATCTCCTGTATATAATTATATATGTACAGCTGCTATAAGTTAGACATCTTCTTGTATATAGTGATATGTACACCTGGTATAACCTGGGTATCTCCTGTATATAATTATATATGTACAGCTGGTATAACCTGGGTATCTCCTGTATATAATTATATATGTACAGCTGGTATAACCTGGGTATCTCCTGTATATAATTATATATGTACAGCTGGTATAACCTGGGTATCTCCTGTATATAGTTATATATGTACAGCTGGTATAAGTTATACATCTTCTTGTATATAGTGATATGGAGCATGCTGGTATAACCTGGGTATCTCCTGTATATAGTTATATATGTACAGCTCGTATAACCTAGGTATCTCCTGTATATAATTATATATGTACAGCTGGTATAATCGGGGCATCTCCTGTATATAATTATATATGTACAGCTGGTATAAGTTATACATCTTCTTGTATATAGTGATATGGAGCATGCTGGTATAACCTGGGTATCTCCTGTATATAGTTATATATGTACAGCTCGTATAACCTGGGTATCTCCTGTATATAATTATATATGTACAGCTGGTATAACCTGGGTATCTCCTGTATATAGTTATATATGTACAGCTGGTATAAATTATACATCTTCTTGTATATAGTGATATGGAGCATGCTGGTATAACCTGGGTATCTCCTGTATATAGTTATATATGTACAGCTGGTATAAGTTATACATCTTCTTGTATATAGTGATATGGAGCATGCTGGTATAACCTGGGTATCTCCTGTATATAGTTATATATGTACAGCTGGTATAACCTGGGTATCTCCTGTATATAGTTATATATGTACAGCTGGTATAACCTGGGTATCTCCTGTATATAATTATATATGTACAGCTGGTATAACCTGGGTATCTCCTGTATATAGTTATATATGTACAGCTGGTATAAGTTATACATCTTCTTGTATATAGTGATATGGAGCATGCTGGTATAACCTGGGTATCTCCTGTATATAGTTATATATGTACAGCTGGTATAACCTGGGTATCTCCTATATATAATTATATATGTACAGCTGGTATAAGTTATACATCTTCTTGTATATAGTGATATGGAGCATGCTGGTATAACCTGGGTATCTCCTGTATATAGTTATATATGTACAGCTCGTATAACCTGGGTATCTCCTGTATATAATTATATATGTACAGCTGGTATAACCGGGGCATCTCCTGTATATAATTATATATGTACAGCTGCTATAAGTTAGACATCTTCTTGTATATAGTGATAAGGACCATGCTGGTATAACCTGGGTATCTCCTGTATATAATTATATATGTACAGCTGGTATAACCTGGGTATCTCCTGTATATAGTTATATATGTACAGCTGGTATAAATTATACATCTTCTTGTATATAGTGATATGGAGCATGCTGGTATAACCTGGGTATCTCCTGTATATAGTTATATATGTACAGCTGGTATAAGTTATACATCTTCTTGTATATAGTGATATGGAGCATGCTGGTATAACCTGGGTATCTCCTGTATATAGTTATATATGTACAGCTGGTATAACCTGGGTATCTCCTGTATATAGTTATATATGTACAGCTGGTATAACCTGGGTATCTCCTGTATATAATTATATATGTACAGCTGGTATAACCTGGGTATCTCCTGTATATAGTTATATATGTACAGCTGGTATAAGTTATACATCTTCTTGTATATAGTGATATGGAGCATGCTGGTATAACCTGGGTATCTCCTGTATATAGTTATATATGTACAGCTGGTATAACCTGGGTATCTCCTATATATAATTATATATGTACAGCTGGTATAAGTTATACATCTTCTTGTATATAGTGATATGGAGCATGCTGGTATAACCTGGGTATCTCCTGTATATAGTTATATATGTACAGCTGGTATAACCTGGGTATCTCCTATATATAATTATATATGTACAGCTGGTATAAGTTATACATCTTCTTGTATATAGTGATATGGAGCATGCCGGTATAATCTGGGCATGTAGTATGTAATACTATTGTGCACTACAGTCCCCGGTACGATGTCCTCCTTTTCGGGGTGTGATGTCCTCCTTTTTGGGGCTCCGCAAGTGGCCACCCTAGTCAAGATAGTTTAATAAGGAATATGAAGCGACTGTCAACAACAGTGGAAATAATGCTGCCAAATTCCCAAAATGTTATGATGCGCCCATATTTTTCTGCCTTCTATTATACACATTTTTTGCTCCAGGTAATATAAGATCTCTCATATACTAATTATCGAGAATTGCAACAAAATTTTTAAATCTTAGAAAACGTAGTAAACAATAAATGGAAAGCATCCATGTTCGTCACTTTAAGGTTTAAATGGTCGGTGATAACATTTCCAATTTACAAGCTGCCGAACAGTGGACAAAACCTTTAACTCCTTTTATACTGAACCTCATGTAGCGCAAGTTGTAACCTGACACAGATCTCTTAGGAAATGAGCACAGAACAAAGCACATATACAATCCCTACCGATGGAGGTCCAATATACTCTGAAGGCAAGGGACAGAGCGATAGCCATACAATCGATACGGAAACAGCAGAACACACAGATCTTGTGCTGTTCAGTGACAGTAAGACCAATGGCCCAATTTAACTCTTTAATGAGAGGCCTCAGGACTCATTTTGTTCTACTAGTCAATGCTTTATCTATAAGATATATCTTTAATTTCATTATTTATGTGTCCCCGTGGAATTCGTGTTCGTGGCTGTTTGATGGGGGATATGGTAGAAATGCATAATGAGGGAATTAATTATTTGTATTGTTTGCTCAATAAATGTGCTCATGTTAAATGTGCATTTTTTGTAATAAGGATGCATGATCCTAATTTAAGTTTCTTATTCTAGATCTACGTAATTTTTTTTCTACATATGCAGGATTCAACTGAACTGTGAAAAACATGGTGAAAAAAACCACAAAAACAGAGAGCATGCGAGACATTTTCTGGGCTGGTATCTGTTACTGGAAATGGCTACTGGTAGCCGAAATAAATCCAGGAGCAGATATGATCTAGAAGCTGGCCGTCTGGAAAGCCATGTGATGAAGTTTAGACAGATAAAACTGATGTATACAATTAAACATCAGAAGCATTTGCAAAACAATATGGACAAAGGAAAATAGATTGCTTCAATCAGGTCTGGCGTAAAATGCGGACCAGCAGAAATTTATGACGGTCAGATATTCATATATTAATCACAATGCACTTACCATGAAATCGCTCACCTAGGCTGGCATTATATCACTGGCAAACAGGGTCTCTACTAATCCATCCCTATCATGTGTGCACACTTTGATTTTCCATTGTGGTATTATTTATAAAATATATGGTGCTGTTACTTAAGCACACTATGGCACCATTCCAGTAGTATACTAGGAGGGCATGCGTATTACTGATGACTTTGATCTTTGGAGAACTCATTCATGTATAGGGGTCTGGTTGTAATAGTAAACTCTGGTTCCCTTATGATGTCTACTTAGGGCTTGTTCACACATCAGTTATTTGATCAGTCATTTCCATTAGTTATTGTCAGCCAAAACCAGGAGTGGAGCCTCCACCGAGATCAGGTATAATGAAAAGATATGCACCTGTTCAGTGTTGGCCTGGTTTTGGCTCACAATAACTGATGGAAATAACTGATCAAAAACGTAAGTGTGAACAAGGCCTTAAAGTAGTTATCCCATGAGTCATGTAAAAAATGAAAATCAGACATCATATAGCTTATGCCAAAGCTGGAACTAGTCCTGTACATCACATGGATCTACAGCTAGTCTTGTCCAAATGCGCTAATTTATATCAAGCTGACAGCCCAGGGGATGTGTCCTTTTATTCAGGGCTGGTGGCCGTTAAAGGATGGAACTGAGCATGTGCGACCACTTAGAGAGGTAGACAGAGAAATGAGGAAAAGAAAACACAGCAGATGGTGCTATACATATAGATTTTTATTGAATAACTCAGTGGTTATACAAAATGTTTTATTACATGTAATTACAAAAGTATTCAGATGCTGGTGTTGGTTTAAAAAATGTAGAATGTGTTTCATGGGGCAACCCTTTTAAAGGGACTCTCAGTACATTCAAATTGCCCTAGCCATGGGCAGCATGAAACAGGAGCAGCCTCCCACATTACTGTGACTCTGAAGTATTTTAGAGAAAACATAGTTTTAAAAAAAGCTGTGCGTGGGGAGAAGTGTCAGCTAGGTAGCATCTTCCCCCCCATGGGATCTCCACTGGTCCTTCTATGAACACTACTTTCCTAATCCACAGACTTTGAAGGGAATCGGTCAGCTCTGAAACTGGAGTCAGAGGTGTATAGTTATTATCCAATTTGTATCTTCGCCTGCAAACCAACAGTATATTGCACTGAGAGGACTCCTGAACTCATGGACATAATGGAAAGGACTCCAGGAGGAGTATGCTTAGTGAATTCTACTTTGTGGAAGTACAGTGTTGGAATATGTGAGTATGAAGATGCAAATATAATTGGACTCAGTGCCACTTACACCATACATTGCTTACTGTGGTTTTAGGGATGTTTCGGAGATGACAAACCCCTTTGAAGGTTAGGAATCCTTTAGGAACATATCTAATGGATGAAAAGAAGCAGATACATGTAAAAACTCCCATCCTCTTCTTGTGCATATTTGTTTTTGGGCAGTGTCATTTGAAGACCTGAATGGTACAATCTGGAACAGAAATCAAAATGGAAATAGCACTTAATGACACTTCACAGCACCGTCTTATCATTTCCACATCACACTGCAAGACTCGCTTTGCCAACTTGCTTGTACAATTAAAATCTCCTTCTGTTACCAACACATAATATTAACAATATGTTACATATATTTGGACAACATCTTTTGCATCACTGAGGCCATATGGTATCTCAAGTGAATGAAGAAAGGAAAAAGCCACAATTGTTCACCAATATTTCGTTTTAAACACAGTCCTTGAAGAATCTATAGGAGAACATCATGACAATTAACTCATGTCCCCCAAAAGGAAAACAAGACAGAGGGGTCTGGTTTGAGTGACATGAGCTTGTTTGCGTTGTTTTTTTGCCATGAAGCAATGCCTAAAAATAAGTCTCCTTAGACCCAGGGTCTTTTCAGGGAGACACAGTCCACCAGACCGAGGAACAGAATATTAGAAAAGAAGGTGGGTTTTCATAAAAAATGAGTAAATTCTCAAGAAAACCATAAGAGTTATTCTGATTCCCTGATCGGATGAACTGTATGAATTGTGCAGGAAACCCATGAGGAGTCTCTGTGTGAGACCACCTCTTTCTACATATTATTAAAGGGCCGTTTATTTCAGGGAACTATACATATGAAAAGGGTGTCCATACATAAAACCATAAGCATGGTCAAGATGAGTTACAAACATACAAAAGGAGAGAGGGCCCTGCCCGCAAGGGCTTACAACCTACAAGTGATGGGGACGGGGGAAGGATACAGTAGGTGAGGTTAAAGGTGCTCATATGGCAGTATAGTGGCAGCAGGGTTACTGTAGGTTGTAGGCTTATATGAAGAGGGGGGTTTTCAGGTTACTCTTGAAGGTTTCTGCAGTAGGTGAAAGTCTGATATGTTGGGGTAGAGAGCTCCAGAATATGGGGAAGGAGAAATCTTGGAGGTGATTGTGGAAAGGGCAAATAGGAGAGTAGAGAAGGGAGTCTTGTGAGGATCCAAGATTATGAGTGGAAAGGTACTGGAAGATCAGGTCACAGATGTGTGGAGGGGACAGTCTTGTACGTCATAGTTAACGTTTTATTCTTGATTCGTTGGGGAGTCAGTGATTGCATTGGCAGAGAGAAATGGCAGAGGAATAACAGGGAGAGAGGTGGATTAATCAGGCAGCAGATTTGAGGATAGACTGGAGGAGCGCCAGAGATTTAGATAGGAGGCAACAGAGGAAGATGTTGCAGTAGTCTAGGCGGAAGATGATGAGGTATGTCAAGCAATTTTGTGGACTCATGGTCAAAAAATGTGCAGATATTTTTTAGTTGAATTCAGCAGGAGGTGAAAAGGGCTTGGATGTGTAATTTGTAGGACATGGTAGAATCAAAAGTTACCCTAAGGTAGTGGACTTGTGAGACTGGGAAGAGCAAGCAGCTATGGACTGTGATACATAAGTTTATTGGGGGTTCAATGAGATGGGAGAAAGATAAAACATTCTGTTGTCCATGTTAAGTTTAAGAAAGCATAATGAGAATATAGTAGACAGACATTGTGGGTTTCTGGATAGTACAGAGGTGACATCTGAACCAGATGTCATCAGCATATCCTCTTGATATGTCACTAATATCTGATTGGTGGGGTGTTACACCTGCGACCCCCACCGATCAGCTGTCTGAGAAGACACCAACGCTCCTGTGACCGCTGTGTCTTTATCCCTAGGCCAGTGATGTCACGTTCATTGGTCACATGGCCTAGACACAGCCCAGCCCCTTTGAAGTGAATGGGGCAGAGTTGCGATACCAAGCATAATGCAATACAATGTACGGTGCTGTGCTTGGTAAGTTGTGAGAAGACTGCGGTGCTCAAAGGAGCGCTGGTACCTTCTCAAACAGCTGATCGGCGGGGGTCCCACATGTTGATTATGTCATCAGTTAGAGTTGGAAGACTTCTTTAAAAAACGTCTGATTATACCATTAGGAAGAGAGGGGTGTCTTTTTTTGTTTGTTTACTGATTGATTTTCACGTAAAGTAAAATAAATTGACATTTTTGCATTTTACCTTCAGTTTCTAATCCATTTTCATATTTGTAGTATTGTGTAAACTGTAAAATGAACGTATATTTTGGTACCATTTTACAAAAACCTTGATTCTGGTGAAAAATCCCATAGACCAGCCACTGCCTGTCATCTGTATAATCCTTTGCCCTGTACAATTCAGCTTGTCAAAGTATAAACTGTTGAGCCAAGCCTGGGTCAGAAGTGTTCCATGTTGTTTTTCATACAAATATACATTAGCTGCATAGAAAAGACTTATTGTACGCGATGCGGATATCCTTTTGCTGGGATGAAAGGGATTGTCCGGGTTTTTTTTTTAAAGGGAACCTGTCATCAACTTTATGCTTCCCATACCAACGACAGAATGAAGTAGAGACAGGTGAGTTGATTTCAGCGGTCTGTCATTTGTAAGTTAAAAGTAAGTGGTTGCCGAGAACCAACATCACAATCATTGCAGACTAGGCCTGGAAAAGAGTCCCGGCCACCTGAGAAGAGTCATGGTTATTCATGAATTCCTGCTCTCCCTGCCCACCTGATGATGACTGACAGTCTTCTACCTAGTTTTCTCCCTTTCTCTCTAGGAGAGAACTGCCAATCATCAGCAGATGGGTTAGAGTGCACGAGATTATGAATAACCATGACTCTTCTCAGGTAGATTTGACTCTTTTTAAGGCCTGGGCTGCAATGATTAAGATACTGGTTCTCGGCAACCACTTACTTTTAGCTCATGAGTGACACATCACTGAAATCAGCATTTCTGTCACTATTTTATGCTGCCCTCAGTGAGGTCACCATAAAGTTGACGACAGGTTCCCTTTAAGTGATAGCCTGTAGGCCAGGGGTAGGCAACCTTCTGCACTCCAGCTGTAGTGAAACTACAACTCCCAGCATGCATAATTGCTCTGCTCTTCACAGAACTCCCATAGAAATAAATATAGCATGCTGGGAATTGTAGTTTCACATCAGCTGGAGTGCCGAAGGTTGCTATAGGCGATCACTGGCTGATCGGCAGGGGTGCAGGGTGCCTGGTACCACTAATCAGCTAGTGACGGCTTATCTCAAGGATAGGCTATCATTTAAAAAAAGCCAGACAAACCTTTTAATCCTTTTACCCCTTTTCCTTCTGGAAATGAACAGAATAACAAAACAGCTATGGATGTGACATAAGCGCTCCAGCAGAGCACGCAGACAGACCACCTGATGGGCGCTAACATAATTCCTTGACCCTGCGCCCTGAAACAGAACAGGATTTTGTTTATAGTTATTTTCTGGAAGGCGATGGGGAGGTTGGGCAGAAATCGGTGACAAATGAGACCTAGTGCCAAATCATCTAATAAAACTAACTTTGCATATTACTTGAAGCTGCCATTCCTTCTAATTTGCATGAATCACAGATCCATTCCGCTGAGCTCTGCATTTTGATGCAGTTATGGATGAGATGGAAAATGCAGAGAGACAATGCGTTTGAGAGGAGAGCTCTTCCGCCTGCTGTCGTTTCTGCTTGCATCTTCCATTTAGATGTTTCCCTTCTCCCAATATCATCCATTTTCTTTTACTGCCTGGAATCATCAGTCCCCTTTATACCACAGAAAGCCATTCAATATTTATTTGCAGTCCCAAAGAATACATTCCTAAAACCTCTGTACTGCCACCCGTTCACTGGATTTTATTAGCATTTAATATTGTAATACTGTATGGATGTGCAATAAAATTCCAGGAATCTTATTTTAATCAGGGAAATATATTAGAGGAAAAAACCTACTTTAATTCTAAATAAAAGTTTTGTCTTAATTTTGAATTGTGGTCATAAAAGTATGGAAAATTTCACTTCAGCTCGTTGCACCTTTTAAAATGTCCTTTATTACTTCACATTTGTCACACTAAGGAGTTTCTGATAATTAAAGTGGAGAAGCAGCTTAAACACCAAACACATTTTAATAAGCTAAAGAGGTCGTCCGAGTGTTTAATACTGTTGACCTATCCTCAGGATCTGATTGGTGGGGGTCCCACTCCCAGCATTTCTCCATTAGCTGTTTGAAGATGAGGCGGCACTCTTCCTAGGCCAGTAACATCATGTTCATTGGTCATAAGGTCTACATGAATGGGGTTGAGCTGCGATACCAAGCACAGTCTCTATCCAATGGATGGCACTGTGCTTGGTAAGCTGTAAGGAGCCCATCAGGGGGAATTACCTTTTTTCTTGTGAAGACTGCCAAGCTGGTTGTGGGAGTCTTAAAGGGGTTGTCCGAGTTATTTTTTTGTTCTTTATATGTTTCTAACTTGTCAGGTATAGCAACTTTCTCATATACTTTGTGTTTCTAAAGCTGCTGGTTTCTCAGAGTTGACTGAGGGTCACATGACCTGTGATGTCACCTTATCTCTCTGCTCTGTGATGTTTCCTGTAGAAGCCTCAGAGTTCAGATAACAGTCTGTACACGAGACCTCACTGGCCACGCCCCCTTTCTTTGCTGGCTCCTGCTATCTGCTCTCTCCCTGGTTTCCTTCAGATAAAACATTAACCCCTTCAGCCAGAACACACTGAGGGCTCAAGGCTTTACAACAAACAGTAGCTGCAGCAGTGAGAGGAGACAAATGCTGGGCACAAGAGCTGTAGAGGAATTGTATTGTACAAGAACAGGTAGGGAGAAATTCCTGTATGTATTAGCAGTGTCATTGTACAGCTGGGACTTGTAGTCCTACACATACAACATGCTGCTGAGTATTCCAGCAGGCAGACATGTCACTCAGCACTTGTATTCATTCCCTTTGCAGAGAGGGGGGGAGAAGGGGGAGGGGCTGAGATTGTTGTTATTGCATGTAAACAAAGACCAGAAGAGAACCAGGGAAATTAGGAAATATGGATTTTTTTTGCCTAAAACTTGCTTAACATAGTTATATATATTGCTGCCCATCAGATTTACAGTGCTATATATTTTTTGTCATAACTCGGACAACCCCTTTAAAGGCCAAGCAATGACCCATGAGAAGATTCTGGTTTAGGCTTATATCCCTAGTCATTGTTTCATTAACTTATAGGGTAGCCATCCAACAGGTGGCACTAGGGAGCTAACTTTTGTCCTGGATAAGGGCTTATTTAAGTTTTTTAGTTGCTGCTGGGATAGCCAACAGTAATTGGTTATAGGATAGGTCATCAATATCAGATCTGTGGGGTCTGACTCCTGGCACCCCCGCTGATTATTCGTTTGAAGAGAACACAGGGCTTGTGCAATTAAGGCTACTTTCACACTAGCGTTATTGCTGGATCCGGCAGGGTTCAGCAATAACGCTTCTGTTACTGATAATACAACCATGTGGATCCGTAATGAACGGATCCGGTTGTATTATCTTTAACATCGCTGGGACAGATCCGTCATGAACTCCACTGAAAGTCAATGGAGGACGGATCCGTTTACTACTGTGTCACACCGAACGGATCTGTCCCCATTGACTTGCATTGGGGGTCATGATGGATCCGTCTTGGTGCGGATCCCCAGGACAGAGAGCAAACCGCAGCATGTTGCGGTTTGCTCTCCGGTCTGGAGACACAAGTGAACTGAACGGAATGCATTTAGGAGCATTTCGTTCTCTTCAGTTCAGTTTTGTCCCCATTGACAATGAATGGGGGCAAAACTGAAGCATTTTTTTCCGGTATTGAGCCCCTATGACGGAGCTCAATACCGGAAAAAGGCAACGCTAGTGTGAAAGTAGCCTAATGCATGCTTTTCACTATTTACCTGCTCACTGTTGACATTGCAGCGGCAAGCAGTGTAATTACAACTCCTCCGTCTCTTTCCCTTGAATGAGAAGAAGCAGTTGTAGTTACATTATGTCCCATTCAAGTCAAGGAGCTATAGTTACACCTGCTTGTCGACAGCGAGCACGTAAACAGTGGACTGCTGCCAAAGAGATATTCATGACCTATCCTGAGGACCACCCCTTTAAAGCAGTGTACTTTGCTCCACCACTATATCCAATAGGTTCCTAAGTGGAGGACTTTCCCTCTATGACAGCCACATGTCATCCACAAATGTATTTCCACTGATTTAATACATGGGCTGATGCAGACAGGCTATTATGCCCTACTTAAAGGGGTTGTCTCACTTCAGCAAATGGCATTTATCATGTAGAGAAAGTTAATACAAGCCATTTACTAATGTATTGTGATTGTTAATATTGCCTCCTTTGCTGGCTGGATTCATTTCTCCATCACCTTATACACTCCTCGTTTCCATGGTTACGACCACCTTGCAGTCCATCAGTGGTGGTCATGCTTGCACAATATAGGAAAAAGCACAGGCCTCTCTGTTGGCTGGGACCTTGTGAGCGCACAAAGACTAGTGCTTTTTCCTATAGTGTGCAAGCATGGCCACTGCTGCTGGATTACAGGGTCGTCGTAACCATGGAAATGAGAAATGTATAATGTGATGGAAAAATGAATCCATCCAGCAAAGGAAGCAATATGGACAATGACAATACATTAGTAAATGGCTTGTATCAACTTTCTCTACATGATAAATGCCATTTGCTGAAGTGAGACAACCCCTTTAAGAATGAAAAATATCTCCTTCCAACAAGAGTTGCAGAGAGCGATGAGGAGAAAGCAAAGCTACTAAATATCTTTTTCTCCATTGTATTCACTGAGGAAAATAAACTGTCAGATGAAATGCAGAATATAAAAGTAAAATTGCCCTTTAAAAGTGACCTGTCTGACCCAGGAAGAAGTAGAGCGACGTCTTAAAAAGATTAAAATAGACAAATCACCAGGACCGGATGGCATACACCCCCGTATCCTAAGGGAATTAAGTAATGTCATCGCCAGACCCTTATTTCTGATATTTAAGGACTCTATACTGACAGGGAGTGTTCCACAGGATTGGCACATAGCAAATGTGGTGCCAATATTCAAAAAGGGTCCAAAAACAGAGCCTGGAAACTATAGGCCGGTAAGTTTAACATCTGTCGTGGGTAAACTGTTTGAGGGTTTTCTAAGAGATGCTATCTTGGAGTACCTCAATGAAAATAAGCAAATAACTCCATATCAGCATGGCTTCATGAGGGATCGGTCATGTCAAACCAATTTAATCAGTTTCTATGAGGAGGTAAGTTCTAGACTTGACCGCGGCGAATCAACTGATGTCGTATATCTGGACTTCTCCAAAGCGTTTGACACGGTACCACATAAAAGGTTAGTATATAAAATGAGAATGCTTGGCCTGGGAGAAGATGTCTGTATGTGGGTAAGTAACTGGCTCAGTGATAGAAAACAGAGGGTGGTTATTAATGGCACATACTCAGATTGGGTCACTGTCACTAATGGGGTACCACAGGGCCCTATTCTCTTCAATATATTTATTAATGATCTTGTAGAAGGCTTGCACAGTAAAATATCAATTTTTGCAGATGACACTAAACTGTGTAAAGTAATTAACGCAGAAGAGGACAGTACACTGCTACAGATCTGGATAGACTGGAGGCTTGGGCAGAGAAGTGGCAGATGAGGTTTAACACTGACGAATGTAAGGTTATGCATATGGGAAGGAATAATGCAAGTCACCAGTACATACTAAATGGTAAAACATTGGGTAACTCTGACATGGAAAAGGACCTAGGAATTTTAGTGAACAGCAAACTAAGCTGTAGATACCAGTGTCAGACAGCTGCTGCCAAGGGCAATAAGATAATGGGTTGCATCAAAAGGGGCATAGATGCCCGTGATGAGAACATAATCCTGCCACTTTACAAATCACTAGTCAGACCACACATGGATTACTGTGTACAGTTCTGGGCTCCTGTGAACAAGGCAGACATAGCAGAGCTGGAGAGGGTTCAGAGGAGGGCAACTAAAGTAATAAATGAAATGGGTGGACTAAAGTACCCAGAAAGATTATCAAAATTAGGGTTATTCACTTTAGAAAAAAGACGACTGAGGGGAGATCTAATAACAATGTATAAATATATCAGGGGTCAGTACAGAGATCTCTCCCATGATCTATTTATCCCCAGGACTGTGACTGTGACGAGGGGACATCCTCTGTGTCTGGAGGAAAGAAGAGGATTCTTTACGGTAAGAGCAGTGAGACTGGAACTCTCTGCCTGAGGAGGTGGTGATGGTAAGTTCACTAAAAGAGTTCAAGAAGGGCCTGGATGTATTTCTGGAGGGTAATAATATTACAGGTTATAGTTACTAGAGATGGGTCATTGATCCAGGGAGTAACTATGTTACTATCTTACTATGAATGGCATTTTCCAATAAGATGTACACTATATATTTGTTTAGGTGTCATTTCACTATTCCTTACCTACCACAATAGCAGTGACCAAGAACTAGTCTACAATTCATCGTTCCAGATACTGAAATCAATCATTGTAGTCAGGGGTGGACTGGGAACAAAGTGGCCCTGGAAAAAATACTAAAAGTGGCCCCATTTTGTAGTTGGGTCCAAATTGATGGAAGGCAGGGCCAGCAATACCCTATTGTGGCACATTATACCAACCCAACAGAGCCAAATACCACAGTCCATCACAAAATACATCCCCAAAAACTTTGACTGGCCGGCCGTGAGGAGGACTCAGGTGGCCCCCTGGACATTGGCCCACCGGGTAATTTCCCTGTAAGGTCTATGGCCAATCTGCCCCTAATTGTAGTAACACACACAACAGATCCCATAATTGTAATCAACTGTACAAATACAAGAAATTCCAGTTTAGGCTAAGGCTACATGGACAACACAGGTGACAATGTCCAGCATGATCACTCACAAGGTCTCAGTATATTCATCACAACCGGAGGGCGGTTATTCTGTCACCACAACTCCAATGCCTTCTGGCGATGTTACCAGAACTGTATAGCAGATGTCTGGAGAAGTCTCCTGAAGCCCTAGACGTACTGGTCACTGGAGAGGGTTCGTAAATGCATGATGACTATTCAACAGTTCCCTCACTTAATCATTGCACTTATGAACCACACTCTCACCAGAAAGACTTTGTGAGTTAAAAATGTGCAATAAAAGCTTTGCTTCCAGTAAGCTGCCACCAAGGGGGGGGTGTTCTTAATCTAAATAATATATGCACCATATAGGAAGGTTATTAGCGCAATCTATTGACTGAGTGTCCGCTGGTCAGAAGCGTTCTCTGAGATTTAATGCATCTGTAATTGAATAGTCCTTTATAGGAAACAACCAAAAGAACCTTATTTTGTATATATATCCACCTACATTTATGAGAAGTGAAGCGCATATGACCTATAGGCCTATCAGAAGCAATGTTTAAAACTTGATGACTACATCCATTGAAGCTTGTATGAGTTACTCCTAAAATCTAATCCGGCGCTGAAGATTTAATTGAACGGTATCAGTTTTCTATCACAATAGTGAAACTAGTTTCCAAATCTGAATTTACTCCACAGAATTGACTGCATACAGCTTCATTTTGTAATTGGTAAGCAAGTGGCTACTGATAACTATTAATAGACTCATATGCAGAACGGCAGAAAAATGAGGGACAACTTCCCATGGAGCATAACATTTTCAGGTTTGCTAGCGCCAGTTGTTAAATTCAAATTATTTCAGAATTTTTAAATCTACTGCACAGCTGAATCTGTAAAACTGGAGTGAGTATATAGTGCAATAAGTAAAGCCCCCTTTCAAATGCACTTTATCTACTTAAAGGGGTCATGCCATGACTGATAAAAAAAATAAAATCAAACATCATATAGGACATGACAATCTCTTTCTAACAAAGCTAGAACCTGACCTGTACCTCACATGGATCCAGAGATTTTGCTATTCATTGCTCCAATTGTTCTACTAGATTTAAAGGGGTTGTCTCACTTCAGCAAATAGCATTTATTATGTAGAGGAAGTTAATACAAGACACTTCCTAATGTATTGTTATTAACCATACTGCTTCCTTTACTGGCTGGATTCATTTTTCCATCACATTATACCCTACTCAGACAGCAATATGGATAATAAACTAGTAAGTGCCTTGTATTAGCGTCCTCTGCATAATAAATGCTATTTGCTGAAGTGAGACAACCCGTTTAAAGGGGTTGTCTCATTATGGATAATGGGGGCATATCGCTAGGACCCACACCTATATCCAGAACAGAGACCCAAAAGTGAAGGAAGGGTGCATTGCACATGCGCAGCCGCCCTCCATTCATGTTCTATGGGGCCGGCGAAAATAGCCGAGCACTGGCTCGGCTATTTCCGTCTGCTCCATAGAAATGAATAGGAGCGGGGGCTGCGCATGCGTGGTACACTCCCATTCATTTCTATGGGAGCTGGGTTGGTGGTGGCCAGACCAGAGCCCTCCAGCCACCACCTTGCGGGGCTCCGTTCTGGATATAGGTGCGGGTCCCTGCGGTGGCACCAGCACCTAGCGATATGCCCCCATTGTCCATCATGAGACAACCCCTTTAAGGCAGGCAGCTCAGGGGTGTGTCCTCTCTCAGTGGGTGTGGCCTTTCTGCTGTATCTCATGCTCTGTACCTGCCACAGCTTCTAACAGAAGATAAGGCTAGTGACAACTGGAGATTTAAACTAAGCATGTGCAGCCAACTCAGTGAGGTGAATAAAATAAGGAAATAGAACAAACAGCAGGTGGCGCTATACAGATACATTTTATTGAATAGCTCACTGGCTATACTACATTTTTAATTACATGTGATCACAAAAGTATCCAGATCCAGGTGCTGGTGTGAAAAATATAGAATACTGTTTGTGGCACAAACCCTTTAACATTCCCTTCCAAAAGGAAATTCTGAAAATCAACATAGTCGTAAGTCAAAGCAAATACTAAGGTCCTGATATATCAAGACTGCCTACCTCAGGATAGGTCATCATTATCAGATCGGTGGGGGTCCTACATCTGGCACCCCCACCAATCAGCTGTTTTAGGGAGCCGCTGCGTCCCCCCTGAGTTCTTTCCAAGTACAGCAGCTGTGCTTGGTATTCACCTATTCACTTCTATGGGGCCAGGGGCGGACTGGGAACTTAAAGTGGCCCTGGAAAAAATACTAAAAGTGGCCCCATTTTGTAGTTGGGTCCAAATTGATGGAAGGCAGGGGCAGTAATACCATATTGTGGCACATTATACCACCCCAACAGAGCCAAATACCACAGTCCATCACAAAATACATCCCCAAAAACTTCCACTTGCTGGCAATTAGGAGGGCCCAGATGGCCCCCTGAGCATCGGCCCACCGGGAAATTTCCCTGTAAGGTCTATGGCCAATCCGCCCCTGTATGGGGCTCAGCTGCAACTAGGCCATGTGACCGATGTACGGTGACATCACATGACCTAGGAAGAGACCATGTCGCTCAATGAACCCCCGATCTCTTCTGACAGCTGATCGGCGAGGGTCCCAGGTATCAGATCCCCATCGATCTGATACTGATGACCTATTCTAAGGATCGGTTATCAGTATATATTACCGGATAACCCCTTTAATTGTGTTCTCTGCAGGATTTCTACAAGGCTGCTTCAAGAACATGCAGAAAATCCTGTAGACTCACATTTTCTACTGCCTAGTGTTCTTTTAATGAACTTTTCTGTAAATGGAAATGCCATATCTAGACAGAATGGATCATGATGAAATCATATGGACAGTATTACATGGTTTTGGGTCTGTGAGCTCCGACCACTGCTGATTTCATAAAGCAAGGACCAGTGGCACTGAACAGAACACCCAAACCTCACTCTGTTAGAGGATAGCCCCTAACACAACGGTAATGGATGTAAGCCGATTCTCACCGATCATGCCATACTTGTAATATGAGTAGAGGTGTTCTCTTCTTGAGACAAGTTTGGGACCTTCCTAGCTGAATACGTGTTATCCCTTTTAGAATTTGTTGCCCATTTTAAATTAGAATACAGCTCGTCGATGACTATATCTTTTTGTTATACGAATGCAGCACTACCTACGGAATAATTCCAGCTTTGGACTTTGCTTGAAACTGGTGTAATAAAAAGAGGAAAATTGTACTTGATACAACCCTGTAGAGATTCGAGGGTCATTATAACAACAAGGATAGGAATTGTGGCGAGTATTTTTTCCTATACAGGATACGCTATCTATCAAAACAGATCCAGACAGTCATTAAATCTAGAAGAGGGTCAGAAGTAATATACCATTCCTTCTCCAGAGAGGTATGCAGTGTTAATAATGACCTCACTGGGCACCAGCCAGCCAGCTCTGCTAGAATATTATTTATGTTTGATTTAACCAAGTCAATATGAATAGTGCATATGGCTCAGCCCTGTGGCCATTAAATACAGCGGCAGCATCTTGCTTTAAATGCCAGGAGACTTGTGGGAAGGACATGGTTAATCGGTGCTGCTCGGGAGTTTGCATACTCATTAGCCGAGACAGCTTGGCTGTTAATTGTAAACATGTAACGAGCTGCGGTGCAGATTGCGAGCCGGCCAGCTATTGCCTGCGCCGCGCTTCATCTGTGATCGCATTTCCTTCCAGCGCCAAATTAACCCTTCGCTACCCTGGGCCTACGGGGTCTTCTCGGCGCCGTGGACCCAGTCCGTTACACCCAGACCAGCATAGCTTTAATTGTTTCGCCCCGCTAAAGAGACATCTGTCCGGGGATGCTCCATTAATTACACTGATGATTTTCTTCTTATTTGCCGTTGACGTGATCCCGCGGCCAAACGAACGTCCTGTTAATAAAGAGGCATAATGGCGGCGAAGAATACGGATGTAGTGAGGCCGATGACTTGCATGTCTATCAATAACATAGAATTCAGTGGAGTATGGCTATACTGGTTTTATGTTACCTAGCAGCAAGAGCAAATCATATACAGTATATATATATATTTAATGCAAGTCACAAAACTGTAATAAATCCCCTGTTTTATACATGAAGGAACATGCTGAATTATTAAAATGTTGGACATTATTGCAGTGAGATTTTCCTGCAACCCCAGGCGGACGATCTCATTTGGACGCTAAGCGGTTAACCGCCATAGTGTGTCGGATTTTTTGCGAAATATCAAAGAACAGAGCATTACAGTCTCCTCTGGCAAAGAAGTGGAATAGCTGCTTGTGACCTGAATTTCACCCCGTACCTATGAAATTCAGTGCACACTCCTTCTGTAGAGACATTGCTTCCAAACGAGTCAGAGAGGAGGTGAGATGCATGCTAAGCAAGGCTCCTGCAAGCAGCTGCCAGCCGCCTCGCTCTGCGTTACTGGCACATCCCAGAATTCTCTCTTATTTTCAGATCAAGGGCTTCGAATGCAGCCTGAATTACATTTATTTGGTGGCTTTGTTTACACAGAGAGCGGCTGCACATTAAACTCCAGTATCTCATCCCTCCAAACATGCATTTCTATGCCAAGTTGTGCATTTGCAAACAGACATTTAATAGTATAAAGCAAGGGAGGTGGACGCTCCCCCCCCCCCCAAGTCAGCATTATTCAGACAGGTTTGTCCTGTCTACGAGCCTTCCATCACGCCAAGTTGTAGCTGTGACACATTTGCAATGTTTGAACCCTTTGCCACCAGAATATTTCGGTATTAGATTGGTAACCTCCTGACTAGAATGCAATACATCACAGCGGTGCCATCTCCAATGAACTTAAAGGGACTGCGCATCTGGTATATATATAAAAAAAAAATCTTATTTTGACAAAAATCGCTGGCACGCCTGTATACAGTATATCTGGCGGGTATGAGAGCAAGACGCATTAACGCCTAAAACACAAGCCAAAACATCACCCGTGAATTACAAGTGGCTGGGGTCTTTGGTGGACTGCAGTAATTTAGTACTGGTCATGATACAGGAGCAAGACCAGCGCCATAAATGAGCCAACGGCAGATGGGTACAATGGGATTCCAAGGGAGGGTAGAACCGGGGTGATAGAAAAGGCAATTTAAATATATCTGCTCCCCATGAAGCATCACTATCTCAGGGATTTAGAGGAGCAGGGCAGCTAACTTCACACAGGGCTGGGTTCACCCGGGGCACTTGTCTGGTGCCATATTTTACTTATAAAATACCGCACTAGCCAGACGCGCAAAAGGAAATAAAACAATGGTGGATTCTTCAGAATTCAGGTTTGCATAATGCGGTATTGCTCTGTGCTGGTGTTATCTATCGCTGGTGATATTTCGCCATTCAAAAAAGAAAAGACGAAATATAAAGACGCCGTTTGTAATTCACGCGCTAGTTTTTTTTCCCCCTTTTCATCCTTTGCAAGTGGACAGGATTTTCTCCCTTGCGCTTTGTACACTTATTGCTATTAACGTTCTACATTTCCAGTAATGACTGTAGACTGAAATTGACACGAGAATGCTATTAAATTGTTGCATTAAAGCGGCGGCGTGCATGGAAGCCGTGTAATGGAAGACTGTTTACTTCTACTAAAAGCATAGGCACAAAAAACAATTATGTCCAAATCACATTTTACAGCGATATGCCCTGATTGCACAAAGGTAATGAATATATATATATATCTCTATCAATGCATGCGGTACTACATGAACCCCCTATATAAAGCAGGGTGGGAGATATCTTTATAAGTTTATGTTCCACCATAGGACACGCAAGCCTTATAGCACCTGGGCTAAACTACTTTTTTTGTGGTCACCTGTTCAGCCAGCTTTTTCGTAAATGCTCCCCTGTGCTTTTTTCCGAGTCTTGACCTGTAACAGAAAATCATCCTAGTAAATGGTTGGTCGCAAGCTGTGGCTTCCCTCCAGCTGCTCTGTCACAGATCTGTGCGAATGTGATCAAATAAAAGTAAGAAATCGATAAATGATTGCACTGTCAGTAACCGGCTCCCAGGTCACCCGTGTGCCTCCCAGCATTTTAAAATTTGTAATAGATTTGAGCTGCATCTTTTGTTTAAGAATGTCATCAGTCGTGTGTCCATATCGCCCTCACATACCTGCTGTGCTCCGATTAGGAGGCTATGTACACCTTCAGAGGCAATTTTTGTTTATGACTGCATTTTACTCATTTTTGGCTAAAAATATTAAGCCATTCTGTAACAAAGGGTTATCTGTTTTTCTAACTGTGTGACTGATACTTTCACTTTGTTGGTCATCTAATAACCCTTATCTCTAAACCACTAAGAGGTCATAGACACTTATTTAAGCCATATTCTTATAGGTAAGAGGAGAACTGAGCTCTGCTCAAGGTCAGAGAGCAGAGATAAGGAGCCCATCAGCTCCCCAGATGATAGAAAAGAGAGAAAACCCAGAGGCTGCTACTAGAGCATCTCAGCTCTGTACAGAAAAAGGGCTCCATATTTTTAATAAAGGCCAATTTTAAAAATGATTTTAGCTCAAAATCAGTACAATGCAATCATAAAAAATGCACCCAAAGGTGTACATAGCCTTTAAAAAAACAGGCATATCCCCTTTATATAAATCCCATTGGAACTCTAGTCCAGCAATTTTTTAATGAAAAAAATTCCAGTACGTTGTATGAGTGGACACCAAAGAACACATTTCATTCAGGAATTATTTTATTAAATGGCTCCAAATGGATTTTAATAAAGATATGATTTCTCTAGGTCAAGGTTCTTTACCTGTCTGGTCCGAAAGGTGGTTAATAAAATAATTTTTACTATACAGTCTATATTACAGTTTCATTTTCTCATTTCCTTCTCCTTCGCTTCCTATTCGGCCAGTTTGAAGCCCTTTCTCCTCATCTAATTTGCCAGGTCCCATTAGCTTACAGGATATGATTTTTTTTCTGCTAGGATCTGAGGGCAACATAATCTTGGTAGTAAGAACAATGCTTCCTCAAATCATGTTGTAAAAGAACTCTAAAAGTGTCTAAGGGGTTAAGCCAATTCCGCGTGGACCCATGGTAGATTATGAAGCAGTGAATTAAGTTAGCAGGGACTGCTGATTGCCTCTGACCAGCACACTGCGCCAAAGGCCATCCATCACTTCTGCTGACAGCACTCAAGAGTGGCAGAAATAGCAGTGCAGCACCGGGCAGCGGCATTACTGCTCGCACAATGCTATTAGCAACCCCTCTGCATATACCGCAGGTAAAACTTTTAGCCGTGTCTAGCAGAAAGAAGCCCACCTGATCCTTGTAAGTCATGGAAGTGGGGAGAAACATGGGAAATCAGATTACGGCCACAATATACCGTAGCTTCTTTGTGATGCGACTGTCCAATTCTTCTTGTGCCAATCTGTGTAACCCTGTGCTCCTCGACGTATAGGAAAATGTGAACCAACACAGGTCGATGAGTTTTCAGGGGTTATGTGTTTTCCCATTTTGGAAGATCATCGTGACCCTATACAGTGAACGCAACCTTTATGGACCATACCTTCTGTCATTTACGGAAACATAGTAACATAGTTTATAAGGCCGAAAAAAGACATCTGTCCATCCAGTTCAGCCTGTTATCCTGCAAGTTGATCCAGAGAAAGGCAAAAAACCCCTGTGAGGTAGAAGCCAATTTTCCCCACTTTAGGGGGCAGCATAAAAACCTGAACCGGTAGAATTATACAGACTGGTTGCTATGAGCGATCATGTGCCATCCCTACTAATAAAATAATAATCATATACAACAAAAGGGAATTTCCTCTATCTTAAAAAAGATGTCCCTGAACCGTCCTTGTATAAATGCAATAATGGCGGCCATGATGGGGCTCACCTTTAATAAATATGCATCCACATATTTACCGTTCGGTCAGTATATGTATTGATGATTATGGCACAATGATGCCCTGCACTTCGTAGAAATATCCCACCTGATCGCTGCCACCGCACTTGCGGATACTTACACAAACTTGGTCCTGTTGGCAGGCAGAATCAGACGTGACAAAACAGTCATCTTTTTCCCTTTAATTAGGAGAGAACGGTTTACATAAGCAATGAGGCTAGATGGGCTACTTTATTAGTGCAATAAAACAGCCTGCTCGTGCCCCTTGCCTCACTGCACCTTCTAGACATACATTAGGACTTGTAACAAGCCATCCGCCTCGTCTTATTGCTACCCAGGCTCTTCCCTGTGCGCACCAGGTTCTAAAACAGAAGATGCCAACAGCACAGCATATGGCAGGAGCAGAGCTGAAATCACCTGCTGCCAATGAGTAAGTCTCTCCCACCACACAGCGGTGGTTAGTGAAGCAGCAGAATGGATGTCATAAAAATTTCAGAAGACATCCCAGAAACTCAGGAAATGCAAACTAACTGGATATAAGGAATAATGATGGTGGCGCCAGTCACAAAGCCTGGAATACTTTTTTTTTTTTTTAATTAAAGGAATTAACGTAACACGAGGTTCACACAAAGGCGATAGTGATACTGCTGGAAATCGCATTGCTGCACAGAAGAAAAAGAACCTGGATAGTTCCATATGGACAAATGTATGCACATTACCGTGTACAAGACCAGCCATAATTCTTGTGTGCATCACAAACACTAAAAGGGTTAATTTTATCCCCCGCCAGCGCCAAAACAACCGCTTTGGTCCTCCCTGCTAGGTTGTGTTTGTTTGGCTGCAGCGATCATGTCCCCGTATACTACATGTCACTGCCTAAGGCCTCTTTCACACGGGCGTCACAGATTCAGTCCGGATGCGTTCCGGAAAATCCGCACGCAATCAGTTTTGACTGCGATTGCGTACGTTCATTCAGTTTTTTCCGTGCGGGCGCGAAGCGTTTTGATGCGTTTTTCATGCGCGTGATAAAAAACTGAATGTTTACAAACAACATCTCTTAGCAACCATCAGTGAATCACTTGCGTGCGGATGCAATGCACGATTCATGCAGACCCATTCACTTCAATGGGGCCAGGGCTGTGTGAAAAACGCAGAATATAGAACATGCTGCGATTTTCACGCAACGGCGAACTGATGCGTGAAAAACATTGCTCATGTGAAAAGCCCCATTGAAATGAATGGGTCAGGATTCAGTGCGGGTGCAATGCGTTCGCATCACGCATTGCACCCGCGCGGAAATCTCGCCCGTGTGAAAGGGGCCTAAGTGGTGACGTGCCGTATACCAATGGATGTAGCTGTATGAAAGATATGCAGGTAGAGCACCACCGCATGAAATGAAGCCATGGCTGCAGGGGGGTAGAGGTGGCAGATAAAACAGGTGAGTATAGCGCTTTTCTTGGTTCATGCTGTATTGGGTGAGTTTTAAAAAAAAACACTTAGACAACAAGTAAAAAACATAAAATACAAAAGGATGTAAATTGTAAAGTCAGATAGTGTTAACAGAAATGTGGACATTTTTATCCAAAACAGTCAACCTGGGGGTCACTGGATTTTTTTTTCTACAAGTAAAAAACCTGATCTAGGAAAATATCATATAAATGTTTGTCCTGTGTGATGAGTGCTACAAAATGAATCCAAATACACAGTAAAATTCTATAAAAACATGTTCAGTCCACTTCTAAGTCTTGTATAACTGCATCTGTGTGTTCTTTCCTTTGACAACATACCATTGAAGACAAATCCAATCAGTGAGTAAAGGTGGAGGATGGATCCCTACATCCGTGAGATGTGTCTTCAGTAACACTTATGTGCGTGTTTTATAAAGGTCCATTCTTCAAGTTTTCAAGATTTCCGTAGTAATGTACAAGTGATGTCATTCTCAGCGGCTCATCCATAGTGGAGGCCGCCAGGCTTCCCATTTCCATGGAATCGTTGACAAGGTTTAGATAGAAGATATAAAAATGATAACTTTGCTTTGCCTAAATAACACAAGTTGTGAGTTGCAGCCTGTGTAAAGGCGGGTTTACACTGCGCGATGTGGCAGCGGCTTGTCGGGAAGGAGGCGTTCCTTCCTGGTAGTCAGCTGCTCGTTCAGTGAAGACCACTGTATTTACATGCAGAGATCTCCTTCACAGTATGAGGATGAGGGATGGCTACTGAGATCACTCGTCCTCATACAGCTGCATTGTTTCTGGAAAGCAGACCGCAAGATCTTCTGCCCAAAAACGAAGACTGGTGTGCCTGCACGAATGACTGGATCACCCGATGAATGAGTGTTTCGTTGGTTCATCAGGGGCACATTTACACGCGCAGATTGTCAGGAACAAGCATTCACAGGAACAGTCGTTCCCAATAATCTGTCTGATAACTAGTTTGTGTAAATCCACCTTTAGAGTCCAGAGCTGCATTCACAGTTCTGCTGGTTGTCTTTGGAAATTGATGACAAGGTAATACTGTAGTGGCGTAGTTACTGTACTTTACCTGGTGTCAAAAATACTGGGGTCATTTATCAAACTGGTGTAAAGTAGAACTGGCTTAGTTGCCCATAGCAACCAATCAGATTCTACCTTCCATATTTGACAGCTCCTTTGGAAAATGAAAGGTAGAAGCTGATTGGTTGCTATGGGCAACTAAGCCAGTTCTACTTTACACCAGCTTGATAAATCTCCCCCTACATTTCTCAGAATGCAGATCACAAGAATGAAATCTATGTAGACAATTTGCCAGGAGGAATCCTGAAAGATTTCAGTTTGGAAATCTTCAGCTCTGTATTATTATTATTATACGCTGTAACTGAAAAGCAACGTTCATAAAGTATTAACATACTTCAACATTTTTGAATACGCTTTTCACATGGGCTAAATAAACCCAATTCTAATTTACCGTTCCTGCCCCTTCACTACCCGCTTTCCTCAGGCCTTCCTGTTTACCTTCCTTACGCCAACTTACGAGATCACAGCAGCCATTTAAAGCTTCATCTGACAGGGGTGTTTGGCCACAATCACATAACGTCCGAGGACCATTACAGCATACAAAGTTGATTGGGGTTCAACTCTCAATCGCCACATTCCCTCCACTATTTGCCAGACACAAGCTCCGTACTTTTATATCTAGTTCACACTTCAGTGTTTGGTCAGTGATTGTGAGCCAAAACCAGGTGCGGGTCATACACATACAAGAAGTGCAAATCTTGAAGGGTTATTCCCATCTCAGACAATGGGGGCATATCGCTAGGATATGCCCCCATTGTCTGATAGGTGCAAGTCCCACCTGTGGGAACGGCACCTATATCAAGAACGGAGCGGGAAATGAACGCAAGCGCACTGCGCAGCTGCCCTCCAATCATTTCTATGAGGCCGCCAAAAATAGCTGAGCGCTGGCTTGACTATTTCAATCAGCTACATAGAAATGAATGGGAACGGTGGCTGCGCATGCGCGGTGCGCTCCCATTCATTTCTATGGGAGCAACGGGGAGCTGCGCCTGGTGGTGGCTGGACCCTGGCGCTCCCCGTTCCGTTCTCAATATAGGTGAGGGACCCTAGCGACATGCCCCCATTGTGTATGATGGGAATACCCCTTTAAGAAGTGCAGAGCTGTGCCTGGCCAGGAACATGGCACTTGACAGAGCACCGTGAACCCCCTAATCAGCTGATTGATGGGGGTCTAAAGAGTTTGATCTAATCAATCTAATATTGATTGCCTATCAATTTTAAAGTCCTGGAACCCTACGGCCATATTTTACCATTCCCCCATATCACACACACGTTATGAGTGCTGAGGTAAAGCATAATACATAAATTGACTATATTTTGCAGTAGGTAGAAAATCTCTCCAATCACCTTCATAAAAGCTCAGTTGTGATCCTATACATGGTCACACAAGAAGAGAGGACACGAGGACAAGAGATGACCCTTCCATCTGTTCTTTAGTCGCTTGGCAGTAAGGCTTTCACAGGCAGCTCGGACGTCGCTTGTATATCAGCTGGGAACAGTTTAGATTCATTTCTGAAAATACAATATATAATACACATACACCAACTACATAACAGTAGAAAAACATACATGATCTGATCAGTGTTGACATGTAAACGACTGGAATGAACGTAGTAAATACTAATGTAGTGTGTCAGGAGGATTTCAGTCGAATACTGATGGCAGGTCCTGTTACCCAGTCAGTAAGGGCATGACTCCGAGCTCCTGGAGCTGCGCCCTCACCACGCCGTCCCATCCTTTGTTGGCCTGCGGGTTCCTGGGGGACGGATGCATGATGCTTTTCACAATCACCTCCATGCCTTCTGCAGCCAAGGCTTTTCTTGCTCGTTGCTCTGAAAACTTGCCAACCCCAATCACCATTTTGACCCCAAGAGTCTTGACGACTTGACATAAGGATTCGTCACAGATATCGAGGAGCGAATCCCTCTGTGCTTTAGGCAGGTCTGTCGGAGTCAGGTTCTTGCCGGACTGATTCATAAAGATGAGCGGGCAGTGGTTGTGCACAAAGCAGTGTTTGAAGAAGACTTCAGGCTGGCCACAGATGGACTTGAAAAAACTCCAGAATCGAGCACCACTCACCTCACTGTTGGGACAATCAAAGCCACGTATCGGTCTTTTTGGATGCTCCACTTGTGGTTTAAGGACATTTCCATCAATCTGAAGCCAGTCACGGACATGCTTAACCTCCCCAAATGGGACCTGAGAAAATAGGTGAATGCAATGGTGTAAATACAGAGGTTTGGATGTTCCCTGAGGTATACCTTCAACATATGCTACACTATAACCATTAGAGATGAGCGAACGTGCTCGTAACGAGCACTGTAGCGCTCGGCTCCCCTGCGCTCGCATGGGCGCAGGCATCCGCATCCGTCGGGTGAGGAGTACTGATCCGGATGCCTGCGCCCATGCGAGCACAGGGGAGCCAAGCGATACAGTGCTCGTTACGAGCACGTTCGCTCATCTCTAATAACCATGCATTTGTCAGCCATGTAAAAAGCATATAACACCCAGTATAAATTTTTGGCTCACTGCAGAAGTGTAGCCTGTTGCACTTTCCACTGCAGTAAAAAAAAAAGGTATGCCGCCACATACCACCACTATAGGGGACAAATGGACACTCTTCTGCCTCTATCACATGAAAGAGGGCCTATGGCTACTCCAGACATTTGCCCCAGGAGCATTCCTATATGTGTTAACTGAACGCAGCATGAACATAGCCCTACTGGTATATACCAATATGTAATCTGAATGCAATATGTAACTTATCTGGACATCTGTCAGCAGATTTGTACCTATGACACTGGCTGACCTGTTATATGTGCACTTGGCAGCTGAAGACATCTGTGTTGGTCCCATGTTCATATGTGCCTGTATTGCTGAGAAAAATCAAGTTGTAATATATGCAAATGAGCCTCTAGAAGCAACAGGGGCGTTGCCGTTACACCTAAAGGCTTTGCTCTCTCTCCAGCTGCTGTTCCCTCTGCACTTTGATTGACAGGACCAGGCAGTGAAAACATCATCATCCCTGACCCTGTCAATCAAAGTAGAGAGAGCACAGAAGATGCAGGAAGAGCTGACCCTCTAGGTGTAATGGCAACGCCCCCGTTGCTCCTAGAAGCCCATTTGCATATATTAAAGTTGTATTTTTCTCAGCAATGCGGTCACATATGAACATGGGAGCAACACAGATGTCTTCAGCTGCCAAGAGCACATGTAACAGGTCAGTGTCATAGGTACAAATCTGCCGACAGATGCCCTTTAAATCACGGGCACGGAAAAAAGGACTTGACTAATATGGCTGAACACCATTCCTCTTGATGCAACTGCTGCAATGCATTTATATAAATGCCCCAATGCGTTTTTATCTGAGGTATTTCTAAGGATAAAACACGGCTGATGTCAGGCCATGTTCACATCACTGCTGATCCGTCAGAAGAACAGAAAAAAAAAAAACGGATCCTTTATTTTGAGCATCCTTTGTACTCATTTTGCATCCACTTTTGTCAGTTCCGTCAGAGATCCGATAATTTAGACAGAAGAAAAGGTCTAAAATAACGGATCTCTACAGGAACTGACAAAAACAGATGTAAAATTAACACAACGGTAGCTCAAAGTAAAGGTTCAATTTTTTTATTTTTTTTTAATGTTTCTGTTCTTCTGACGGATCAGAACGGAAAACAAAACCGTGACGTGAACCGCGGCCTAACACATTCTACAAAGTAAAAATAATTGACGCCTTCCATTCCTGAATAACATAGTCCACCCCAAAATATCATTACGAGAAACTTTTTTTTCGAGGTTTACTGTGTGAAAAATAGAGGTATGGATACTTAGATAATGTAAGGAATATATGTTCCAATTTGGCTAACAATTTCTAGCAACTCATAGCCACATAATTCTTCCCCTTAGCTGAGGTATGACGCAGTTTGGCATGATCTCAAAATGATCACACAGCTTAATAAAGGAATGGGGCAGAGAGGTGTAACCAATTATCACAGCCGGCAAGCCTGTCTGACCCTTTCATGGAGTGTCATTCCTCCCACTCCCAGTCAGTCTCTCCATCTGCCATTAACACATTTCATGCTCTTTTTCTGAGCATTAGTCTGGGTGTCAGGCCTGGTATTTATAGAGCTGAGGATACAAGCGAGTAGGACAACGTTGGCAGGACTGGTATATGGCAGGTATAGTTATAATGAAGTAAACCTTGACAGATTTATTAGTGGAAAGAAATGGATGAAGAAATGCCTAACAAGTGTCTGTATCAGCGATGAGTTAATGGTGCAAAATGCTCAAGACGCCCTTAATTGAGCAATTTTATGCAGGTTAATATGGCACCAACGCAATTAAATGTGAAAAAAGATCAATCTGTCCCCTTAGCACAAATTAACCTCATTCAGGGAGGATCTTACCCCTGTCTGAGCCATCCCGAACGGTCCAGGGTTCATTCCTAAGAACAGCACTTCCTTTCGAGATTGGCAGTACGTCCGGACATACTTCTCGTGAGGGTCCCAGGCATACAACAGGGGGTTGTACACGTACTTTACCGGATCCTGAAAGAGCAGGTTTCCAAGCTTCAAGTTCAACTCTAATTCTGCTTGTAGGAAACCATCAGCAGGATTCTCCTCGGCATATTGGTCAGGAGATACATTAGGCTGGGACTGAGCGGCAATCATTTCTTCTTCTCCAGTGCTGTAGCCTGTACAACAAGAAGGTCTATACTTAAAGGGGTATTCTCATAGATCATTTCATACCAAAGGCTGTTAAAGGGGTTGTCCATGAAAAACACTTACCGTATCCCCAATCCACGGGATAAAGCCTCATTCACACGTCAGTGATTTCCATCAGTGATTGTGAGCCAAAACCAGGATTGGAGCCCCCACAGACATAAGATGTAAGGGAAAGATCTGCACCTGTTCTGGTTTTGGCTCACAAATTACTGCTGGAAATCACTGACCAAACACTGATGTGTGAATGAGGCTTACGTGTGCATTATGAGACCCTTGCTAATCAGACACTAATCTCCTATCCTATGGATAGGGAAAATGAGCATTTCGTGGGACAACCCCTTAATAGCAGTTTTACAAAAACTCTGCCTTGTTTCTAGCACAAAAAATACTTTTTTCATTATTTTTTGCTTTTGTACGCCCCTCTTGGTGTTACTGCTAATCTGAGCTGCTAGGTCAGGCTCTGGACAGAATCAGCCTCCTTCCCCCTCTGGCAGCTGACAGTATAGTATACTTTCCTAAAAAGCAGGGCAAAAAGTGATTTCTATCGGATGTTCTGCGATGAACAGAGCATAACTATGGAACTGAGCACACCTGTCCAATAGATGGACGTACACATTGCTATACAATTGAACACTAGGTGGCACCATACTACCTAAGTAAAGCTGTCCGTAATGCCTGACAGATGCTTTCACTCATTAAAGCTATGGATTCAGTGGACACTAGTGATGAGCGAGCATGCTAAGCCGAACTCGCTGTTCGGCCAAGCATGCTGGCGCTCGGGTCCAGTCGGTGTTCGGCCGAACACTAGGTGTACTCGAGCGCCATGCTCGAGTCCCCTCCCCGCACGCTAATTAATTAGCGTGCGGGGAGGGATGGCATTCAGTGTAATGCCAGTAGCCATCTTAGCTACTGGCATTACACTGATTGGCTGGCCGGGAATGCATCATCCCGTGACGACTTCCCGGCCAGTGTTAGTCAGCGAGAGCTGCCACAAGGAGGGACAGATAGCATAGGGACAGAAATGGCTAGGCAGGGATAGATTTTATTTTAAAAACAAATAAAAGCCCTTTTGAGGGCTATTGGAACATTTGGGGCATTTTTTTAATTTTACTTGGGAGACCTTTTTAAACCAGCGGGGGGTGCCTGGTTTAGTCGCATTGACTTACATTATGCTCAGGTGCTCGGCCGAGCACTCGAGCACCCCCTAGTGCTCGGCCAGGGCACCCGAGCACCCAGGCGCTCGATCAACACTAGTGGACACTTCTTCAACTTAAAGCAGTTGTGCCAAGAGTTAAACTAACCCCCTATCCAGAGGGAAGAGGATAGGCGTCTGATCTGTTGGGGTCCCTCCGTATAGAGCAGTGGTTGACCATTCGTGTTGCTACTTCATTAATCTCTATGGGACTGAGATGGCCAAGCCCTGCAATCCTCAGACCTCCGTTCTCGCGATCGGTGAATCTCGAAGCGGTCATACCCCCATCAATCAGATAATTATCCTATCTCCTGTGGACGGGGGATGTGTTACGTTTGTATTATAATTCGTTCTAAACAATTCTCAGGTTTCAACTGTCCACAAATGTTCATGAGATTTGAGCAAGCTGTAGACCAGGGATGCCCAACCTGCGGTCCTCCAGCTGTTGCAAAACTACAACTCCAAGCATGATCAGACAGCCTACAGCTATTAGGGCATGTTGGGAGTTGTAGTTTTGCAACAGCTGGAGGGCCACAGGTTGGGCATCCCTGCTGTAGACCATTAAGCTTTTTCAGAATATAGCTCCTTCCCTATTATCTTGCAGATAAGAATAACTTCCTAAGAAAGGACACAGCTTGTCAGTAGTGTCTAAGGTTGGGCACTGTGTTCGGTCCATGCCGCTCACATGATTAACCCTGGCTCATACAGGCTGCACCGATACTGATCACCGCAGGAGCCATGAAACTCCCTAGATGCCGCCGTCAATAGTGACCGTGGCATCTAGGCAGTTAAAGGGGGCTCTGTCATCCCCCTGTGAACGCAATCGTGGGGTGCCGATGTGCTGTCATGGCAACTGTCTGGGGGCCTAACAAAGCTATGCTATGACTGTATTTCTTTTACACTGTGCCATAGACTGGTCAGTGATTTTGAGCCAAAACCAGGATTGGAGCCCCCACAGACATAAGTTATAAGGGAAAGATCTGCTCCTGTTCTGTGTTTAGGGAAGCACCTGGTTTTGGTTCACAATCACTGATGGAAATCACTGACCAAACACTGACGTGTGTATAATGCATTACTCTGTCTCGTCAGTCTAATATAATTGATCTGTCCTGCCTGCTTTACACAGCAGTTCTGCTGGTTGAAATCGGCTACTGTGTATAAGCGCAAATGACACCACAAGGCCTGTGGGATGTTACTTTATAGGGAGCGGATTTTCATTAAAATAAGGACACAATTGTTATAAAATACAAAAATAAGAAAAATAGAATTATTAGGCAGGTGAGCAAATGAATGTGTGTGTGTGTGGGGGTCATATCTGACATATTAATGGCCTAATAACCGGAACAGACACCAGTGGCGATCCCAGCGGGCGCACTCTCATTGATCAGACATTGACGGCATGTAAATCGATACGGGAAACCCTATTAATCATCACATAATGAAAACTATTCAGCTTTCCAGCGTACGTTGTGTTTTAATTCTTCAGCATTTTCAAGACCTATGCTTTTGGTCAGTGAATGGAAACTTTGGTGTATGTATTCTGAACGCTGGCTGCCATACAGCTCTGGTGGACACACATCTCCCCCGATGGAAAAAGGATTGTTACATCTGCCGTCAAGGTAAAGTCAGGACCTTCCCAAACCCACAGTGGTCGGCCAGTCCTGCCGAAATCGGAGGCTTTTGCTTTAGTTTGACAAAACTAAACAAGAAAACCTATACTTGATTTTTTTTGTATCGAATACCCAAAAAATACCAAAATGGAACCAAAACTGTATGTGGACACTTCATTCCAGCCCTTGGTGGGTTTCACAGGGCACAGCCCAACCCTAACCAATGATGACATCATCTTATCTTCTGCAGTATCTAAAAACAGCTCATGCACACAAACGTATTTTCTTTCCGTGTCCGTTCCGGTTTTTTTTGCAGACCGTATGCAGAACCATTCATTTCAATGGGTCCACAAAAAAATGGAAGTTAGGCCACTTTCACACTAGCGGCAGCCTTCTCCGGCAGGTGAACAGCCTGCCGGATGCGTGCTGCCGCTAGTGCACCGTGCCGCAGGAACTCCACTCTGGCCCCATTCGCTATAATGGGGGCGGGCTGGACTTCCGTCTGCAGCACAGCAAACATGTCGAGAGGCAGCCGGACTAAAACTAAGACATGTGCATTCAGTTTCCGTATGTCCGTTCTGCAAAGGAATAGATCATGTCCTATTATTGTCCGCATTACAGACAAGGATAGGACTGTTCTATTAGGGGCCGGCTGTTCTGCGGAATACACACAGATATCATCCATATTTTTTGCGGACCGCAAAATACATACGGTCGTGTGCATGAGCCCTAAAGGTGCACTTTCCCTGAATTAGGTATTCCATCCACAGACATTTATCACTGATCCATATTAGATCTGTGGGGGTCCCCTTCGATCTAACGTTACATAACCTATCCACTATATAGGTGACATATATGGCGGGAATACATAGTATCGGTGGTGCCAGAAGGCCCCTGAAGTTGATCATAGCATGTACCAGTGAGAGGTTATATGCACATGGGGGGAGATTTTATATATAAAGTACAACTGGTTTAGTTGTCTATAGCAACCAATCAGACTTCACCTTTCATTTTCCAAAGGAGCTATGAAAAATGAAAGGTGGAATCTGATTGGTTGCTAGGAGCAACTTAGCCACTGTTCCTTCACACCAGTTTTGATAAATGGTGTATATTTCATGTGAATAACTGCAGCGTAATACGACTTAGCAAATAACTGACTTCGGCTCAACAGAGCCCATACATTCTAATACTGCATTGGAGACGGCTCTCTGTACAGTATTAATCCAAACATTTGAACGAAGCGACTTTGGATGTAGTATCCAAAGCTCACTTCGCTCATCACTAGTTGCTATGGGTACACCAGTTTGATAAATGACCTAAAATGAGCGCTGCACCTCCTCAAACAGCAGATCAGCAGACGTGTCCAGAGTCAGATCTAATAGTGACCTGTCCTCAGGATAAGCTGTCTATATCCTTATCCCCAGAAAACCCCTTTAATAAATGGGTCATCCTGCTGCTGACTCTGAAGCTCCACCCACTTTCCCTAAAATATTCCTGGTGAACTCCCTCTGCCCCATTGTATGGACTGCACACTTCACAATCCTGCTCAAGGCAATGTAACCACCTAATGACGTCTTATAACATTTCAGTCCCACTGTTCGCATAGGATAAGCCCGCCCAGCACACGACCGTGAGGATGACAGTCTCTGTGGCAGAGGCCGCGCCTCTTATAACACGTGACACGGTCGTTCCCTCCTTCCTCTAGCTGCATCCTGTTAACCCAAACCCCGCCGCTCTCCCACAATGCACCGCAGCTAACACACAAGAAGGTAGCCGCATGTCACAAAGGAATGGCTGTCGCTATAGTCACACATGCACTAGAGTGTACGGGACTGTGTACACTGTAGAGGGGCATACTGGAGAGCAGCTTCCTACACACAGGCTGCGTCCTCACCACCCACACTACCAGCAGTCCTTTACTAGATAGTTACCTCAGGTAGACGCTCAATCCTAGCAGGACCTTTGATGACGCCATGACCATGTGATCAGTCACGTGCAGGGGAGGAGCAAAGCTGTGGGAGACGCTTGCGAAAAATGGTTGGTCACATGGTGTGGCAGCACATGCGCAGACGTTAGAAAACGAGTGTCATGGCGGTATAGCGTTAGCTTCACTGCAAGATGCTTGCTGCAGAGCTGTGTGTGTTATTACTGTACATCATGCAGTAGAGCTGTGTGTGTTAGTAATCTACATCATGCAGGAGAGCTGTGTGTGTGTTATTAATCTGCATCATTCAGCAGTGCTGGGTGTGTTATTAATCTACATCATGCAGCAGAGCTGGGTGTGTTATTAATCTGCATCATGCAGCAGAGCTGGGTGTGTTCTTAATCTGCATCATGCAGCAGAGCTGGGTGTGTTATTAATCTACATCATGCTGCAGAGCTGTGTGTGTTATTAATCTACAGAGCTGGGTGTGTTATTAATCTGCATTATGCAGTGCAGTTTTAGACTTTTCAATTTCCTCTACCTTGGAAAGATGCTACAAAAAACAGTAGTGGTTTTTTTTTGTGACACGAGCTACACCCATGAAGTAGCAGTACAGTCTGTGCTGTGATGTTACATAAAATGTTTATATAAGATTAGGATCATCCAGAATGTGGCCAGTGGGTAGTACAGTACAAACAATCCAATCACCATTGCAAGCTAAACTTGTAGATTTGGGACATACATAAGAAAAACTATGAAACGCATAGGGATATGGAGCGATTCAGACTCGTGCATGCGCTGTGGGTTCTAACACCAGGTTAGAGTCATGTGCCCAACCCGGATATCCACTTTGATCTTGTGCTTGCACTTAAAACTTCTCTTTTAACAGGAACGTTCATCAGTTTTACTTACTAAAATCAGTACCTCACGCAGTAGCCCAAGATTAGGAGATGTCATTGCGCTCTTTTTTTTTTTTTTTAACTGATCCGCGCCTTGCAGCACTGTGCCCCCCGTTCTGTTTTGGCACCCTGTATGCTAATCAATAGCATCGGGACAATAGGATCGGGTCTGCTGCGATTGGACCGAGAAGGAGACACTTTACTAAATTCAAGATACCTTACCCCACCATTGACATTAATATGGAAAATCCACTTTCACTGGTGTACGTTTGCTGGAAAAGCCATACTCTATTACAGCTGGATTCACACACGTATTTTGTGGCTTTTTTCTGTCCTCGTTTTAGTGGCTTTTTATTTTGCACCTTTTCAGTGCATTTCTATGGGAAGTTTGAAAAGCAGATTATACATGTGCTTGATGGTTTATGTCTGGTGTTTTTTTGACTGTGGCCACATGTAAACAGTGCGACGGCCTCTCAGTTCTATGTGCCCTATCATCCAGCTTTTCCAAGCTCCAGATCAACAGATTTTCAAACCTGGACAACATTTCTCAGTCTGCTTCCACTTCATGCATTACTAGGCAGATTTGTGATTTCAGAGCCCAGGGAACAGGGTTGCCAACCAGAATTTTTAGTTTTTTTTCTGGACAACTAATCAAAAAATCACGGACAGCCAATATTTTTTACGGACAGTTTGGAAAATCATGACTAATGATAAAGTTTTTAAGGAATACATGTCTATGGCTCAATATACTGATAAGAACAATATACTGATAAGAGCGGTTACAGTGAGGTGTAAAATGATAAGAAGTACCGCCTGCCTAAAAAAAAAAAATATCACAGACACGTCTATTTTTTTTCACGGACACATGAGAAAAATCACCTATTTTTACGGACTGTCCAGAAATTTCTGGACGGTTGACAGCCCTGTGTGGGAGGCAAAATAGTGATAATCTTCAGTGAATTTATACTTATAGGGTTATCTAATTTCTGAAAAAAACACCTTTCCAATGCCCTGATGATCCAGCTTGGAAAGTCCAGCAGTCCAGTCTTTGTCCAAAACACAGCCACTGCAGCCAATCACTTATCCTGTGCCGTATAACTGGCATCTTGGTTCCCATTGCAGTGGATTTCTGCTGCATCAGCGGGGGATCAGAGAAGTACAGGGGCAGACTGGCCATAGACGCTACTGGGAAATCTGCTTGTGGTCCGATGGCCACCTAAACCCTTCAAAAACCAGGTACAAACTCATACTCTCAGCATTAATTAATTTAGGCACTATTTTGTACTGCATTGTGGTATTTGAGGCCACTTTAAGTTCCCAGTCTGCCCCTGGAGAAGTAAGTAGTGTTTCTACTGATGATTTGTGGACTGTAGTGAGAAAAAAAGGTCTAGACCAGGGATGCCCAACCTGCAGCCCTCCAGATGTAAAACTACAACTCCCGCCATGCCCTGCTGTAGACTGATTGCTATGGGCTGTCTGAGCATGCTGGGAGTTGTAGTTTTGCAATATCTGGAGGGCCGCAGGTTGGGCATCCAACATTTAAAGGTCTAGAACTTGCTGGTTTGACAACTATTGAAGATGATCAGCATTAGGTACACCTTCAATGGTGTCAAAGTCTAAGTGTGAGCCTAAAGGCTTGGATGATTCCATCCATCAATCAGTGCCTATCACTCAGTCTGCCCAGCAGATAACATGTTTATGTAGTGATAGCGGGGACAGATGGCTGTGACCCAGTCATTGTCAGTAGTGGAGACTCTTGAAGAATGGGGACCAGTCCAGTAGCTACTTGCTTGCTATCAATTTAGCAGATAAGCTCATGTGTAACCCCCATGACGTATGGTCTGTATGACTTGTGAGTGCGTGCCTCCATTCTGCTCTTTTCATCTACTACTTTTCTGCACTAGTGGGGACTCCCCATCCTGCTAATCTCCAGATCCTGCAGGATCCATGCGTGTTGCATAAATTCAGACGACACTGGCAGCCGGTATTCAGATGATGTTGGTAGTCAAAAGCAAAAGCACCCGAGATGCCTGCTGATCAGCTGTTTGAGAAGGAATCGATGCTCCTGTGAGTGCTACGACCTTCTTGCAGCTCACCAAGCCCCAATCACTTGAGTGGAACTGAGCTTCTCCTAGGCCACGTGACTGATGAACATGACATTGACAACATGACATGACAACGTGTGTGTGGGGGGGGAGGGGGGTGCAAAAAGCTTTTTGCTATACTGTGAATTTTCTGATGTCTGGTGCTATTATACATAACTTTAATTATTGCTACTTATGCTGCCATCTTATTTTGGTATAGGGTCCTATGAATCATAGTTATGCGGTAGGGGCGTATCTAAAGGCTCGTGGGCCCTGGTGCAAGAGTTTAGCTTGGACCGCCCTTCCCTCCAGCCAGAGGTGGATGCACTTTCTATATTACCAGTGTCTTCTTATGTGGCACAAAGGTCTTTGGGCCGCCTCAGGACTGCTACCTCCGCACCCCCTATAGCTACGCCCCTGTACATGATGCTATTTACACCACCATTCTTCAGCACAACTTAGGGCATGCCATATTTTGGCCCATGTCTCATAGAACACAAACCTGGAGACCATTGGAGAAAATGTTCTCCAGTGGTCATCAGAGCAATGTCCTACATGGACATACAGACCTCACAGCTTCTCTGATCTTTGAGGATAACCTTGTATTGCGGACAGCCTCATATTGCCTGTGCAGCAGCCACAGTCAATGTATTATTACATGTTGGTCATTCAGAGGGATGTTCCAGGTCTACCAGAGAACGGGCTTCCCCTCTATGATATCTATAAACTTTATGGTATGTCATAGAGAGACAACTCATTTAAGAGTTTATATTATTCTAGAGATATTTTTTTTTTTTTACAAATTTTCTCTAAAAAAGCGAATGGCATGCACACATACACAAACTATCAATCCTCGTGGACAGATTTTTCTTAGAATTTTGTACATGCTCTTCAGTTTCAGCCATAACTGAGCATCAATGGGCTGCATAGACCGACTGCAATAGATACAACTCCCATATTGTACTATAGAGGTGCCTACGATACAGTGCACAGTATCTTACAGTCACAGTCCCTGATTTGTAAGCATAGACATACAGGGTAAATTACAGACTTGCATCGCTTGTGGTGAATGGCCGCATTATTACTTGGGTTGGTGACCTCAATGTCCGTTAGATGCCCTCTTTGCATTTTCTAGCATTATGTTGTCTATCCAATTAAAATAACTAACAGATAACGCATACCATTTCCTGCACACATGTAAGAATGAAGAGATGCTCCTATTGTGTGCCATAGACGTTCCAGCAGAGTCGGGCTGGTCCACAGGACCTTCTGTCCCTAAGGGTGACATCCCTGCTATGGTTACTTTCACATCAGTGTTTTAATTCAGGTTTTGAGATCAGGCAAAACCTGAATAAAACTCTTCTGTTTCATTGAATTCATCCGGATGCATCTGTTTCATCCAGATCCGGTTGTATTAAATAGAAACTGAACAAAATGGATAAGGAAAAAACAGATCCGGCACCATTGACTTAAATTGATTTTCATGCCGCATCCGGTTTGTTCCGTTTCGCAAACTGGACACAAAAACACAGCTTGCAGTGATTTTGTGTCAGGTAACAAAACGGAACTGATGCATCCTGATCAGTTTTGTCCCCATTGACAATACATGGGGACAGAACTGAACTATTTTGACCCATCTTTGAGATCCTCTGTCGGATCTCAAAACCGGAAAGCCAAAATGCTGATGTGAGAGTAGCCTATGTGCAATAAAATCAGCAGAAATGGAGCATGTTCTGTATAACAGGAGAGAGGCCCCGGGTGGACCCATATAACTTGAGTCCAGCACTGACCACTGAAGCTTTCTATGGTGGAAGCAAAGGGTCTACTGTGGCAGAAAGCAGCACCTCATTCTAACTATAGTATATATTATAGGATCTAACCCTCGTTGTGCTTTTAGCATTTTTTGTGATTAGCATTGCTTAAAGGGGTTCTCCCACGAATAATGTAAAAAATGAAAATCAGACATCATATAGTACACGAGAGCCTCTTTCTAACAAAGCTAGAACCAGCCCTGTACCTCACGTGGATCCAGAGATCTCCCCATTCATTGTTCTGCTAGATTTATATCAAGCTGACAGCCGAAGGGGAGTGCCTTTTCTGCTGGAGCTAAGGGGGTGTGTCTCAGCTCTACCTATCACAGCAGGAGGCGTGTCCATGCTCTCCCTATCACAGCTCAGGAGGCAGTTAAAAGTTGAAACTGAGCATGTGCGGCCTTCTCAGTGAATAAGTCAAAGAAATAAGAAATTAAGTGTCACTATACAGACACATTTTATTGAATAACTCAGTAGTAATACAAAATTTTTAATGACATGCAATTACAAAAGTATTCAGATCCAGGTGCTGTTTTGAAAACTGTAGAATATTTTTCGTGGGACAACCCCTTTAAGATTGGTTTATTTTGCCTTGTTTTCCAGTGTGAGTATCAGGACGCTGTATTATGGTATTTCACATCAGCCATATTTTGTGCACGTTTACTATTCAGTGTTTTAATGCAAAGATTAATATTAAGATTCAAACGAGATAGTATCATGTTCGCGTTTTTTTTCCCTCTGACTTCTCCGGTTTCCGCAAATATTCCAAAAACATAATTTACAAAAAGTGTCGTCTTGCTTAACTTTTGTGAAACTGACGCAGATGTGATGAGAGGTTCATCGTAGTCATGACATATGGCTTAACGTTCTAGAAAATTCTACATGGCAGGTGTATGAGAACCTAATCTTCATTTTCACAATGTCATAGTGGCAAGCTAGAAATTTTGATTGGTGTGGGTGCCGAGACTCCCACCGATGGCTGAAATGATGAAGCAGGAGCACTCCGTAGAGCGATGTGCCCCTGTGTTCCAGTTCAAAGGAGAGCAGAACAGAAATTAAGGGGTTCATCACTCGGTGGAGTTCATCTGCTCCCTTATTTTAGGGACTGGTGAGGATCTCAACACCAAGACCCCAATGAAAGCTTCACAATAACATGTCAGACGTTTATTGAACATTGCACCTTACCATACAGTCTGTGTGCCATCTCACCGTTTAGGCTGCTTGCCGTGTGAGTGTAGAACGGGCAGCACCTAGACTGATCACTGACCCATTACATTCATTATATTCATGTCTGCGATATTCCACACAGATCATTGCAGAGAAAATTGTAGCATTTGTCCAGTTTTCTTGCAAGATTCACTCATTCAAATGTTTGGGTCTCGAGTACATTCAGGGGCGAACTGGGAACTTAAAGTGGCCCTGGAAAAAATAGTAAAAATGGCCCCGTTTTGTAGTTGGATCCAAACTGATAGAAGGCAGGGCCAGCAATACCATACTGTGGCACATTATACCACCCCAACAGAGCCACAGTCCATCACAATATACTGTCAGCAGCACAAAATACATCCCCAAAAACTTCCACTGGCCGGCTGTGAGGAGGGCTCAGGCAGCCCCCTGGCCATCGGCCCACCGGTAAATTTCCCTGTAAGGTCTATGGCCAATCCACCCCTGAGTACATTTCAAAACTTGTCCATGTTTCTCTCCAGAACATAGACAATTTTCCTAGGGATCTTCAATGAAGGTGAACCTAGTGTGTGTGACATGGGGGATAACAGTGACCATGGGTGTAACCACCAGGGTAGCAGGTGAAGCACTTGCTGTGGAGCCCCAATAATTAATGGGGCCCATCTCCATATGTACAGTTATGTATACGGACAATGGAAGAGTGCATTACTTTTTGCATTATTTCTTTGTTGTGACATCACTGATTAATTTCTGTATATCACCATGCATATTTTCATACTATTGTGATGTCACTGTGAGCCTGATTGCTGTACAGTGACATCACTGTGCACATTATTCCTGGGCGGTAACTTCACTATGCACATTAGCCTACACTGTGTGCATTTCAGAAAACCAACACAATCATGCGCTTCTCATAGCCACAATGCCAAAGGTGGTCATGATGGCGTGGGGCCCCATTCCACGTTTTGCTATGGGGCTCCATGGGTCCTTATCATACCCCTGACAATGTCCCCCCCCCCAACTCAGTGAGCGAATGCATTCAGTATACAGTGTTGTAGAATAAGCACCGTAATAGTTTTATATTCCTAGATATGATCATTTACAAACACTAGGTGACAGGAGATTCTTGAAATGAACATGTTCTTCCGCAGTGAACACCTTGAGATGCTGCATTACATAACAAGGCGACAGCTTGTGTGGAATGGCACAGTACCCACAGTTGTATAATGCCGAGTGTTATGTGCAGGTTATCTTCCGGTCCTAGAATGCAATTGGTTACCATCCGGTAAGACAGAGGAAGGGTTAACCCCTCCCCCTACACGCTATACTTACAGATGCAGTGAACGGTGAGACCCTGCATTGTGCATAGAGCGCCATCTATTGACTAGCAGCACAGAGCTGTAAAGATCTAGTGAATAGTCTGTAAGGCAGTGATCACAGGGACCTCTGCCTGAGAAAGACTAGTTAGGGTTGTAATAGACTCTCCACTGATCAGTGTATTTTACGTGGACACCTGGATTAAGTGTAATGAGCAAATCTTTAACATTTACATTTTTCGTTTAATTCCTAATATGTGCTTCACTTATGGCCAATCAATGTCGGACCGGGAGAATCGATTCTACCATCTCAAATAATGGCCGTGACTAAGTGACCAGATAAGTTTTCCTCTGAGTTATTTGCAGATATCTGGTGGCATTGTTGAGTGCTACATTGGAGAACCTCCCGCTGTGCCTGCTCCTACCTATCATTGGAGGAATACTTTGGGGAAATTTATATAAGAGGATGTATGTATGTATGAGCATTACGCCATCTCTGGACTTTGTCCCCTCTTCTGGCCATCCCCAAGCAGGTGCCATGTGGTGTTCAAGGAGGGAGCAGGCTGTAGAGCCAATATAAAAAGGGAACGGGTAGATCCAGGTGATGAAGGGGCCTTGACAAGGGATTATAGTACTGGGTATGTGGGTTATAGTGTGTATTTAGCTGTTATGGGGATTCTGTCTCACCACCATTACCCCTGAACCCTCTTCATATGGGAAATGCACCTGCAGAACGAGACACAAAAGGTTATTGATGGTGTCACGTTGGGAGTCAAATTAGATATGAAAATACATGACTACTCTCAGCTCGTAATAGGCTTATAAATCAATAATTGGTCAAAATCATGTAATTGACCTCAATGTGGCACTGGGTCTATGGCAAACAGTGTATTAAGTGGTTCTCTTGGTTCTGTCTCCACAAGTAGTGTAGTATACAGCCAATGTTATTGCAGAAAGGAGCCATTAAAAGGTGAATTAGAAGGTATGGCTGGTGTCCCCTAGACCTGTTTGACCAGATACAGATTCGGATCTAGCTCTTAGTACCTTTCAAAACCAAGAACATGATGGCAATGCTTATGCTAGCCATAAAAAAAGACTAGATGTCCTCTTCTGAGAAGCAGAAGGGCAGATGTGAATTCAGTAGGGCATGACCACACCAAGGATGGTGGATGCACCTGCTTTTACTGAGGAGGGGGGGGAGGGTTAGGAGAGCTGTATGAAGCATACTTACATTGTTTGAAAAGAGACAAATGTCCAACAAGTTCAACCTCATCACTGTCTGAGATTATGAAAGAGATGACCTTAGTGAATTTTTGAAAAACAAAATTGAGAGGTAAGTGTTCATGATGAGTAAAAGAAGTCCCCGATTAATCTTTATCAGGTGTCCTTCATATTTGCTTCCCCAGTGTGTCTTTAGGGGGCTATACACTATTTCAGGTGCACCCTGGAATCACAAAGGGTGTGACCGGGTCATGACTGATATGGTAGGTACCCAGGTACATTTTGAGGCTATGTCCTTGGAGATGGAATGAGAAGAACGTGTCCATGACTTATCTGAAGAACAGGCCAGTGTCTGGAAATGTGTTTTGTGCCTCATAAAAAATGAAATGCATATGTATTGGACAGCGCACTCTACATATTTCATCCAAAGCTCTGAAGGGGGAACAGCAGAGCATTTCGTAGATAACCCATTGGCAGCAGTAACAATACAGAGCATCACTCTCTGCAGCTTCACTCATTTTGTCTCTCATTGATTGCTATACAGAGGAGCCTTCATTGAAGTTGATTAGAAGAAAAAAAAGAGTGAGGGAGGGCAGGGATGGAAAATTGAGAAAGAGGTGAGGAAATTAAGTTGGTAGAGGGAGAGATGAGCATAATGAAAAAACGAAGAGGAAAGCAGAAGAGGAGAAGTGAGGAGGAAAGCAGAAGAGGTGGGGGTGAGCGCTGCAGGGAGAGCGGAAAGGAGATGGATAGCTTTGTCCTGCAGATGAACCCGCCCGGCAACACGGAGGAAGTTATGAAGGATTCATCAGTCAACACACGTCCCTGCGCTTCCCTGAGGTGCTGCTCCCCTACCTCCAAATCTCATTTATATCTCAGAGGGCGGAGGGAACAGATCCGCTGTTCAGTTTACCCATGGACACCCTTTTGCATTTGGGGCACGCTGCCCCCCTTTTTTTGGTATTTAAGCTTTGTTAGATTGTTAGGGTTTAAAGGCCATCAAGCACTAACCCACTTATTCCCTGAGTCAAGGCGCTGTTAAGCAGATTTGTGACTAAGGCACTACACAGCACTGAGGCGTTATTGGGTGTCCTTCTTAAAATCTGCAAAACAGCGCTGGGTTCAGGATTTAAGTAAGTGGACTTCTCAATGGTTTCACCCTCAGCCTTTCTTGCCCTTGCCTATTAAAATATTAGAGTGATAGAAAAATGAATATTCAGGGTATATAACCTTGTTTGGGCCTTGATGGGTTTACAGTGCCTCTGTAGATGGTGTGGGGAGGGTTAATAACCAGGGCATATAGTTGTGGTGGCACAGACTGGGCATGTGTCTCTATGGCTCAGACATGTTAGATCTCTGATATCATCACATGGTTCACCTTCTGAAGTTTTCCAGGAGCAGATGGATGTGTAATAATAAGAATTTCAGCTCATACTTTTTCTGTATAGACATCATACTCCGCATTAGGTGTATGTCATGTGCCAAAGGTGTAGCCATTGTTTTACGTATTTCTCAGAGATATTTTGTAATGTTTAGAATTGGCAGAGGCCTCGAAGGTCATTTCTCCCTCTTTTCTTTCTTTCTTTCTTTCTTTCTTTCTTTCTTTCTTTCTTTCTTTCTTTCTTTCTTTCTTTCTTTCTTTCTTTCTTTCTTTCTTTTCTTTCTTTCTTTCTTTTCTTCTTTCTCACTGTATCTCATGTTAAAGACTCTTGTGAAAGTCTCATTTCTTTCTTTCTTTCTTTTTTCTTTCTTTTTTTGCTTCTTTCTTCTTTCTTATGATATCTCACGTGTAGACTCTTGCAAAAGTCTAATACTTTCTTTCTTTCTTTTCTTCTTTCTTTCTTTCCTTCTTTCTCACTGTATCTCATGTTGAACACTCTTGTGAAAGTCTAATATCCTTTTTCTTTCTTTCTTTCTTTCTTTCTTTCTTTCTTTCTTTCTTTCTTTCTTTCTTTCTTTTCTTCTTTCTCACTGTATCTCATGTTAAACACTCTTGTGAAAGTCTAATACCTTTTTTCTTTCTTTCTTTCTTGTTTCTTTCTTTCTTTCTTTCTTTCTTTCTTTCTTTCTTTCTTTCTTTCTTTCTCACTGTATTTCATGTTAAACACTCTTGTGAAAGTCTAATACCTTTTTTCTTTCTTTCTTTCTTTCTTTTTCTTTCTTTCTTTCTTTCTTTCTTTCTTTCTTTCTTTCTTTCTTTCTTTCTTTCTTTCTTTCTCTGCTTTCCTTTTTCCTATCTGTCTGTCTTTCTATCTTCTCTCTCACTGTCTTTCTTGTTGTAGACACCTGCCAAAGTCTCATCGCTGGTGCCATTGTATTTGATTTCTTAGTCAACTTTAAGACATACGAGTGTGATGATATAGATAAGATGTTGATATAAAAAGAGTTAATTGGGGTGGCTTGTGTTATCTGGTTTATAAAGTAATATTACTTGGGTATAACTCCATGAACATCAGATACGTCTTTATATTCTATCTATCTTAGTTATAGTCTCTATGACTTTGCCCTCTTCTTCTTCTGTGGCTCTGCAGTACACTGGCCTCCCCCTGCTTTTCCTTTATTTGACATTACTATTTTGCTGTCTTTTCCTTTTATAATTGAATTTCTATTCTTTATGCACTCAGCTCCCCAAAGTCCTTGGGTACAGTATCTCCTCTCCCCTTTGCCCTGATTTTGTTCTTATGTCAGTGCCCATGTGTTTGCCCAATGGAGAGGAATGGGTCTCTGCACCGAGGCCATGACTGAACTCTTGAACCGACAGAAGATAAGTGAGTGGTACAGGGACCCATCGCTCCTGCTTCTTTCTCTTGCTCATTTTTCTCCCGCTTTGCCCCTGGAGGGGATTATTTCAGCAGAAATAGATGGGAGGGGAAGCAGGGAACAAGTGTAATGTTGCTGGGAGGCTTGACTGGAAGGGGTTAATTAGGGATAAATCCTGGCTGCGAAGGGGTTAATTACTCTCCTTGCTAAGATCCATTAAACAGGGCCCTGCGGCATTCAGTCTACCTCCTGTTATCTCTATTTCCCCTGTACAATGCTAAATGTTTTCCCTTTTTATAATTTCAGTGATTTTTTAACCTTTTAATTGGCACGATTGACGGCAATTGCTTGGTACAAAAATGAGACCTGGAGTAAATATGTTGAGTTTTGTCTTCTGTCCCCCATCTCCCATACACTTGTTTCCATTCACAAAATAGTACTTTCTAGGTTTTGTGTTGATTGACAAAAAGTGTATTTTTGGACGACTACAGTGCACAATTTATAGCCGATCCTTTTGCTAAACCTTAAACTGTCGCGTTTCAGACTCTCTTCCTTACAATGTATTTAAATGTAGTTGTTCGAAATGTATGATTTATCCATCGGCGGACGGCACAGATATTACAGTAATCTGTTTTAATTTGCCAAGAAATTTTGATGGGTGGAAAGGAAAATGGAAAAAATGAACGCTTTTGCCGCTATTGCCAGCTACCGCCGAAAAGACAAGGACTAGGGAGTTATTCCATATCTCGAAATAAAAGGCGTATACTAAGCAGGCATTCAGTTAAATGCATTGTTTGCTTTGCGAGTCCATGGCTTGATTGTACTTTGTAATAGAACAGTTGAAACATTTCTCCTATTGGGCTTATGACCCAGCATTGCGGCTTGTACGTAGCGTGGGTTTCCGTCCACCTGCCGGGTTTTTTACCAGGTAGGTATTATGTGATATCGACTTCCAGGTCATGTTTCTGAACATAGCCTTGTAGGACAATCCTTCTTCCCCTCTACATATTACTCACCTTGCTGGAGTTTAGTAGACAGTGCAACATGAAATTAGAGAAGAAATATGATGGATGGCGACATTTACACTTAAGAGGTCATTAGTGGATCTTTATTACATGTTGAAGAGGGCGAGAATCATTGTTCAGGCAGCTGAAAAGATTGTTGATGCTGTCCACAGGTCTAATGGCTCTGTTAGGAGGGGATGTATCAGAGCGGGAAAGTAAACGGAGAAGTTTTCGGATAATTCCAAAACTTTGTAAAAATGAGATGTTCTTAAATGGAACCTCAGTGTTGTAACTGTGATGTTAATATCGGTCACCGGCGGTTGACCGTCCATATCCTTGAGTGCAGGGTTTGAACAGGTGTGTGGTACATGGAGCTATTATTGCGCTTTTCCCAGAGTATAAATATTTTGGCTTCTTTTGTCACTTGGTGATCAGTTTCTTTTGCCTCCTTCTTATAAATATTAGTTTCCCATTCTGACAAATGCTCTGTTTAGCTTTCTGTAGGAGAAAGTTTTTCGTCTCCGGACCTCAGGTACCCCTAACAGGTCATGTTTTGAGGCTTCCCATCTGTGAGAACAGATAGGTTAATTTCTGACCCAGTCAAACAGATTAATTCTCATGTGCATGATTAAGGAAATCCTTGTAAAATGATCTTTTTGGAGGTAATTGGAGGAGTGAAGATGAAAAAAGCTCGTACATGAAACATGAGGAGCAATATTGTCAGACTTTGGTCCATCCAAGCCATTCTCAGCGTTTAGCTCTTTTACTGTACATACTTTTACTATATACATACTATACTATGTGCGTACTATATGACTAGTTTATATATATATATATTGAGGCAGATATAAAAAGATCCAGGTTGAGCTCATTGAAAGTGATTAATGCTCCCTACGAAGACAAATGTAACTTCCACCTTTCCGACATAATTAACTTTTTGCAGCTTTTCCTTGAAACTGAAGATTTATTAATTTTTTTTTTAAATTGTATTAACTACTATTAGATCTTTGTGTTGTCTTTTTCGAAAAGTCTTTAACGTTTCTGAGCTGTCATCACTTGATACTTCAAACTGCAGATAAGCGTATAACTTCTCATCTGCTCTTATTTTAGCGACTTCACGTGATTTTGCCACATAATAATTTAAATTTTTATTATTATTTTTTTGTTATAATATTTTATCATTGTATTCATCTTTATTCTATGCAACTAAATATTGTCAAAAAAAAAAAGAATGACAAGCATTTGCGTCTCACTCCGGAGTATATGAGTTGTTTAAGCATTTTATGACGTTATGCAAAAAAAAACATTGTTACTAATATTCGTAATACAAGATTTGAATTTTTATCGTTTTTTGCCATATTTTTACATTCATTGTACTGGTCAAATGAAACTATGCGGAAGAAAATGTGTCATCGCCAGGGATCAGTTTCTTTAATCATATGAAGCAGGTCTTCCATCAGCCTGTGGTCAGTTGGGAGACACATTGAGATGCATGGAGCTTTCTTCAATTAGTCTTATAAGTGTCTGACTGGATTCAGAAGTGGACTTGCCGTCTGGAGAGATTGCAGGCAGTCGAGAGAGACAAATTACAAAGTTGTACAACGCGCACAGTTTTCATGTTCGATTCGTAACTTTGCGGAACGGTCCGTTTCGACTCTTAAAGAGTTAAACCCTGTGCATCGTTTTTTGTTTTTTTTTGTTTACAGTGCTGCAATTTATAATAATACATTTATTTAGTCATTTCTTTTTAAATAGTTAAACAAAATTTGCAATTTTTATTTAATTTTCTTTTTTAATTTTGACCATAGATTTTCTTCCTGTAAAAAGCCGCTTATTTGAAAATGAAAATCGTCTGTGGCGTTGATACAGACACCCATCCAATTAGGGTTGTGAGGAGATTTGCCACTTACAAGCTGTCAAGCTCTCAGTGAGATCTTGCACTTCCTGACCTGGAGAATTTGAACCCTATTGAAGTTAGTGTATGAAACATGTCAGGAAAGGGAGTTCAACTACACAGATATTGCAACTGAATTTCTCGAATTCTGAGAGGGTTACCAGCCGCGGAGGAACCGTCTCTACCTGCACTGAGCCATAAACTTCGCCATTTTTCAAATTTTTTTTTTCTGCGTTAGTTCTGTCTGGAAATTTCGGGGATAATTGTACTTGCGCTATGTAATGAGGATGCCTCCATATGCATTTCATTGGTTTTAAATCTAAAGCGTGGCACAAAACAGACTCGCCTCATTCTCCATTTATCAAAATTTTCCCTTGTATTGCAGCGCCTTCCACTTCTTTACAGCTCCAAAGAACAGAATTGGGCAATTGCTGCAAAATATTGACTGTAAAAGCATTGTCATATTGTCACCACCTAGCGCCGTCTGCATGTGCGAAGCCACTGGGAGGTGAAATTATGGCGAATAATTAATGAACATTGCGAGACGACTGTCTCATTATCTTTCTCTGATTGAATCATTTTCTTTTTTCTTTTTTTTTTTTTTGGAGTTTCATGTAATCAATTTATTAAAATGAACCAATTATTATCTTCTGATAAAATCCTGGAGCCAGCCATTAACCCCTTCCCCACCAGACCTCGGTGCTGTAAAGTCATGGTAACTGGCTGTGCACGTGTCACGGCTGCTCAGGGATCCTCCCTCCAGTGCTGACCTCTGAACCCGGACCTGGGTTCACATCGAGGTCACGGAGAATGATCGAGACCTAATAGACAAGGGATGGGAGAGTTCACAATAGCGTAAGTGGAAAACAACTAGGCAAATAGAGGAGAGAGACAAATAGAGCTGAAATATGGAGGGACAAACAAACCGGGATGCGCGAAGATGGGTTCTTTCAAATCGGGGAGAGGAAATTATTTTTGATTTTTTTTAAAATGGACAATCAAGTTAATGTTCAGATTGGGCGATAACAAAGCAGTAATTATTATCTGTGATGGAGAAGGGTGTTAATATATGTGTCATATAGTAACCAGCAAGTTGCTCAAACGATCATATTCTTTATAGTCCTTGATCTGGGACTTTTTTTTAAATAGATTTGCATAATGTAAAATGCTGAAACCCTGCAATAATAATTAAAAATTTGCTTTTGGATTCACTTGCTTTTCAGTGCTGATAGATAGATAGATAGATAGATAGATAGATAGATAGATAGACATATATATTGGACAATGAGGTATCATTTAATATATACATTGATGTATCAGAGCCAAATTTGTCATTTATCTGTTCGGGGTTGTGCCTTAAGATTTGTACCTCTTGCTAATTCCTATAATGTGATTGGTTTATCTGCAGTCCTATGTAAAACCGCAGATGACACAACAATGTTTTGTGCCGAAGTATGAACTCAGCTCTGCTACATCTAGTAAACAATAATCTGCAGCATTATATATATATATAACATTTTTATTATATACTATTTCCCATTTCTGGAAACATCAAGTATATCTGTGGCTTTGATGCAGTAGCAGAGGTTGCTGTCATTTTTTTTTAGCTGAAATGCTTCCCTCTTCTGGTCACTACTGGAACTGCATTCTGCTAGTATGCAATGATGTGTCATGCACTTTACGGGTTTTGTAATGTACTGTATTGCTGTATTATGCCCCAGCATGCATAATGCGTTCTTTATAATGCGCTCAATGTAATTACTGCTGGCGGCTGAAACTGTGACGATTCTCAGCGTTCTGGTATAAAAATAACATGAAATGGAAATTATTGCTTTACGAAGATCCTCCAGCATGAAAACTAGTCTCATTATCAGCCAAACATGTATGTTAGGCGCTCCTAGGTGATGGCTTGGATGTAGAGCGGTAACATTTCTCTCTTATTCAAGTATTTTCGAACATTTACAAATCACTGGATTTACAGCCATAGTGCTAGAAATACAGTGTACAATTAAAGGGCACCTGCCGGGGAACGAACCTCCATACTGCTCCAATGAAGTAACTCTGCAAGACTGCAGACTGCTGGGTGATCTCCTCACAAGCAATACCCGCTATGTATTGTAGCTGGTATTTACAGTGTTTTGGGGCGGAATTGAAGCTTTTTCTGCATTTAGCAGAGCCGTCCCTTTAATCTGCACTTGTGTTGATTTTCATCGTGAACGCTCAGTTAATAATATGCTAAAAAGCTTCTTAATGTAATATATTCTACATGTCTGCACTTACACCAACAACGTCCAGGAAAGAGAACCGTCTCACTGAGGTGGCGCTAGCGAGCTGGTTCTCTATCCTGGGGAGAGACCTCCTATGGAGCATTGCCACTAAGGCTACATACACATTGGTCTCCTTAACCCCTTTATGACGCAGCAATTGTCCTTTATTTCCTTTTTGTTTTTTGCTTCATGCCTTCCAGAAGCCTTGACCTTTTGATTTTTGCATACGATGCTAAAATTTTGCATACGATGTAGTGAAAAGCTAGAAAAAATGCTAAATGTGGTGGAATTGATTACATAAACACACTTCTTCCATTGTTTTATGGGTTTCATTTTTACACCTTTCCCTATACGGTAAAAAGACATGTTCATTCTGAGGGTCAGTGCGATTACAGCAATACAACATTTTTACTGTTTTTCTTGTGTTTTCATACTTTAAAAAAGTAAAAAAAATAAATAAATTTCTGTGCATCGCATTTTCAGATGATCTTTGTTTTTTATTGTTTATTTTCATCTGTAAAATGGGATGAGGGGGTTGAATTTGTATATCATTTTAGGGATTTTTTTTTTTTTACATTTAATTTTTAGTCCCCCTGGGAGCTTATCTGATCACTTATACCATAGACTGCAACGGCAGATGTTGAGAAGGGGTTAAGCAGAGCCAGTATCCCCCTAAGCCCCACTACCAATGTCAAACTGTAAATCACCACTTTAAATATTCAGTTCCTGCAGGATCCAAAAAAGAGAACAGGTCCAGATTTTCAGTGATATAAAGTTGTGTTACCGGATCCACGCCGCTTAGTTTGAACGCTAATGGAGGAAGATCTTTCCCACCTCCAACTTTGCCGCCTCAAGAATCAAGATCTCCTTCTGGTCTTCTCCCTCTCTGGATCTCTCTTTCTGCATACACCGATCATCCAAGGATATGGAGTCCTCCCTTGTTTAAATGTCTCTCCCAGTCATTCTCGGACAAAAATATATATAAATAGTGACGTACCGCCTTCAAAAATAAAATAAATGCTTTTTAATTACTTACAAGATCTCCACTTGCTAGTTGCACCTCACTTAAAATCTCACTTGCACCTCATTTAAAACGCCCGACCCAGGTTTCTCACCACTTGTTTCATCAGGGGCAAAACTTACCGCATAAGGTGGGGAGGTTACTATTTATCCCTCTCCGCCCTGAGAAAGATAATGAAGGTATGTGAGCGAACCCGTGGCACAACACCAGCGGTGAGGGTTTTTATGAATTGTTAACTGATGCAAACAAAGCACGCCCATTAAAGTCTATGGGTCCGCGATAATCACTGACATACATTCGTGTTGCATCCGTTTTTCACTGATGACTAATAGGAGATTCTTTGGAAATTTATTTTCAGCTAAGCAACGTCAGTGAATTATGGATATACATGCATGGTAAAAACGGACCAACAACGGATCCTTCACGGACAGCTTCACGGATGAAACACGTGCGTTTTTTTATGGGTGTGCCACTGACATGGAAATGTGAACGAGGCCTTAGAGTGTTTGTTGGATTTTGAATATGCTGATAAGGGGCGGAGAGGGATAAATAGTAACCTCACCCACGTTATGCAGTAAGTTCTGCCCCTGATGAAGCAAGTGGTACGAAACCCGGGTTGGACGAGTGTCACTAAGAGATTTTATGTGAGGTGCAAGTAGCAAGTGGAAATCCTGTAAGTAATTTATTTTAATTTTGAAGGCTTTACGTCACTATGAGAATGACTGGAGGAGACATTTAAACAAGGGAGGACTCCATATCCTTGGAGGATCAAGGTATGCTGAAAGAAAGGACTGGAGAGGGAGGAGACCAGAAGGAGATCTTGATTCCTGAGGTGGGAAATATCTTCCTTCATTAGCGTTCAGGCGACTGTTCCCACAGCGCGGATCCGGTAACACAACTGTAAATTACTACTTGATAGCTAGCCATTATATGATAAGGTCCATGAGTTATAGATGTATGATGCATACATTATGGTCAAGGTCACTGCCTCCATTGAATCCCGCATATGATCGCTCGTTGCCAGGCAGGGCTTCTTGGTCTTAGCAGACCCAGATCAGCTGTGCTGATGACTAGTGTCACCACGTAACTGTGGCTTTAATGGATACCCCAATTACAGGGGAAAACTGCAAAATAAAAAGTTAGTGAATGTCTCCTCTGCCATGTTTTATGGCTTCTTGGGGGACATATTGGGGCAGATCTATTAATACTCTTAGACAGTATAAACTTAGTCTTAAACTGTGCTAGATTTATCACTGTGGCTGATACTAGATGATGAATCAGGCACAACTGTAGACTGTCAAGTCTTACTTTTACACCACCTATTTGTCGGCTTAGTTTACACAAAAACATGAGAGAGATGTGATGTACAGCACTCATATACCCTGCCGTGCCCGCTGTGTAACTCCTAAATTGTCTCTTTAAAGGGGTATTCCAGTAAAGTAACTTAATTTTTGAAAAACTGCATTAAGGCTACAAGCTGTGACCCAACAAGAACCCATACCTATACATATAACCAGAGCTTCATTTTACCGTGCAATCCATTTGTCTAGCTCCTGTGTTAGCCTGCAACACACTGAGTATCATGGCGCCTGATCTTCCCTCACAAAACTACAATACCCACAATCCCTAGCTTTCCTGCTATGAGTGTTGATGGTTACTGATTGGCTGCCTGATATGCAGTCCGGTCACGCCCCCTCTACTCAGTAATCATAGAGGATTGATAGCAACACACTGAGCATGCTCGACCTAACAAAGGCTCAGAACTACAGGTCGATGCCATAGTAATTTATGAGAAAACACAGTAGGTAGCAGAGGAAGAAAACTAATTTTATAACTACTGAACGGTAAATATGTGAAATTCAGAGGATAGGTCATCAATATTAAAATCCTGGAAAACCTCTTTAAAGGAATTAACTGATTATTAAAGTGGCATTCCAGTTGTAACAAGTTATTCCCTCTCCATATGAAAATCAGACATAATGTAGTGCAGGACAGTCTGTCTATAACAAAGCTAGAACCTGCCCTGTACCTCACATGGGTCCAGAGATACTCCCATTAATTGTTCCAATTAATCTGCTAGATTAATTTCAAACAGGCAGATCAGGGGTGTGTCCTTTCTCAGGGAGTGTGCTTTCTGTTTTGACTCTCACCCTGTAACAGCTTCACAGCTTCTAGAAGATCCAGCTGGTGGCAGTTAAAGGATGGAACTGAGCATGTGTGACCACCTCATCTAGGTGGACAGAGAAATGAGGAAAAGAACAAAAAGCAGGCGGTGCTGTATGGATACATTATACTGAATAAATCAATGGCCATACTAGCTACATGCAGATACAAAAGTATTCAGATCCAGATCCTGGATGACCTATAGAATGTGGCAGAATAATAGTTCATATGCTCACTGCTCTTGATCACAGAAGGTTGTACAGCTACAAATTAGAGAACATGTCCTATTCTTGTCCGTATCGTGGAAGAGAATAGCCCTTTCTCTTGATGGGAGTGATAAAATTACAGAATGCACATGGATAGTATCCGTATTTTGAAGTTTTTTGTGTCATTGTTTGTGGACCGGAATACGGAATAGTGAGCTGCGTTGGAATTTTCACATATGTAGCATCATTTACTTTTTTCTATGTTTTAGTCATTTCCATCCAGTCATCTTCAGCTCCTGGTGACCACATGAAGAGTTTTTCCTCCACAATGTTGGATCTTCAGGTTTCTGGATGGCATCTTCCTGATTTCTGTGACATAACTAGTGTTGAGCGAATCGAAGTCCACGGACTCCGATCCGAATTTCAGGATAAATTTGATTCGCCGCAAAGCTGAATTTCCTCGTCCTTCATGGTAGCGAATCGATTTAACCTGAAATAGCGGAAATTGCGCCGCTCCCGGCATTGTAATCATCAGATGCCGTGTTGATAAATTATCATGGCACGGAGTTTCAAATAAAAAAAAAATAATCATACTTTCCTGATCCATTTGCTCATGACGGGCCAGCCACTGCCATCTTGCTTCAAGATCTCGGCCGAATTCCTGTGCGAGGTGACGTATGACATCACCACGCCAGCCGGCATGATGACGTCAACACGGGCCGCACCAGATCTTCAAGCAAGTTGGAGGTGGCCAGCCTGTGACGAGCAAATGGATCAGGTAAGTATGATTTTTTTTTTTAATTTGACACTGTTATTTATATCAGATGCCGCCATCATTTATGAACGTGGCATCTGAGGGGCACATTGATGGGGAGCAGCGCAATGGCCGTTCCCTGTCATTGCACCCACTACTTACAAAGAAAAGCGCTCTGTGGCAAAGTAATTCATCACAAATTGATTTTTTTTTTGTAAAATTTGACGAAGCAGCCAAATCGAACTTTTCAGTAATTCGCTGATCACTAGACATTTCCTCTATCCCTCATTTTACTGTTACTGCAGAGTGTGTATTGTAAAGGTATAGGTAAAAATTGCACGTTTAGTTTTTGCCTATTTTGTCTTAATCTGTAAGATGGTAGATGCCATATTTCATGAAATGGATTTACAATTTCCATTGAATGTGAGGAATCTTTTACTCAGTTCATGGATGTCTAGGCAAATTAATGCGAAATGATAATGAGTTAGAAAGAAAAAATATTAGCAGGGGCTTGAAGATTGGTGTAAGATTCAGTAAAAATGCAGATCTTCAAGGCAGGCAGTGAGCAGTAGGACCAGGTCATACGTGTCTAGGTGGAGGCGATACAGTTTGTGAACACGAGATTGAACAGGAACCCTGAGCAGAAGCGGAGAGTGAGAAGAAGAGAGATGCTGGTGTAAGAGGCTCATTCCTCATCCTGTTTCTGCTCTGCCGGTCAGACAAAAGATGTATTAAATGTCCTCATTAGCAGCATATTGAGTGCTGAAGTGGATACAAGTACTGCTCCATCAGAGAGCCATCGGCAAGGAGGATACCCAGGGAGTGTATGCCTGCAAAGACAGAACCAACAAGAGACAAGGCCAAAAGTGCTAGGTGTAGAATGGCCGCACTGTAGTGATCAGATTTTTTCCATTTCTGTAGACAACCTTTTACCGTCATCTTGGCTTTCTGTGGAATCTAAATAGCATGGAAATATGCGCTGTCAGGCCACATGCACATGTGCATTATGTGTGGATTTTCCAATGCGGAGGGCTTGTTGATATGGCAGAATTTGCCATTGAAATTTTGGCACCGCACCAAAATTCCAGCGGCCGCCGTGTTGTGTCTCCCATTGTATTCAGTGGGGACAGCGCTGCAGTTATCGGGCCAGCAGTTTAAAGCCGTGACCGCGCTAAAAAGGGGCATTCAAGTGGACAACCACGGCAGAAACAGGATGAGGAATAAGTCTCTCTTCTTCTCACTCTTGGCTTCTGCTCAGGGTTCCTCTTCACAAACTGTATCTACTCCCACCCAGACACGTAAGACCTCAAAATCTGCCACTTGACTATACTACCAGATACTAAAAATGTAATCGACACGTTGCAGAAATTTTTCATGTGTACACCAATGAGCAGTGCAGATTGTGAAATCTACGAGGTGTCAATTCTTTCTGATGATTCTCATTGTGGATTTCTCATGTGGCATGTGAGTGTACCATTTGGTTATAGCCACATGCGGTGGATTTTCTTTTGTGGATTTGTGGTGTTACCACAGCGAAATCCACATTGAGTCCGTGGGAAAATCCACGTGTTACATCTGGATTTGACACCGATTTTGGTCTGGATTTGCAGTGAACTTCTTACTACTTGCAATCACAGTTTGCATTGCAAAGAGTGAAATCCCCTTAAAGGAAATGTGTCATTAAAAAAGTGACATTTAAATCACATTTGTATGTTAATCACATTTTTTAAGAATTTTTGATTTATTTTTAATTTCCTTATATTTCCTATATTTAAAAAAAGCATAAAATCTTGCAGTTTTCCCACTGGCAATTAAGTCAAATAACATGCGCCACTTCTTGGTCTGTACATATTAGTATAGTGCAGTTATCTGCTTATCATCACAGGCAGGATGCCTGTGGCGCTATACAGATACATTTTATTGAATAACTCACTGACTATACTAAATTTGTAATTACATACAATTACAAAAGTATTCAGATCGTGATGCTGATTTGAAAAATGTAGAATATATTTAGTGACACAACCCCTTTAAGAACAGCTCAGGCAAGATGCCCGGCCCCATAATCATGTACTGGAAATACATTTTAAAAAGCTGCAATCAGAAAATAAAACAGATTAAAAAAAGGATATGTGCTGCTATCTGGTTTAAAGTGACAGAAAGCCTTTTTGTTGGCACATTCATTCACTGCTGGTTAAGGGGGTTCTCTGGGAATTAAGTAAAAGAAAATACCTAAATATTACTTTTCCCAAATACCTTTCATTAGCTATATTGGTTCATTTTGTCTGGAGAGCAATCATTCAGAGAAATAAAATGGCCGCCGTCTTATTTGTACACACAAAACCTGTCCCAGTCACACAGCAGGACAAGTTACTTCACAACACTGAAGTAAAGAGCTGCCTCATCCTCCTCTCCTACTTGTCAGGGATTATGATCCTGAATACAGGTGATAAGATTTTCAGCTGAATCCCTGAAGGAAATGAGCTCATGAGGAGACTTAAAATACAGAGAGGATGGACAGGACAGACGGTGGTAATGGAGACGGCGCACAAGTGCTGCTGCTCATTATCCCCACCTCCTCTCTGTACTTCATGTCTCTTCATGACCTCCATTCCTACGGAGATTCAGCTAAAATTCTTATCAGCTGTATTCAGGATCATAATCCCTGACAAGCAGAGAGGAGGATGAGGCAGCTCTTTACCTCAGTGTTGTGAAGTAACTTGTCCTTCTGTGTGATTAGTACAGGTTTTGTGTGGACTAATAGGATGGCCGCCATTTTATTTCTCCTAATGATTGCTCCCTAGACAAAATGAGCCATTATAACTAAAGAAAGGTATTTGGGAATATATTTATAATAAAGTAATATTTAACTATTTTCAGTTTCTTAATTCCCGGAGAACCCCTTTAATCTACGCTGTGGATTTTTTTCACAACGTGTGGATGGGATTTCTTAAAACCAAGGAGGCCAAGTCGATGAATAAAGTACTAATTCTCCAAGGTATATACAGTATTTCCTGTTGCTGCAGATCAACTCTAATTTAGACAGCTTAGACCCGCTGTTTGTTTCACTGGAGCGGTTAGGTTTTCACCCATAATTGTGGTTGGAGATGTGTCCCTGTTGCTGAGAAATGGCCTGATCTCCCCAAAGTGTAGAGATCTACGTACCAGCATGGCTGGATGATATGGCTGGGGGAGGCTGAAGGCACAGCATGAGGCACTGGTACAGGATCCATTTAAACTGACACGTAAGAGGAAACTAGTGTTTTTCACATACAGCCAGTTATACCCATAGGAAGCTGGATAACATGGCTGTTGTATGCTGGATATTCTATAGCCTCTTTATTCTGCCCGAAGGCTTTGGGCGACAGATTACTGACAGACACGCTATGTCAGGATTAGGGGCATGACAGAAGGTACAAGGTGGTGGTAAGGTGTGGTGCACCCCAATGGGAACTAAGTCCAGAGAGTCGGGGTCTGCCGTAAACCAGGGTTCCTCTTTACTGAGAGAATTGAGGTGCAAAACAATACAGGCAAGGCATAGGGCAGGCTTCTCAAGTCTCCTCCCTGGGTTTGATGCTAAGGAAAGGACTGAGCTAGCTGTCCCTCTCTCTCTTCAGAAGGCTGGTACCCTGGTCCACAAAGGTTGGTGATCCAGGGTCTGTGGCAGCGTATCCCCATCTCAGCATCTTCTTCTGGTCACTCATGCTGGCTGGCATGAGTCTCCCCTCCAAGTACTGGTCCCTAACTGCAGCACACTAGGGGCTCTGACTGCTCTCCCTATATACCATTTCTAGCCAGACTGAAACCTTCTAGTGTGAGGGGTGAAGTGGAGAAACTCAGCACAAACAGATACAGTGTAACACTCCGTCTCTCATAGACTTACATTAGAGCTTCAATGATACTCAGTGGCAATGACACAGCAGTTTTTCCAGACAAAAACAAGTTTCCAGACATAACAGAGCTAAAACCAGACATTCAAAAGGTCGGTATGTCTGGGTTTGGTGGTTAACTCTATGGTAGCTGTGGAAAATTACCAGCTTCTAACTCAAAGTCCTAACAGTTTCTCAGTGTTAATTAACCCTTTCCACAGAGCCTTGCAAATACAGTGCAAATGAACAAGATATATATCACAGCATACATATAAAATGCAGTAACACAGTAATAAACAGTATAAGTTAATCCTTTCAAGAGAAATAAAGTAAAAAGTTTTAACTTTGCATTGGAGAAATAGGCAAATGTCCACAAATGTCAAAGTACCAGGGCTCCAGGGCATCATCTAGCCCCCAACAGGGATAGCATTGTCCCATGAACCCTATGACAACTAGATGTGACACCGCTCTCTGGATTTGATTCAATTGTTACGTTCTTTTTCATGTGGATTGCTTATATGAGGTTTGTTTGCTGCGGGTACACACTGGTACCCCTGCTCTCATTTGAGGGCTGCTATTTAATGTAATGTGCTTTGTTGGCATATTTTAATGGATGAAATAAATGTAATGTTTTCATAGATACTTCCTAGAGAGCTGTAAAAGGCTCATCAAAAGCTACTGCAGACATTTGATTACACTTGTTACTGCCAAGGGTGGCACAACCAGTGATTAGTCTTTGGGGGCACAATTACTTTTTCACATGGGTCTTTAGTAAATGGAACGGTCATTTAAAACCATACAAGCGTTCAGCTATCTCCGACAGTCTCCCATAGCTGAGTAGAACATCAGCACTCATAGGTGACAACCGCTCAGTTCAAACAGGGGAACACAGGGATTGGTGGGGGCTGGACCCCTTCTGATCAAACTCTTATCCCCTATCCTGTGGGTGAGACATAGGTGTTTGTAATGGGACAAACCCTAAGATTGTATACTAACATATACTGGTTTTGTGGGTGCCAACATGACACTCATTGGTCACAGTTGGTTATAGTTGGAGTATGTGGTTGGTGCCTTATGGATATGTCACCCTCCCCAAAGAGCTCTCCTCCTGTCTACTAGAAGGAAGTCTCAGCAAAATACTAAGCTCAAATCAGTAGCTGATTTACGGTGCTGTACTGTCAGCAGTATTTAAAGGACATCTGTCAGCAGATTTGTACCTATGACACTGGCTGACCTGTTACATGAGCACTTGGCAGCTGAAGGCATCTGTGTTGGTTCCATGTTCATATATGACTGTATTGCTGAGAAAAATGATGTTTTATTATATGCAGATGAGCTTCTAGGTGCAATGGGAGTTTTGCTATTACAGCTGGAGGCTCTGATCTCTCTGCAACTGCTGCGCCCTATCCACTGTAATTGACAGGGCGATGTGTTAAATTTTCACTGCCCCACCTCTTGTGGGCTGGTTTGTGTGGATCTACATAAGCCCCACCTCATATGGGCTGGTTTGCGTGCGTCTACATAAGCCCCGCCTCTTGTGGGCTGGTTTGTGGGGGTTCTACATAAGCCCCGCCTCTTGTGGGCTCACAGGATTTTCTCAGCAAAGTTGACAAGTATGGTTCAATGGTAGCATCAATTAGGCAGGGAAGAAGTAACTAGAATCTCCTCTAAGGAGATAATGAAATTAGATTATAAGCCCCACTGAAGACATGGACTGATGTAAATGATGTCAGGAAAAGGGCTCATGCACACGAACATATTTTCTTTCTGTATCCGTTCCATTTTTTTTTGCGGACTGTGTGCATTCCGTTTTGTATGTCCGTATTTCTGTTCCGCAAAAAAATAGGACATGTCCTATTATTGTCCACATTACGGACAAGGATAGGACTGTTCTTTTGGGGGCCAGCTGTTCCGTTCCGCAAAATACGGAATGCCCACGGATGTCATCCGTATTTTTTGTGGATCCGTTTTTTGTGGACCGCAAAATACATACGATTGTGTACATGAGCCCAAACACTGTGGAATGTGTTGGCGTTATATAAGAAATAACTAAACAAATAGTAAATACTCCCTAGACACATCCTGAACATTTTTTTTTTTTAATCTCTGGTTTTGTTGAGTTTTACTAACTGGTCATACGCATTCAGACTTAGCCTTTATTATTTTTTTTTATTAATTGATTTTTAAGTGAATGGCAGAGACTCACAGTGTAGCACTTGGCCTCTAAATTATTATGCTTTATGCTTAGCGGTGTTTTTATGCTGGAAATCAGTGCTGTAACTCTAGAGTAATAAGTCATTTTTAAGCCATAGTTTTAAAGTATGCACTATGAAAAGATATATAAAATTGTAAAAAGCAGTAAAAACATTATTGAATCATATATAATAGAAACATTGAAATGGCATGAATCGTACAATAATCTGACCTTTTCACCGGTTTAAAATACCAGAGGCTATCAAGCTAGGTTTTTTTTTTTAGATATTTTTGTGGAAAGTCAATTTGCCTTTTGAAATCTCTGTGATTAATTCTACAATGTATTATTTGCAGAGGCTGTAGTACGGATGGCGGCTGCTCAAATGTGATGTTTTGAAGGGAGGAAAATGTACAGTACTGAATATTTTACAGATTGCACCGCTGAGGTATTCAGTGCTTCTAGGGAGATATACAGCTCCCCATGGTGACACATAGGGTACCTGTGGCCCCATAATACAGAACTGAAGGGACTGAGTGTGCAATGTACAGCATACACGGGCGCTGTCAGGGATTTGGGCATAGGCTCGCTGTAGATTGCCCTGATTTTGTATTTCAAAATCTGTGAACACCTTCATTCTATAACTTAAAGGGGCTCCGCAGTTGTTTAAAACTGATGATCTATCCTCTGGATAGATCATCAGCATTTGATCGGCGGGGGTCCGACACCCGGGGCCCCCGCCGATCAGCTGTTTGAGAAGGCAGCTGCGCTGCAGGAGCGCCGCGGCCTTCTCTGTGTTTACCGCAGACCCAGTGACGTCACGACTAGTATCACTGGCCTGGGCGGGGCTAAGCTCTGTTCACATGAATGGAGCTTAGCTCCGCCCAGGCCAGTGATAGTAGTCGTGACGTCACTGGGCCTGAGGAAAACATAGAGAAGGCCGCGGCGCTCCTGGAGCGCGCCTGCCTTCTCAAACAGCTGATCGGCGGGGGTCCCGTTTTAAAAAACTGCAGAACCCCTTTAACTTATTCAATGTCATTTTATATCATGACTTGTCTTTTGATCCTAAGTGAAAACTGATGAAGACACATTTTTGTCGGGATGTCTGGCAATAATTTCACTATAAGTTTGTTAATTTTTATGCTAAATACATTTTAATATTGTCCTGTAAAAACTTGTTTTTGACCTTTAAATGAAATAACATTTTAAGTATTAAAGTCAAAGCAAAACTTTATAGGCAGTGACCCCTGGCATATGATGAACTCACCTTACAATAGAGTCAAATTACAGTGGTCAATGCAGACACAACTAGCAGGGCTGTTAAAAAAAAAAAACTGCAAAAAAACAACCTCACATGTGTATTCCATTTCCGTATGCCCTCATGTCCATTCCGCAAAAAAATAAAACATGTCCTATTATTGTCCGCATTACAGACAGGGATAGGATTGTTCTATAAGGAGCCAGCTGTCCCGTTCAGCAAAATATGGGTTGCACATGGACTTCATTAGTATTTTTTGTCAATCGATGTTCCGGATTGTAATATACATACGGTCGTGTGCATGAGCCCTAAATAATGATGTGTGGCGGCTTTTCTGAAGCAGAATGTCTCCATTCATTTCAGTGGGAGATGTAATCTGCTCAGGAATCCATTTAAAACTTCACAATGATATTTGCATTCTAACTGATATTAAACCAAAATCTGCATCATTGTAAAAATCCACACCTGCATATTTTCTGATGGATTTTCCCGCCACGTGTGAAGGCACCCTGAGATCACATAAGTCCTAAGTCTGAATTCACAGACAGTAATGTTTTTCGCTGCTTTTTTTTATCTCAAAAAACACTGTGGCCAGATGTAAAGTGTAGAGCAAATTATCATTATCAAAGTCTTCATGGTACTCCTTCACAAAAACCTTTTTTTTCAGCAATTTAATTTGTAACTTTTAAAACATGCCAGAGAGAAGTCTACGGGAAAATACTAGAAAGCCTATTGCAAAATGCTACCTTTTGGAAAAAAAACTTTACTGACTCAACAAATGCCACCAAAACTCCACAAGGAAAAACAAATTGGGGCAGATTTTCTAATATGTCACAGATCACAGTGGCTGATGCTGGTATAAATTTGTTGCATTTTTTCTCTTGAAACCAAGAGGAGGGCCCCTGTTTTGATGATTGGTGGGGTCCCAACCGATCAGACACTTATCCTTTATGTTTCATATAGGAGATAAGTTGTCTTCATGGGACAACCCCTTTAACGATGCTGACTTCTGTCACATTTGGCAGTTTTTCTCCTTGATTTTTTAGCAATCTCTTTGAATATGGTTAAAATAAAAAATCGGCAGTAATCATTTAAAGGGCATCTGTCAGCAGATTTGTACCTATCACACTTGCTGACCTGTTACATGTGCACTTGGCAGCTGAAGACATCTGTGTTGCTCCCATGTTCATATGTTCCCACATTGCTGAGAAAAATGACGTTTTCATATATGCAAATGAGCCTCTTGAGATAGGAGTAGGACCTTCCGCTATCGGGCCCTTACAGTATGTCGTATTGATAGACTATAAATGTCTAGATGGGACGACTGAGATGTTTTATATCCTCAGAATAGCTCATCGATATCTGACTGGTGGGGATCCGACACTCAGGAGACCAGCACTTGCAGTAGCGCCATGGCCTTCTACAGCTTTTCCTAGGCCACACAACAACACATTGAAGTGAATGGGGCTGAGCGCAATACAAGCACAGCCACTATACAACATACAGCGCTGTGATTGGTGAGCAGAGAGACCGGTGTGCTCACAGGAGCATCAGTGCCTTCTCAAATAGATGATCAGTAGGGGTCCTGGGTCTCAGACTCCCACCAATCAGATACTGATGACCTATCCAAAAGATAAGTCATCAGAGCTGTTCCTGATTTGCCTTTTGTCTAATGGTCGGCTGGACCCCCACTGAATGGACATAAAAAGGACCAAACAAAATTTAAATGAGTGGCAAAATCAAAAAATGATTTGTGTCCTCAAAAGATTAAAATTGTCCTAGATAGGTAAATAAAACTGTTAGCACAGCATTAAAATTGACCTTGTCAGTGAATTTAAACGCTCTCCTTTCCTTTCAGAGGTCGCTATTGTGACTTTGCTCTTCTCAGGCAACTCAGAGTTTGTGACAGTGTATCAGCGCAGTCGATTCCCTATTCTAATACATTGTGACCAACCGACCATAGCGCAGACTGGAAATGTTCTCAGTCCCTGAATGCAGCCAATGAATCTTGCCATTAACCTGGCAGCAAGCAGGGGTCTTGCAAATGTTGAGGAACTGAAAAATGAGACAGGAGATATAGACATACTTGTATTCCATATTAAATTACCATTCTTAAGTATCTATTCTTTGAGTCTATGTTGTGATGTTCCTCTATTATTCCTACTAGAAGTGTATTGTTACCAGATGACACTGCTCAATCGGTGTTGCCAGTGGTAGACAATGAAGGGACCCACCAGCAACATTTCTAGTAGGAATAATAGAGGGATGACACAATATAGTCAGAAGAATGGTAATTTAATGTGGTATACAATTATTTAGTCAAACAGACCTGTCAGGAGAGGTTGACTGGTCCACTGTAAAAGAAATGTCTCCCTCCTATCAAAACGAGGAACTCTAATGTTTGCGTACATGACGCATCGCTGTGTATAGAATGTAATGAATAGCAGTCCACCCTCATTCTAGATGGCGCATTTATGTTATCCAGAGCTCCAGCAATGTTTTCTGTGACTGGTTTGCTTCACCTAATATCACCCATTTTCGTGCTGGGTGGCATTGCCTTATGAATACATACAGAGAGGCCCACCCTCCCGCGCTGCAGCTGTGATTGACGGCCCTGGTTACCAGCTTCATTGTGCCACAGACAAACGTGGGATGTCGGACAGAAAGGGTTAATGCACGCATGGCTCCAGGGGGGCTCATTAGAAATGTTCTCAGGTATGTTAATTCATAGGAAAACATGCGAGTCACTGAAAAAAAAGGAAGTGCGATTCCACTCACAACTTGTAGCCCGCAGTTCTAAATCAAAGTTAATGAACTGTTACCCATTTCTTCCAATATTAATTCACCGTTAACTGCATCTTGTCGCACTTCTCTCAGTAGGACATATTCTACAAATCTGACTCCGATTTTATGGTTTTCTTTTTTAGATTTTCATTGCTGGTTAAGGGTATATTGGTCTTTGCTTAATGAAATGACGCTCGGCGTGAGCTAGAATACAAGGATATAGAGAAGATGTGGTTATAGAACCGCAGTAAGGCCGAGTTCACACTGCGTCTAGCCCTCCGCTGGGCTTTCCTTCAGGGTAATATGCTTGAATACCCAAAAGCGGTAGTCAGCTGTATACCGCCATGGATACATTTACTGTAATGAGGCAAAATGGAGGATTAAAGGGATATTCCAGTTGTGAGAAGTTATCCCCTACCCACAGGGTAAAGGATAACTGTTAGATCGGCAGGGATTGTAACTTTGGACCCCCACCAGTCACAAGAATGGAGACCATGTACCTTCAAAGACTCCTGAAATGTTCAGAGCTGCAGATTGGACGTGTATACTTCTAGTTCATTCATCTCTATGAGAGTTCTGTACTTTAGAGGGTAGAGTCCTGACCAAGTTTTCACCTCCAGTAGAAGAGGAGATGATCCCAACTAAGACTGGGCCCCCTCTTGCCCTGGACCCCATAGCAGTCGCATGGTCTGCCGCTATGGTAGTTACACCCCTGCCTCCACATGATTGACAGGGCCAGGTGTCCAAATAAGAGTGATAGTGGCTAGTTCAAGACCTAGGTGTACTTTAAGGCTATGTACATCTTTGGAATCACAGAATAAAGTGGTCTTAAAGGGCAGAAAATGCTGAAAACCCCAGATGCTGTTGCGCATTTTAACCGGGGGAGCAAATCCTGCACATGTGATCCGATGCTGACAGTAATCGCCAGCAAAAATACATACAATGGAGGATGTCCACAACGAACCACACGTACCACAAAAATATCCTACACAGGATAACCAAATATGCAGATGTAATTGGCTATATAAAATAAACAATTATAAAAGATGGCGCACTACAACGGTAAATGCAATTGACCATATATGGTTAAACCCTCACACTGATATTAAAATGAGACTTTCGCCAATATATTCTTATATCAAGAACATACCGGAGCCCGCGCACCCGGTCAAGGTATCTCAAGTGGCACGGGACCTAACGCTCACCCTACTATGCCTTATGGGCAATTACGGATGGAGCATAAAGTCCGACACGCAGCGACCAAGCCCTAGTTACCTCCAGCATGAGATCACACATACAATGGGAGGGGGGCGGAGGCTATGAGTCCCACCTATCCCGGACTCATGTGACTCAGGCCACAGAGGTGCACCTGAATGTTACACATAGATCAGAATCAAGGCACATTCAAACCTGGAGTTGCCACACCTCCAGGTGTAAATGCACAAACAAAATCACAGAAAAAAGTCTGGTCTTAAATGGCAGAAAATGCTCAAAACCCCATATGCTGTTGCACATTTTTAACCAGGGGAGCAAATCCTTAATAATTGTTTTTTTTATTATTGCATTGTACTCATTTTGAGCTAAAGATCATTTTTTTCATTTGGACTTGAAATGATTAGCCGTTTTCCCTGCATAGCTTTGAGTTTATCTGCTAGCAGGATCTCTATTTTGGCTTCTTATCTCTGATCTCTTTTAAATACTCATTTAGCTCCTTACTGATAAGAAAGTGGCTTAAAAAATGTTTATGACCTTTTAGTAATTTAGAGATAAGGGTTATTAGATGACACACAAAGTGCCATTCAGAAAGCTAGAAAAACAGTTACCCTTTTGTGACAGAATGGCTCAATATTTTTAATAAAGGCCAATTGAAAAAATAATTTTTATCACAAAATTAGTAAAATGCAATCATAAAAAAAATATTGTCCCCAAAGGTGTACATAGCCTTAAAGAGGACCTTTCATGTTTTTTTTTAGTTTAGATAAATACCTATTCTTGCGGGGTACCCCCGCTGATGCTGCCACCCTGTCTGTTTTTTCAAATATCGCTCCTAAATTTCTCCCAGATCAGGAGAGAAAGGTATGGTTTTATTCAGTTGGGGCAGTCCTAACAGACATTGGGCTTAGTTGATAATGTTGAGTCTGGTGAGAGACGCCTTTAAATTATTTATTACACTCGCTTCACAGCCATGCCTTCTTATGTATTGCTACTTCCCTGCCTATGCTGTCCCCATTGCCGGAGTGTGTATAAGGCAATGTTTACATCATCGCTGAAATCTACATTTGACGTATATTACACCAAAAATTTCCACCATATACACCATTTCCATAGGGCTCCAATCACCTGTTTTTTTTAGACAACTGCGTTAAGACAGAAGCTCCTAGATGATTTTGTGATGAGCCTTTCACTAAAAATACTGGTTTGGAAACTACGAGAAGGAAGTTTTCCCACTGTATTGAAGGCAACAGTGGAAGAACTTAACATAAAGATCTAATTGTTACCTGAAATATTAGGCCAGCTTCACAACAGCGTACTCAATCTGGAAAACTCACTCCGTGTGGGAGCAGTATTTTCTGGACTGAACACTGCTCTTCTGAAGTGAACTCGCAGCATCACAATGATTTATGATGCTGTGAATTCCCGTCTCACCGTGGGTCTGCTGTACTGTAGTCACCACATGCCAGGCGGCCCCCGTATATTTGCGGGTCCGCAGTAATGCAGGCCCGCAAATATACGTTCGTGTGAATGGACCCTAACTCTTTGAACATATCACACTCACACCAATTAAGGTTTTTGTCGCACGTTTAGGCGTCTTTCACACATCCGTGTCCATGATAACATCTCTGACAAGATGGTCAGTGGTTCATTTGTGAAGATGTCCATGATCCATGTTTGGTCTATGTGTTTTTTGCCCTTTGTCTGTTATCTGTATTCCATGGACACTGCTAGGCTGAAAATACATTTTTAGAACATCTCGTACCAATAGTCCATGAATATCACAGCCCAAACATGGATGCATTTGGGTTTTCCGTGGTTTTCATGGACCAATAGACTATACTGTGTATGGCCACCACTGCTGGATTGCAGGGTGGTTGTAACCCCTGGATACGAGCAGTGTATAATGTGATGGAAAAATGAATCCAGCCAGCAAAGGAGGCAATATGGACAATAACAATACATTAGTAAGTGCCTTGTAGTAACTTTCTCTACATGATAAATGCCACTTACTGAAGTGAGACAACCCCTTTAACATATACTTTTGGGGGTAAAAAAGAAAAGAATAAAAAAGCATAGTACACTAGAGTATCTGCAGAGTTCAGCAAAAAAACGTATATGTTAAAGGGGTTGTCCCGGCTTTTACTATTGATGACGTATCCACAGGATAGGTCGTCAATATCAGATCGGCGAGGGTCCAACACCCGGCACCCCCGCAAATATACAGCAGCGGACAAGAAGGGACTGCGTGGGGACTGCGCGCGCCGTCTCCTCAAACAGCTGATCCCGCCGACCTGATATTGATGACCTCTCCTGAGGACAGGTCATCAATATTAAAGCCCCGGACAACCTCTTTAAGGCCTCTTTCACATGAACAATATGGATTGTGTCAGGATGTGTTCAGGGTGCGTTCAGTGAAACTCACACCATTTCGCCAGCAAGTTTAGTGAGTTTTGTCTGATTTTGCGTTCAGTGTTTCAGTTTTTTCCGCTCAGGTGCAATCAGTTTTGATGAGTTTTTCACGCATGTGAAAAAGAAACTGAAGGTTTAAAAATGACATCTCCTAGCAACCTACAGTGAGAAACGCCTTGCATCTGGGTTACATCGAAGCCCCATTCACTTCTATAGGACCAGGGCTGCGTGAAAAACGCAGAATATAGAACATGCTGCGATTCTCATGCAACGCAGAAGTGATGTGTGAAAAACAATGCTCATGTGCACAGAGCCATTGAAATGAATGGGTCAGGATTCAGTGCTGGTGTTATGCGTTCACGTCACGCATCGCACCTGCACGGAAAACTTGCTTGTGTGAAAGGGGTGTAAGATATAGTTGTTTTTTTTTTACAGTGGAGCTCTATGGTGATGGATACAACTATATGAGTCATCTGTTTAACGTATACGTTTTTTGTATTCATTAAATGTAAGACAAAAAAAAGTGATGTGAACCCCTCCTGACATCAGTCTTTTTTGTTTTTTTTTCCTTACTGCATTCTACAGGATGAAAAAGCATAGTGTACACTGATTTTGCACCGTTTTTCCCCATGTATATGTTAAACGTGGGATAAAAGTGATATGAACACAGTTTTACACAATTCACCCTGTTCGTCAACTATTAATGGAGCCCGGAGGCCAAATCAGATGCCCTCCAGATTCATCTCTGGAGCTGTGGTGTCACTGAATGAATGGAAAATTACAGTTATAGGACCTGTAGGAGAATCAGGGAGAACTAGAAGCCTGCACGTGTCTAACCTGCTAAATACATACGCCATTGTTTGGCACAAGTAGTTGGCACAATGCAGTAACATATATATACTGCACATTGCCTGGCCTCACCCCTATTTTAAGAAAAAAACAGAAACTTTTAAAGGGATCCTTTCACCTCTACCATACTGCCCAGTGCTGGAAGGAGGGTGAGTCTGGTGGCGCTCATGACCCGTCCTCCCTTGCCTCCTGACCAGGGGCGGACACAGACAGCAGATGGCCCCTGTGCAAAGAATGTGCCAGGGCCCCCCCACCCCTCATGCCAAATCCTCAACCTAACCTATTCCGTCCTATTATTACATACAGCAATACAAAACTTACAGGGTAAGGCTATTTTCATACCTGCAGCATTACGCTCCGGCCACCTGATCTGGCAGAAAATGCAAGGAATCAGATGGACACAAACCACAGCATGCAGCAGTTTGTGTCCCGCTGATTCTCATTTTTGCCAGATGGTGGCCGGATCTTTGCCGGATCCCAATATAGTTACTTAATGGGGCCGACGGTTTGTATCCAGCAGTGCCGGATCCAGTGAATTCCGGCGGGCTGTTCTCTGCTGGAACAGCCTGCCAGAATCACTAACGCAGATGTGAAGGTAGCCTAATACAGCGCCTCATACCTCGTACATCCAGTGACGTCTCCTTAGATGTAGATGTTCTCTTTCTTCTCTATCTTCACCATTCAGACCAGACTGCAATGATGATTTCTTTCAGCCATCTCTCGTCTCTGCAGAGTTTGACAGACATCTCAGTTACCTATTTTTCCATCATCCTTCTACCTTTTCAACATCCCATCATGCTGAGATGCTGTGCTCCCCAAACCTATACTGCAGAAACAGATAAACCCCCTGAAAATACTAGTTACACAAAGATAGTGCCCCTTCAATAATTATTGGAACACAATGCTCTAAAAAAAAAACTGCTTCCAGCAAAAAGTGCCCCTGACAATAATAGTGTAAACATAATGTACCCCAAAAATAACTGTGCTAAGCTGATACTGTGCCAGGGTGCCCCCCACAATTATAGTGCTCTGTGTCACAGTAGAAGAACGCCCCCTTATAATGTGCGCCAGTACAAAAAATGTTCCATTGTGTGGCAGTAAAAAAATTAAAAAAAACTCCTCTTAGCGCCCCCAGTAGAGCCAATGTCCCCAGAGTGCCCTGATGTGTTCCAATGACCCTCACTGTGTGCCACTACAAAAAACACTTAGTGTTCCCAGTTGAGCTTAGGTGCCCATAGTGCCTCTATAATTTGTGCCAGTATGAAATACTCCTATATAGTGCCCCCATAGTGCTCGTCCCATGTCCCCACAATGCCCTCCATAATGTGCCAGTATAAAATGCCCCCATAATGTTCCTCTCCCCCTTTCCCCATAGTGGTACCAAAATGGGGGCCAGTATTTAGGTTCCCCAGTAGATGCCCCCATAGAGCACCTTTCCCCCCTTTTTTCCATAGTCCCCCCATAATGTGTGCCTGTATATAGGGCCCCCAGTAGATGCCCCCATGGTGCTCCCCCTTCTCCATAGTGCCCCCCATAATGTGCCAGTATATAGGGCCCCCAGTAGATGCCCCCATAGTGCTCCTCCCCCCTTCTCCATAGTGCCCCTCCATAATGTGCCAGTATATAGGGACCCCTGTAGATGCCACCACGCCCTTCTTGCCATACTATACTAAAAATAATGAAAACAATAAACTCACACACTTACCTCCATACTGCTTTCAGTGATGTGATGCAGGCCTCTTCCGCCCTGTGTCCTGCGGTGTTCGGCTCAGGCGGCGTGATGACGTCATCGCACCACCTGCAACGGCCTCTGATAGGCTACAGGCACTAGGCCTGCAGCTTATAACAGGAAAAGGCAAGGGAAACGCCTCTCCCCTGCCCCTCCACACCATTCATCTGTATTGCTGTCCTGAGGATGGCGATACAGATGAATATAGAGATGAGCGCTTCCACAATGGAAGCACTCATCATCACTTCTGCTGCCCTGCCGCCGGTAGGAAAGGGGCCCCCTTGCGCACTGGGCCCCTGTGCAGCCGAACCAGCTGCACAGTCGGTATGGCCACCCCTGTGGGATATTAATAGACATTACAATGTGAGTATAAAGGAGAACCACAGCTCCCAGCATGTCCAGGCTATTATTTTGGAATCTTAGAAGACATTATAATGTAATACGAGATGAGAACCACAGCTCCCAGCATGTCCAGGGTAATATTATGGGATATTAGACGACGTTACAATGTGAGAATATAGGGAACCACAGCTCCCAGCATGTCCGGACTATTATTATGGGATTTTAGAAGACACTACAACGTGAGAATATAGGGGAACCACAGCTCCCAGCATGTCCAGACTATTATTATGGGTCTTAGAAGACACTACAACGTGAGAATATAGGAGAACCACAGCTCCCAGCATGCAAATCTTCGCATTCAGTTTTTATTTACATCTATTTACAGGTTACTCAGCGCCATGACTTTCTTGGAACTGTGGTTGTGACCAAATATATACCGTACTGCACAGTAAATTCTTTTTCTAGTGGCCCCTTTGTCTGCTGCTGTTTAATATACAGTTGAGAAAAACAAAAAGAGAAACTTTTCCTAAAAATTCTGGCTCCTGGTTGGGGTAGAATCCATTTGGGTTTGAACTTTTTGGAAAAAAACAAAAAACGGTCAGTAATTGAAAACGTGACACACCTTGTTCTGTCAATCAAACTGCAGAGGGCACGGATGTTGCAGAGAGATCAGAGCCTCTAGGTGTAATATCAACGCTCCCATTGCTCCTAGAGGCTCATTTGCATATATTAAAACATCATTTTCTCAGCAATTTGGACACATATGAACATGGGACCAACACAGATGCCTTCAGCTGCCAAGTGCACATGTAACAGGTCAGCCAGTGTCATCGGTACAGATCTGCTGACAGAAGTCCTTTAAAGGTAATTACAAGTTATCCCGTATCCACAGGATAGGAAAGAACTATTAGACTGGTGGAAGTCCTACTGCTGGGACCCTTGATGATCATGAAAATGGTGGTCCTGTACCCCACACGGCCCCCCAAAATAAACTAAGAGGCAGTTTGGGCACGAGCACTACCCTCCATTCATCCCCGAGTTGTGGTAGGACTCCCACCTTTCTAGTTATCCCTGATAATTGTGAATAGAGGATAACTTGAAATTATCAGAATACCCCCTTAAGGAATTATTACAATGCACAGCAGTATTTCTTTTATCATAGTTGCCAATACTGTGCATTGACAGATGCCAAATATTTTAGATTATTGGATGAACATAAAAATATATAAAGGACACAAATGCTAAACTATATTCTTTATCAGAGACCTGTTCCAATTCCAGATCATATTTTTGTTCTCTCCAGGAAACGAGTGGTGGATAATCAGATATACCAGATTATAGGATGACAGTGTCAAGGTACAGGTAGGGAATAGTGCAGCCCTTAGCTCCACTCACACCACTTTCCTTACCTACTTGCACGGTCCGTCCTAATTAACGGGGCGCAACTGGACGGCGGTCCCTAGCTTAAGTACGTGCAGGGCCTTACAATGAGAGGGAACAAAGGGAAGTAACTACAGGCAAAGACAGAAAACACAGATATGTTAATGTTACCGAGCCAAGGTCAAGAGCCAGGAGGTCACGTCAAATCAAAGGGAAAACACGGGAGCGGAGTCAAATACAAGCCGAGGTCAGAAGCCAGGAGGTTGCGTCAGTTCAAGGGGTATCACAAGTACGAGGTCAAATACAAGCCGAGGTCAAAAGAGAAGTAAAAGTAATTCAAACACAGGTGAGGTATAAAGAACAATCACAGACAACCTGTGTCAGGCCCAAGTCTAGCACATTCATAAACCTGAGCGGCAACACATTGACGTCAGCGCTCAGCTCCCCCACAGCTCGTTTCCTAGGGGACGGAAGGCGCCGGCCGCACTGGAGAAGGGTGCGTCGCCAGGTCCCCCCCCCCCCCCGTTGTTAGGGAGACGAGGACGTCGGCCGGCTCCTCCTCCCTCCACACAAGCGGGATGTCAGCGGCGCTGCAAGGTGGAAGCGCGCCTCCAGCTCCCCGTGACAGACAGATTACAGAAATTTCATGAGAATAGGTAAATCCAGAGTCATTGTTAGGCTAAAACATTCAGGGCCTGGGCCCCTGATGTTTTGTCCCAGGCCCCAAATGTCCTGTCTGCCTGCTAGATACAAGTGTATTGCCATCCTCAGGACGGCATCTAAAATCTAAAATCACTGCAAGAGATGAAGGAGCTGTGATGACAGGTCATATGATCAGTTCTTAATGCAGTAACAGAAAAGGACCTGCGATGATGTCACCATCATGTGACTAGTGCAGGAGAGGACAGCAGTGAAATGAATTCTAGGGGAAGAAGCTCTGCTGAGGTCTGCTATCAGGAGAGGTAAGTGAGAGGCAGAGTAATGCTGGGAGTTGTAGTCATTTAACTGGGACTGTATGTTAGGGCTGAAGAGAGGGATGTTATTTACATGGGACTGAATGTTCAGGGGGTGATGCTATTTACATGGGACTGTGTGTTGGAGGGGGCTGTGGGAGGGGGTGATGTTATTTACATGGGACTGTACTAGAGGTGCTGAAGGGAGGGAAGTGATGCTATTTACATGAAACTGTATGTTGGAGGGGCTGAAGGGGGGCGATGTTATTTACATGGGACTGTATGTTATAGGTGGCTGTGTGAGGGAGTGATGTTGTTTACACTGGACTGTATGTTGATGGCAGCTGTGGGAGGGGGTGATATTTACATGGTACTGAGGGGGGGGAGTGATGTTATTTACATGGGACTATATGTTGAAGGTGGCTGGGGAGGGAGTGATATTATTTACATGGGACTGTATATTGAAAGGGCTCAAGGCAGGGGAGTGATACTATTTACATGGGCCTGTATGTTGGAGAGGCTGACGGGAGTGATATTATTTAAATGGGACTGTACATTGGGGGGCTGAAGGGAGAGGTGTGATGTTATTTAAATGGGACTCTATGGCAGAGGGAGGGAAAATAATTTTGCTTACATGGGACTGTATGGTGGAGGGGCTGAGGAATCATCATTGCTGAGGGCACTGAAGGGAGGAATATAACTACAGGGGGCATTATGACAGTAGGGGCAGTATAAATACTGGGGGCACTTCAGGGAAAGCATTATAACAATAGGGAGAAATATAATTACTGTCGGAACTGTAGGGGAAAGCATTATAACAGTAGGGGGCATTATAAATACTGGGGGCACTGTGGGGGCATTTTAAATCCAGGGGACATTATAGGCGTTCTTAGTACTACTGGGGGCTCTATAGGAGGGTCTTATAGATCTGTCGTATTTCTACTAAGAGCACTATGGGGGCCCTATTACTACTGAAGGGTCTGTAGAGAGCTTTATTACCACTGGGGGAACAATAGGGCGGGCTTATTTCTACTGGGGGCTCTGTGAGGGCATTATTAATATAGGAGGGCTCTTCTACTAATGGAGGCACTCTTGGCGAGCATTATCACTTTTGGGGGCACAGTAGGGGGCAATATTACTAATGAAGGCATTCTAGAAGGGAATTAATATTGGTGGGACTATGAGGAGCACTATTACTATGGGGGTCAATGATATTTCTTCAGGATAGTATTTGAGGGTATTGGGGGCACAGCCAGCAGCAGGATAACACTGTGGGGACTCCAGGTTGGGGGATAATGAAATGTGAGGAAGCTAAGATGTCTGTGTGTCACACTCCACAGAGACAAGGCGGCTAAGAGAAGGTGTCCAGACCAAAATGGAGAAGATGGTGACAGAGAAGATCAGTGGAGACGTCACCTGGAGGCCCTGGATGTGAAAGGTAGGTGCTGCTGCAGAAGGGGGGGCGGGCGGTTGACTTAGAGAATTTGCCCTATGCCTTGAATCAATTTATCTGAATCAGGCTTGTTTATGGTTTTTACATTCATTTTTATTATAGAATATTTGGACTGTGGTCCTTTCCAAAGAAATAAAAATAGAATCGGGTTGCATAAAACGGTAGCAGTCAGGGTCCGGCTGTAACACATGAAAACAGGCGTCTCTCTTCATCAGACAGAATATATAAAATATAAATCTGCTCTTGTACAGGTATCAGCGCAGAATCGGGTGGTGGCATTGTTTGCTCTCTTGATAAAGTGTCCATCGTCCCGCAGGCCAGTAGATCTCCAGCATTACTCCATAACCTTCCTATAAGACAGAAGGGACAGAAATATAACCTCATATTGTAACTAGTGCACAGTCCTCCTTGTTAGTGGCTGCAGTCAATAGATAGGGCTCTGAAAATGGGTGGAAGTCTCATTAACCATCACAGGGTGAGAGCAGTGAGCCAATCTACACTTTCGTTACACACGGATTTCCTGCAAAATTCTGGGTGTTCCCGTCTGGGCATATTGGTAGTATATGCCATAAATGTCCAATAGTTCAACAGTCCAGTTATATCCAGTGGCTTACAGGTGATATCTCTAATAGGAGTCATTCACTTGCTCTTTTCTTCTCCATCTGGCCCAGAGTGCTATAAAGACTTCCTCCAGCCACAATGTCATACACAGACATCTTTGGCTCATTGCTTGCCATTCTCTGTATCTTTTCCCCACCTCTATGCTCACAATCCACAGTGCCCTAGATGGTAATAATGCCCTCTCCACAGTAATAGTGCCCCTTTGTAGGTCTACACAGTAAAAGTGCCAGCAATGGTCCCCATTGTGCCTTGTACAATAATAATGTAATATGTTCCCCTATATAATTATTTCCCCCTATGTGCTCCATATAATAATTACGCCCCCTGATATTCCACCATAAAATGATAATGCCCCCTTTGTGTCCCTCTACATTACTGTTATCCACCTTCATGTCTCCTAAGGATACAGATACATTTGAACCTGGCGCTGTAAATCTGGACGGGCCCCCTACCCCTCCCGGTCTGTCGCACCTCGTGTGAATGTGATGGTTACTCCACTGCTCATGAGAGCTAACGCTCAGAACCATACACAGATATTGAGATGGGTTATTACCGGTTTTGTGCCGCTGGGTGGATTTAAATGCTTCTTATAATCCATTTTCAGTTCTTCGTAGGCCAGAACCTGGAGGGCCCAGTGTGATGTTCTCAGCAGGCCTGATACAAAACCCCTACAAGTACAGGACATGATGGTTACTGAAGAAAAAGCCTGAAGTCTGTGCTGATTGTAGGACATTATAGAGACATTGGTTACCCTATACAGGAGGGAATTTCTTCCTGCCTATATTTTGCAGCCAGAGCATGGAACTTGCCTTTATAGTGTAGTCTTGAAGAGTGAACTCCAGCATCATACTGAATAACTAGATGAGTTTTTGTAACCCATATCGTGTTAGTAATGGAAAGGGTTAAGGCATCTGCATGAAAGAAATGATGGAAGAAATTGTACTCACAAGGTACAAGCCAAGAGTAATAATTACGTTATCAAGTGTCTAAATATGGCGGTGCAATGGTTAACACTAGTGATGAGCGAACTTGTGTTTTCAAGTTTGGCGTACAGGTTCTGGTTCTAGTTATCAAAGAAACCGGTTATGGATTCCGCCACCAGGGACCATAACAGAATTCTATGACGGCATGTACCATGGAAGCTATAACACAGTGTAACACAAAGCTATGCAGAACATAGAAGTGATCACACTGCAGTTATATCCAGTCACTTACAGGTGATGTTTCAATTTCCTGTCTTCTCCATCTGGGACCACCATAATGACTTGTTCCTTCTAAGAATTGTGTCTGCAGAGATTGCAACAGAGACATGTTCGGCTCCTCACTTTTCCATCATCGAGCCTACTTTTCCCAAACCTACACAAACTCCCCATCCTGCCGTTTCCCCAAATTCTGTGCCCAATCTTCCTCTATTACTATACATACTGCATGACAAGGTGCACCCAAATATTGTAGTTAATGTTACTTATTGTACTAATTATTAATGCCCCTTGTGCCCTTTCAATAAATATTAATGCCCTTTGTGCCCCAGCACTGGGTTCTGGCATCTTCTAGGTTGCAGGCCAGCTTCTGACCCTGCACTATCACAGCACCAAAATGACTCTCCAGCTGTGCCATACATTTATAGTGCATCCTTGGTGTATGTGCAGAGAATACCTGCAGAGCAGATCTTGATCAAGTCCAGCAGGTGTAGTAGTAGCAGGGAGGAGATGATGCCCCTGTTCAGGTCGGCAGCCGACTTTTTATTCTGGATTTTTCTGAAGAGTTCTCCATCAGTTGTCACCAGGGAGGGAGCAGAAGGTAACAGCTGATACAGATGGAGTGGTCGTCTGGATGTCCTGACACTTGCACCATACAAACTTTACATCAAAGACCGGACTGGGATCCAAATGCATCCAGTGCAACCCAACATGTTTCTCCAGCAGTGCCAAACAAACAGCACACTGTAGCACAAAGTGCCTCCCCAAATAACACAAGGCAGCAACATTGTACTTCTTCTCATGCCTCCCTCATTGGCAGCAGCATTTCCCTGTTTCCACACCTCCCCATTGGCAGTAGAATTTTACCCTTTCAACTCCCCTCCCCCATTGACAGAGCATTTCCCCATTCCCACCCCTCCCCTATTGACAGGGCAGTTCCCATCCCACCCCATTGACAGATCATTTACCCCTTCCCCCCTTCCCCATTGAAAGAGCGTTTACCTCTTCCCCATTGACAGAGCATTTTCCCTTCCCACCCCCTCCCCATTGACAGAACATTTCCCCCTTGCCACCCCTCCCCATTGACAGAGCATTTCCCCCTTCCCACCCCCTTCCCATTGACAGAGCATTTCCCCCTTCCCACCCCTTCCCCATTGACAGAGCATTTCCCCCTTCCCACCCCTCCCCATTGACAGAGCATTCCCCCTTCCCACCCCTCCCCATTGACAGAGCATTTCCCTCTTCCCACCCCTCCCCATTGACAGAGCATTTCCCCCTTCCCACCCCTCCCCATTGACAGAGCATTTCCCCCTTCCCACCCCTCCCCATTGACAGAGCATTTCCCCCTTCCCACCCCTCCCCATTGACAGAGCATTTTCCCCTTCCCACCCCTCCCCATTGACAGAGCATTTCCCCCTTACCACCCCTCCCCATTTACAGAAACATTTCCCCCTTTCCACCCCCCCACACTGACTGCAACATTGCCCCTTCCCATCTCCCCTGCTGACAGCCCTCCTCTGAAAGCTGCATTGCCCCCTCTTCCCATGTCTCCCCTCCTAACAGCACTGTTGTTCTTCTTCCCCTTTCCCCTCTGAGAGCAGCTTTGACCCCCTTGCTATCTCTCTCCCACTGGCAGCAGAATTGTCCTTCTTTATTCATTACTTCCCCTCACAGTAGAATTTCTCCATTCAAACCCCTTTCACTGGCAGCAACATTTCCCCATTTCCAACCCTAAAAGTACAAATGTTGGTGGAGGTGGAAGGGAGAGTGTCAGGAGAACTATCCAGGCTCCCCTCTATTTTCTCCTAATTCCCCCTAAACTACTAGGTGCAGGACCTGTGGTCAAGTGACCAAGTTGTCACCACAGGTCCTTCACTTCTTCGGGCCAAGGAAACTGAACTGATATGGCATTGCTGGCATTAGCAGTGCAGTTTAAGTTTTACCATGTCATTTGGCCCCCTGACTAACCGGCTCCCCGGTAATCTGTTCTTTGGGGTTATCAGTCTAGGCCACCTTCATTGTGTCTGCATGCCTGTAGCCTGAAACAAAAATGACAGTGCTGATACCCGTATTGTCAGGGATCAAATGGGATTATAGTATGGGCAGACGAATAAAAAATTTTTAGACTTGATGACTGATACAAAATATGTGTCACATTCAGGGTATTTGCTTTGTGGGAGAAAGGAGCCTATAATAGTTCTCTCCATAAGAGTGAAGGCGTGCAAGATTCCCATAGTTAATTTGTGGGAGACTAAACAGGATCTGCCTAGAAGTGAGGCCAGGAGAGAGGGACTGTCTGTTATGCAGTCATTTACAAGAAGGTACAAAATCGGCAGGCAGAAGAGTAGTCGAAGGCAAGCAAAGGTCAGGGCAGGCGGCAAACAATCATAATTAAAAAAACAAGCCAAGGTCAGGGCAGGCAGCAAACCATCAAAGTTGAAAAACAGGCCGGGGTCGGGGCAGGCAGCAAACAATCAAAGTCAAAAAACAGGCCGGGGTCGGGGCAGGCAGCAAACATTCAAAGTACAAAAACAGTCCGGAGTCAGGGCAGGCAGCAGTCAAAAAACATAGTCCGTTAGTCAAGCCGAAGTCAAAACCGAGAAAATCAATCCAAATAGCAGGTGTGCACTAAGATGGTACTTGCATCCTGCAGGGGGACCCACCACTACATTATTGTGCAGCAGAAGGAGATTTTCCCATGATAGTCTCTTGGATGGAAGATGAGATAACGGGAAAACGTGTACCTGACAGGATGTCTCCCTCATCCCTCACATCGGAGCTCTGCGCATCCAGAAAGATTCTGGTTGGTATGGCTTTCATGATCTTCCGAGCCTCGTAACTGATAGGTGCGCCTTGTGCGGTGTCATAGCACTGTCTCGCAGTGACCTTAATGCGCGGTGGTAGGGCGTAAGGCGCACTGTGGACTCTAGATGTTACTGGCGCTGATAACAGTCTCAGAAACTTCCAGATAGATGGTAACCTGGGCATGTGGGGATGGGTTTGCACCTCACCTGGTGTTCTGGTGGGCTTTGGTACGTGATGTTCCTTCTCTACCTTTGCTGCTATGATGGTCTCAGCAGGTGGTGTTGCCGGCGGTAGTGGTGCTCCTCCCTGCAGTCGAAGGTATCGGCCAGTTTCCTGTCTCAGTGTTTCAGACGGTGATGTTATAACCGGCACGATACCTTCCAATCCTGCTGTCAGATGGTGTGTGGTGAAGCCAGATGTTATTGGCTTTTGGCCGTACGGGGGCCTCCGGGGACGATAGATATGTCTCCGGGGCTGGAGTTTTCCTCCAGCCCCCGTAGCAGCCATGAGGCTGCCTCTTCAGCCACACACCAAAGACAATATATAGGGGGGGGGAGTAGGGGGTAAAAAAAAAGAAAAAAAGGGGTAAAAAGATGAAATAGATAAGAAAACTCGCGCTCAAAGTGATCAGTCTCCTCTCTCCGCAATCCCGGCCTCACACTCACTGTTCTCAAACAGTGTTCCAGGGCTCAAGGGCAACACTTCTGTGATGTCATATAGCTGCGCTTGGCAACAGGCTGCTGGGAAACAATGGTGTCGCCCATGGCAACCAAATCCATACTAGCTGTGTTGGTCAGAAAAAAACTAAATTTGTGTGTTTTGGAATGAACAATAGTGATAATTTTAAGCAACACTGAAACCAACATATGTGGAGATGTTAAAGTCTTAACAGCCCAGAACTTCCAGTGATTGGGCCTAATTTTTATTGACAATCCTGTCAGAAAATGAGACAAGCCCCGTCCAGAAGCGGGTGTTTACAGATGACTTTGGGTTGTTTCTCGGGGGTGGGGCTTAGTATGCTAAGTATAAAAGTTTAAATATATACACATCATTGAGTCCCTTCTAATCATAGAAGAACATGCTGTGAGTTGTAGTGCACATGGCCTGTGCGGTTGACAGGTGCAATTTGAAAAAATCAGTTTGATGTTTTCTGCTGAGAGAGAAGTGATAGCCCCCAACAGCTTTCCCTCAATGCCATATGTACTGTCCATGGGTGATAAGTAGCTGTATTATGCAGCTTTCAACCTCTTTGACCACTTAGCGACCATGGCATCTAAGTGATTAGAGAGGGGGTCCTTTCTGTTACCCTCATCTGCACCCAGTGATACGACCGCCTGGTGCTGATGGGTTGTCATGGCAGTCAGGAGCCCTAACAATATCCTCAAAATCTGCCTTTGATTTAAAAAGGACCTTTCATTGGATTATGTGTTAAAAACTGTAGAAACTAGTATGCCCCTACAGATGGCAGCAATTTTTTTGTTTTTTATAAAATACCCCTACGTTCTGGCGCTGTGTTCCCTGCTGTTTTTGGCACCTCATATGTTCATTTAGAGTATCGTTACAGGGAGGAGGAGACAGCTGGGTTTCTCAATAATCGTCTCCCTTTCCCTGGCTATAGCGCGGTCCAATCACAGCGGAGAGCGTCTCCTCCTCCCTGTACCGATACTCTAATTTAACATATGCATAAGCATTTTATGGAGATGGCGCATACCTTCTCTTTATACAGCTGATCGGCGGTAATGCCATGTGTCGGACCCACGGCGATCTGATATTGATGACCTATCCTCAGGTCCTATAGGAGATCAATATTAAAAGCCTTGAAAACCCCTTCAATAAATGTGAATGCAGACTAAGAGGAGGGCCATGTATAAGAGAACTACAAGTCCCAGCATGTCATTATTATGGTATATTAGTAGACATTACAATGTGAGTATATAGGAGAACCATAGCTCCCGGCATGTCCTGGCTATTATTATGGGATATTAGAAGACATTACAACATGACTTTAAGAGAACCAAAACTCCCAACATGTCCAGGCTATTATTATGGGATCTTAGACGACATTACAATGTGAGAATACAGGAGAACCACAGCTCCCAGCACGTCCAGACTATTATTATAGGATATTAGAAGACATTATAATGTGACTATAGGAGAACTACAGCTCCCAGCATGTCCAGGCTATTATTATGGGATATTTGAAGACATAACAATGTGATGCTATAGGAGAACCACAGCTCCCAGCATCTCCAGGCTATTATTATGGGATATTAGAAGACATTACAATGTGAGACAGGGGCGGACACAGACAGCAGAGGGCCCCTGTGCAAGGAATGTACCTGGGCCCCCCGACCTCCGCTGGACATAACCCCTTCTGCCCCCACTTAGCCCCTCTGACATTTCATACTCCGACGCTCTCCCGTGCCCTTGGTTGTTTTGTTTACATTTTTACACTGCTAAGCAGAGACGTCACTGGCACTGATGGGCGGCTTTACAGGCTAGGGCGACGCTAAAGCCTGTCCATTAGTGCCAGTGACGTCACCGGGCTCACTGATAGGCGGAAGTCCCCCCTCCCTATAGTACCCCCAGTGGTAATGAGGCTCCCTACAGTGCCCTCAGTACTAATAAGGCGCCCCTAATAGAAATAAGGCCCATCTATAAGGCACTCCTATAGAGCCCCCAGTAGTAGTAATGCCCGCCACCACTGCCCACAGTATTTATAATGTTCCCTGCAGTGCCCCCTGTAATTATAATGCCTCCTGCCATACCCCCTAGAGTTATAATATTCTCTGTAGTGCTCCCATAAATTATAATGATGTTCCTCTCCCTCCTGTCTTCTATACCATGCAGTCACATGTAAATAACACCAGTCCTCTCCCACCAGTTTTCTATATGATACAGTCCCTTGTAAATAACCTCTCTTCCTTACAGTCTTCTATACCATGCAGTCCCATGTAAATAACATCACTCCTCTCCCTCCAGTCTTTTATACCATGCAGTCCCATGTAAATAATACCAGTCCTCTCCCACCCGTCTTCTATATGATATAGTCCCATGTAAATAACACCAGTCCTCTCCCACCAGTCTTCTATATGATACAGTCCCATGTAAATAACATAAATCCCCTCCTTCAGCCCCTCCAACACATAGTCCCATGCAAATAACATCACTCCCTACCCGCCAGTCATCGCCCCCCAATCTTCTGTAACATAGTCCCATGTAACTAACAACCCCCCCCCCCTTCAGCCCCTACAGTCCCAATTAAATAACATATTTCTCTATCACTAAGCAGGAAGGAGGTATAATGAGGAGAACCACATCTCCCAGCATGTCACTGGCACTTACATGGTATCACAGGTCTCCACTGCTCAGCGCTGCCTTTCTCTGCACTGGTCACATGATGGTGACCTCATCACAGGTCCTTGGTTCCTTGGGTCACCATTGTATTATTTGGTATATATTGGAACACAATACAGTGTCTGCTGCCAGTCACAACATCATCAGATTGATAATATTGACTTATTTGTATATCATAATATATTCTACTGATATCTAAGTTGTATTGTGGTGTTTGCCAATATTCTCTTTCGGCCGCTCTTTGGTATCAATCAGAATTTGGTGGACCTTATAATACTAGTCTCCGTCCTGTATTAGTATCAAATTTGTATCTTTTTACACGTATCTAGCCCACTAATATATATCCCTTGAGGAACCTTCTTTGTCGCCAAGGGAAACGCGTCGGGATTTGAATTATGGGCATAATTTTCCTGTTTCTTTCATGTGGTTTTTGGGACAGTTAGGGCTATACAGGTTTAGGGACGGGGACAGGGGTCACCTACCATCCAGGTGCTCCCCTGGGCTGAGCCGAGATCAGGGCCATTGTAGGGCCAGACATCTCCCTCACCTCCCTTTCCCGAATCGCCCAATTGTCACTGCTTTGTATATGTTCTTTTGTAAATTCACAGACATGTGGTAGTACTATTATGTATACATTTTAATCAAAATTATTAAAAGTGATGTTTTAATGGTTTTTCTCACCAAGCTGATGACCTCATCACAGGTCCTATCACCACTTCCAGTGTTGAAAAGATCACATGATTATGATGATGTCATCGCAGGTCCTTCATCTATGGAGTATAGGGAGAATGGCAGCAGATTGACTGTAAGTCCTAATCAGGGTTCCATCCCCCACACCTCTGCTGGCACTGGGAAGGGCCCCCCTCCCTCTCTGGGCCCCTGTGCAGCTGTACCTGCTGCACAGGTGGTATGTCTGCCCCTGCTCCTGACCATGACTGCGTAATATGAAAGAAACCTGCCAGTCAGAGGAGGGTAGGCCCATGACTCTCATTGGACTCATCCCCCTTGCAGTTCTGGCATGCACTGCCATTTTTGTCCTGTACTGAATTCTAGCCCAGAAGTGACAGCCCGCGAGGGCAGCACCGTAGAGGTGACGAGTTCCCTTTAAGTTGGCTATTTGAGGTAAGAAAAGTAGATGCGTGCTGATATATATATAACACACATGTGGTACACTGTATTCCTTGACGTAATCTTTCCATTTTCAGCAGTGCTTCTTCCGCCCCTGCATTTTGCCTGGAGCACAGATGTACAGGAAATGTAATATGCTTTGCTCCATATGTTCCTACCATCCCAGCTAATGTATGATTGTTTGCCAGACTTACAGTATACCTGCAGAGAGGAAACCCCGTTCATGTCAGTGTGTGCGCTCACCGCTCCGGCCTCCCTGCTGCTCTGATAATGGCCACCTGAGCCACAAGTCATTATTAAGTGAATTTCACGTTGGTTGGAATGATATGTGTGTCGTCTGTAGAGCTACAAGACATGGCCGAAGTGAGGTATAGGACCATGTCTATGCACTCTGCTGTAAATCCAACAGGATCCCGCAGGGGAGGAAAGAGAAGCCAGAGCCTACTGGGTCAACCAGTAGCTTTATATCAGGACTGGATTTTCTCAGTAGTGTGTCAGTGACTGAGGGATTTCTGTATGAAGCTTGTATAATGCATTTTCTGTGTTGAGCTACCAAGTTAATTTAAGGGGGTTTTCCAGGAGAAAAATATGGATACCATATCTACAGGATAGGTCATCAATATCTGATCGGCGGGGTCTGACACCCGGAACCCCCACCAATCAGTAGTTTAAAGAGGCCTCAGCCCTTCAGGTAGTGCTGCGGCCTCTTCACAGCATACTAATCACAGCGCCATACATTGTATAGTGGTTGTGCTTGGTATTGCAGCCCAGGCCTATTCACTTGAATAGGACTGAGCTGCACATAGACCTTGTGACCAATGAAAGTGATGTCACAGGCCTGGGAACAGGCCGCAGCGCACACCTGAGGGCCTTAGCCCCCTCGAACAGCTGATCAATGGAGGTGTTGGACCTCCACCATTAAATATTGATAAGGTATCAGTAGTGTACTCCTGGAAAACCCCTTTAAAGAAACTAGACTTCCCAGAAACTTGCACTACAAACATGGTGTAAAATATGAACGTACTGCACTTGAGGCTGATCCTTTGCTAGTAGGGTTCAAGAAAGAACATCTAACATAGATGGGATGATCTTTGGGATATCAGCCAGTGCATAAATGAACGTAAGTGCACATATTTTCCATTAAAGGGGTTGTCCCATGAATAATATACTACAGCAATGTAATTCATACTCACAAACCTTCAGTGTCTTTTATTGCTTGATCCATTTCCTAATAATATAAGAGCATTCATCATGAGGGACGCTGAGACAGACATCGTTCACACCTCCTGCCCTCCATGTGATGTTTCGGTAGTACACGCCCCTTTACTCATGAGTGCCCAACTTTTCAAGGATCCTCTCCTTTTTCCGGAGGCCTCCTGGACGTTGGGAGAGTTGGCGTATGTGTAGTATAGGAGCCATAATAATATAACAATTACCAGTGGTTTCCACACCAATAAGTGAAATGTTCCTTCTTGAAGCAGTCTGGTTAATGTGCACAGAAGGCATCCGTGGACGAATGAATGGCACCATAGACTCCCAGCTTTCGGTGCAGAATCTGCTGACAGCATCTTCCGTGTGTGAGCCTTTAGCTCAATTAGTTTAGAAAGGGAATCTCCGCCATTCCTCCATTTATACAGTTTAGCACCTAGTAAAGGCTAAAGAGATTGTGCGTGCATTGTATTAGGCTCCATTCACACGTCCGTATAATGTGTCTGCATCCTTTCCGCATCCGTTTCCACAATTGCGGCCAATTATGCGGATAGGATGCGGATCCATTCATTTCAATGGGTCCCGAAAAAATGCGGACAGTACACCGTGTGGTGTCCGCATCCGTATATCCGTTCCTCCTGTCCTACTTTTCTCCCGAATTGCGGTCCGTAGCACAATGAAAGTCTATGGATCCGCAAAAAATGCGGGAGACATGCAGAAAGGCATCCGCATGTCATCCGTATTTGCGGATTCCGTTCCAGGAGGGGAGAAAAAAAAAGAAAAGGTACAGATGTTATTCATCCTTCCGTTTATTGTGGATCCGCAAAAAAAGGATGACATATGGATACATTCTTTCCGATTTTTACGGAAAAACGGAACAGATGTCCTGGAAAAACTGAGTTTTTTTGCGGAACAACGGATCCGGAAAAAACTGACCGTTTTCCAGGATGTGCACAAATACGGACGTGTGAATGAGGCCTTATACAAGGAGGTAGATTTATTATTACTTATACTAAATTTTGGCTGCATAAAACTAGTCCAAGCAGAATTTGTCTGTGTCTTACGTTGTATGATAGATTTGGCGCATCCAGTTAAGACATGTTCTAAACGTTACACCTCCTTGTGCTATTTCGTGGTTGGTTTAGGCCTCGTCTGTTAGGAGATCCTTCAGGCTGTGCCGCCACAGAGCACCTCACCAGATCCCCATTGACTGCAATGAGACCTGGCGGTGATCTGGCCTATTTCCGCAATTATTGCTGGGTTTGAGTTGGAGAAAAACTATTGCATGCAACTTTTTTGTCTAGCCAACAGCCGGCATTTGCCCCAGATCACCTAACCGTAGCCTAAATTTTTGTCCCTTATGTTGTGTACTAAATTACATCTATAAATCTGACGCATTGGACAGTAGAATTCTTCTTACCTTGCTGTCTTTTCTAGAAAATAGGGGACATTTATCAAAACTGGTGTGAAGAAAAAATAGTTTTATTGCCCATAGCAACCAATCAGATTCCTCTTTCTATTTTGTAAATGAGCTGTGAAAAATAAAAGGTGTAATCTTCATTTTTTTTTGCTATAATTCTGCTACATTTTGTTTAGAAAGTCTCCCTCATTGCATTCATGAATGGTCTGACACTGTTGGATGTCATGTATTCTTCTTCTTATTAGTAGTATTTATTATGTACGGATAGCGTCATTTGTAAGAAGCTGTTGGAATAGCGAAATAAGCAACATGTTACTAGAGTAATCTCCATCAGGGCTGCCAACCTACCAGAAATTTCTGGACAGTCCATAAAAATAGGCAAATTTTTTTCCTGTGTCTGTGAAAAAAAATAGATGTGTCCGTGATTTTTGTTTGAGGATGATGGTAGTTGACTAGATTATTTTGATGGTAATTATCATCTTTTACAGGTCACAGTAAGGGCTCATGCACACAAATGTATTTTCTTTCCGTGTCCGTTCCGTTTTTTTTGCAGACCATATGCGGAACCATTCATTTCAATGGGTCCGCAAAAAAAAACGGAAGTTACTCTGTGTACATTCCATTTACGTATGTCCGTATTTCCGTTCCGCAAAAAAATTGAACATGTCCTATTATTGGATGCATTATGGACAAGGATAGAACTGTTCTACTACAGTTTCGCAAAATACTGAATGCACACGGATGTCCTCCAATTTTTTGCAGACTGCAAAATACATATGGTCGTGTGCATGAGCCCTAAATCCTGGTAATGAGGTGTTATCAGTATAGACACGTATAACTTATAATCTTCATCATTCATTGTTGTTCATCGTTTTCCAGTTTGTCAGTAAAAAAATGTTGACTGTCCGTGATTTTGGGATAATTTGTCCAGGAAAAAGAAAAATTCTGGTTGGCAACCCTGATCTCCAGTCTGCCAGGATTAAGAGGAACATTGATACATATAAGGCTGACGGTCCATGTTCTTTGTGTCCTTGTGAGATCTTCAGCGGATTGACTCCTGAGCAGCTCTAGGTCTGGCCTGTCTGTGTGCTAGGCACTGTACACATGTGAAAGATATTTACCCTGTCCTTTAGGGATAAACATCTTGTTGTTCACTTAATGATTGTGATGATGAGCTCAGCAGCAGATCTAGCGTAAAAGAATCTACGAGACGGAGTCTGATACCCTGAGTATTACCAGCCAGGCTCCTACAGTTCCTGCTGTCATTTTGTCTGTCTGAGTGCAATTTTCCCATACCCCACCCCCCAAAAAAAAGCCATGTAAAGCAGCATTTGCCATGTGCTTCCTGGAGAATATCCCACATTGCCACAGCTGGAGACTTGCCTCCTGTGCTGCCAGACTCTAATAGTCGTTCTGATCATCCACCACAAAGACGGTGATCAAACAGATATACTAAAGCCATTACAGGGCCTCGCGGATCAGATGGATGAGGAGAAATTGCCGCTTGATCTTAAAGCATCTATATGAGACAAACTTCCCCCGTCAGTAAGCGAGCACGTCAGGAGATAGTCATTCTGTCTCTCAGAAAAACAAAAGGAAGAATGTTCCTCGGGTGCAGAGTACAAGGTTTTCATGATTTCTTGGGGATTTCCTGATTCAACTGGTTTAATTATTATAAAAATCAATCTTAAAAAAAACACAATCATAAACCATGTATAAATAAAGCATTAAATGCATTCTTCAGGCTAGAGATATTGATGGCCTATCCTCAGAATAGATCATCAGTATCAGAATGGTGGTGGTCCAACACCCGGCACCTCCACTATACTGTGTATGGAGCAGAGCTCTGTTCATGATGTAGTGGCCGTGCTGGGGTATTACAGATTCGCTCCCATTCTGGTCAATGGTAGCTGTGGTACACCAATGCCGAAAACAACACAGTGTGTAGAGCCTTCTGTTCCTACACTGTATAGTTTCTGGTGGCGTGTAGGGGTGTCAGACTCCCCACCAATCTGATATCCTGAGGCTAGGCCATCATTATCTATAGCCTGGACAATTCCTTTAAATACTATTTCTTACATTTCAATTACTAGTCTGAGTTGATCTCCTGCTCAGCTCAATGCTCCACTGTCCCAAGCTGCGTGATAACCCACTTTATACTCCTTAGCCTCTTTCCATCTCATTTGTAGTGATCTGGGCTCAGGTATTATGAACAGACAGAGGCCTCATCTTTTCTGTGTTAAGCTCGTACCTCATTCGATTATCAGGCAAGTAAGGCTAAACCTAAAGGGGGCATTTACAAAGACCGTCTTTTTCCACCAGTCTGTTTCCCCTTTGTGCTGTTGTAGTGTACATCTATTTTATAACGAGGTATATGCCTCTATCAGAAATTAGGCACATGTCCGCTCCTTTTAAGAAAACTGCTCCACTCCCCCGTCACTCCCTCACCACGACCAAATGTTGAATGTGGCACAAAAACTCCCGTGCAATCATATGTGACACGGGGGTGTCCTAAAAAAAGGGGGTTTGCAAATTTTTTACACACCTAAAACCGGCGTAGCACACTTTGTAAATGACCCCCCCAGTGGGAACATCAAACAGTTTTAAGGAACGTGTTTTCTGATGTGTCAGTACAATATGTTTTGAGGGTTACTATCTCTCCTTGGGGAGAGCGCATTAATTTGCGTGAGGAGACTTATAGGACATACATCCTCCTCTGGAAATCTGGGGAGATTGTATGCAAATGAGCTCTTAACAAGCTCTGCCTCTAATGCCACCAGATGTAAGGCAGATATCTTATAAGTCAATGTTCAACCTTTTAGATGTGGAACTTATCAGTGGGCATCCAACCATTGGGATTCCTACTGATCCCAATCTCAGTCCAGTTCTGTTCCTGGATGACTGTGGACAGCAGGCCATGCGTGGGCACCCAATCTCCACAGAAATCTGCAGGAGTGAGAGGCCTCCATGACTAATTACATCAAAAATCTGGGGGAAAATAGTGCTGCATGCTGCGCTATTTTGTCCAGTAAAATGTCGGAGTCCTGAACGCCAGTGGGTCTGTCTGGTGACTTTTATTTCAATTATGTGCAGGAACCGGCATTTCTATACTTCCTATAATGGATCAGAACAACTAAAAGAACAACTCTGGTTTGTAGTTCAGCACTGAGGTAAACTGATAAATTTGTACTCAGGAGCGAGGTCCATAGTATGATGGACCACATTTACTAACCAGACATTGTAATCTGTACCAAAATTTGGCGCAACTTGGCACATTTGCCAAAAGGGGGTGTGGTTTACTGGGAAATGGATGTGGCTTAGCGGGAAAGGGTGCACTGTAAGTGCAACAAAATTCTGCTTCAAAATAACCCAGCCAATAGTTGATATAGAGTTAGACAAAGGTGTCATCCAGCCTGGGCCTGTGATAAATCTGCTGCAGGTCTAAACAGCCAGTCTAAGGGTCCTATTACACCACCCATGGATGACATGTCCATCGGCGCTCGTTTGCACCGGCCTGATTACATGGGCCAATACAAACTGAATGTGGGAATAATGATCGCAATCGTTCCTCCCTCATTCAGTTCTATTAATTATCGGCAGCACATCCCTAATTACAAATGGAGATATGCTGCCGATAATTAGGCATCTTCCATCCTGATGAAAGATACCTATCAGCCGACAAACCAGCTTGTTCATTGGCTGCTTGATTATAGGGCCAATTATCAAGAACAGGCATTCCTATGAACGTTTGTTCCCGATAATTGGCCGGAAAATCGTGCGGTCTAATAGGGCCCTAGGTTTACACCATCTATAGTAACAGGATTGGTAAATCTGTCCCATTGTGTTCATTTTACAGCATGTGCCGGATCTCAGGAAAATACTGATATGAAAGCGTATCTTTAGAGACATGGAGAGCAATACAGAGCCGCAGCAGAACCTCAGATGAAATCATAATGGGCTGGCATTTGTCACCAGTGCAACCCAAGAAATGAAAGCACGCTCCTGACTGTTTTCCATCGGCATCATAACTATTTTCACATGCTATTTTTAATAAATGAGTCACCATCTCCCCATATATTTTCTATTCATGATTAATGCCTGAATATTTCATGACTTTTTCATAGCCCTTTAACTGTTAAGGAACCCAGCGGCAGCTCTGGTCATAAATCATAAATCAGCACCTAAAGCAAATTTCTTTTCTATTCTTGATTCACGTGTACGATGAAAGCAGAAGTGACACGGGAGGTCATTCATAAGAATTTAGGGTAGACCGTGGGTGCACAGTCTGTGTAAGAAGCACAGCGGGGGTCACATGTTATATTTTTGGGGGGTACTCACTCTATTCTCATGATGTGCTTTTAATGAACATTATGGTGTATGACTGTAGCCTTGGGGGCATTTTGATCTAATTTATTTCTGAATGAGGCACATGGCTTAGGGACATTAACCCCTTCCCAACATGCACCATACATGTACGGTGCAATCGGATGTGAGTTCCTGACCAGCGCTAAGCATTTACAGCACACTGACCAGATGGCCCCAAGAGCTGTGCTCGCCTGATCAGGGGGTCTGGCTGTTACTGACAGCCAGGCCCCTGCTGTATCTACTGGTATTGCTGAAAACTCTGATGCCGAAACCCCTTAGATGCCACAGTCAATGGTAATCTCCACATTTATAGAGTTTACAGAGGTAGGGATCTCGCTCGCTGAACCCAACATGCTGATGGTTTCAATGGCAGCCCAAGCTCTTACAAAGGCCCCTGGGCCTGCCAGCTATGGAAGCCTATGAGGCCCAGTCCTCGGGTTGGGTCTCACAGGCCACTGTCAGTGTAAAACTTACATTCAATGCCATACAATGCAACATGTACTGTATTACATTGAACCAGCCACCAGACCCTCACAAGCTGAAGTCCCCTAGAGGTAAAAAAAATCAAAAATAAGTGAATGAAAAAAAATGAAGAAGAAAAAAAAAATAAACATATTTGTTAATGGCTGGTTCTATAAAAATATCACATGATCTAACCCGACAGGTGAACGTCATAAAAAAAAAGATGACAGAACAGCTATTTTTTTGTCACCTCGCCTTCTAAAGATCATATCCAACTATCAAAAAGTTTTGTGTACCCTAAAACTGTACCAATGAAAACATCACATCATCCCACAGAAAAGAAGCCCTCACACAAGACCATCGCCAGAAAATTTGAAAAAATATGGTGCTCAGAAAATGGCGACATGAAAAACATGATTTTTTTCGGAAATACTTTGTTGAAACATAGCAAAATTAAAAAAAAAAAAAATATATATATATATATATATATATATATATATATATATATATTGATTTATTTGGTATCTCTGTACACCTGCTGTTCATTAATTTTTGCAAAACACCTGTAGGGTCAAAATGTTCACTACACCCCCTGATAAATTTTGTGAGGGCTATAGTTTTTAGTTATAGTTTCTAAAATAGGGTCACTTCTTGGTGGTTTCTTATTTGTATTTCACAAATTTTATTTTATTTCTCTTCTGAACCATGAAGTGTGCCCAAAGCAGTTTATGAGTAGATATGAGGTAGCAATTTTCGCGTAATAGCGTACGCATCTTCTAATCTGTACGCTAATGCGTACGCATCTTGTAATTTGTACGCATTAGCGTACAAATTTATAAGATGCGTACACATTAGTTTACAGATTAGAAGATGCGTATGCATTAGCGTACAGATTAGAAGATGTGTACGCTATTACGCGAAAATTGCTCCCGAGCATGCTCGCTCATCTCTATTTACGAGCTGTTGTTGTACTCAGGAAAAAATATGTAAGTTTATGAAACACCTGTGGGGTCAATCCAATCACTATACCCCTAAGTGAATTCCTTGTGGCATACTTTTTCTCCTGTTACCCCTTGTGTAAATGAAAACTTTGGGGCTAAAGCAATATTTTATTTGAAAAAATGTCATTTTTCATTTTCACAGGCAAGTGTCTCTAAATCCTATGAAACGCCCGTTGGGTCAAAGGGCTTACTACATGCCTCAATAAATTCCTTGAAGGGTGTGGTTTCCAAAATGCAGTCACTTTTTGGGGGTTTCCACTGGAGGGGTATGTCAGGGTTTCCAGTGAAATCTGCCCTCCAAAAGCCGATTAAATAGTGCTTCTTTCCTTGTGTAGTGGCTATGCTGGGGTATTGCAACTAAGCTCCCATTCAAGTGAATGGGAACTGAGCTTCAGTATGCCAGTGCTGGAGACTACACAGTGTATGGAGCCTTCTGCTTCCAACCATACACTGCTAGCCTCCGGTGCAGCGGCAGCCTGAAACTGCTAATCAGTAGGGTCATCTGATATTGATGACCCGTCTTGAGGATAGATCATCAATATCATCAATAGCCTGGAGAACCCCTTTAAGAAACATTTGCATAAAAACAGCGGAATCCAGTATTGGGTTCAAAAAGGTAGTGCAGATTATGTGCGGTTCCACAGCAAAATCCGCAAGTCTAGAGAATTATAAAATGACAACCCTTCTATGATCTCCGGCCAATCATAGGCTCTTTAGTCATGGGTGACAGGGGAGATGAATATAGTGGGGGAGATTTATCAAAACTGGTGTAAAGAAAAACCGGCTTAGTTGCCCATAGCAACCAATCAGATTCCAGCTTTCGTTTTTCAAAGCTCCTTTTGAAAGTGAAAGGTGAAATCTGATTGGTTGCTATGAGCAACTAAGCCAGTTTAGCTTTACACCAGTTTAAAAGTTTAACTGGCTTAGTTGTTCATAGCCCACCCAATTCCACATGATTTGTGTGTGGATTTGCTGCTATGGATTTCCTTGTGGCTTTTTCCAGATTGCTGCAGAAATAATCCGCAGTAAATTTGGTATATGACGCCCCTATACGCTTCTCCTGTAAGAATGTTACAGGCAAAAGGTGTCAGTGCGCTCAGCGATTCTCTCTTTGGCGTTGTCATATGCAGGGGTGCACCTAGCCTTTCTGCTGTCTGAAGCGAAAATTGAAATGGCGTCCCCGCCTCCAGCCCTACTATGACACAGTTGATTATGGAGAGATAAGCACTTCCACAATGGAAGCGCTCATTTCCCATGGCCCTGCCACTGCCGCCACTTGTCTCTAGGTTTTGCTGCCTGAGGCAATCGCCTCACCTGGCCTCATTGGAGGTGCACCCCTGGTCATATGTCATACACTGCCCCTCATGCACAAGGCCGTATTACAGTACCTCCTTATGGCTCCAGTTTCGTACAGCAAAATGTAAACTTTTAACTGTACAATTATCTGACATTTGGATGTAACTCTGTGATAATTTCATGGTTGCCAACCAGCCAAAAATTTCCTGAATAGGGGGTCATTTATTACCCTCCCTTTACCAGAAGCTAGCATAAAAAATTTGCAATTCTTTTCACCTTACCAAAAGTGTAGAGTGGTGTGGGTGAGACCATCTGCTCTGGAGGTTTTCTGGCATAAATGAAGACCGGAATCTACACCAGTTACGAGCTAGCATAGATTTCAATTTAATGCATCCTCTGGCAGCGGAGGGGTTAACAAGACTGGCGTCTTGTTAAATGACGCCCTTGATAAATGACCGCTAATGTCAGAAAATTAGACTTTCTTGGAAAGTATGTAGTTGATACTAGTAAAAACATGTTACAGTGCAGTATTCAACTGGCACAGATGAATCCAATGATACCTTTCACTTTATTCTAGAGTCAAAAAGTACTTCTAATCCATATGCAAATCAGCACTTAAGTGCACTGGGGGCGGACCCAAGCCACTCTTTGTCTTCCAAACCCTCCCTCTCCTTCTTGATTGACAGGACCAGGTTCCTGCATAGTCATCTCGTCTGTAGGAAATTTTATTGCCAGCTCCACAAGGACTGAGTGTATTTTCAGTACAACGCTGTGGAATATGTCACCACTACTTGACCATCTGCAGCCATTGATCCGCTTTACCACCTCCCTTTAATCAGGCTTTTCTCTCAGCCTGGCCATAAAGGGGCAGATGTCTCACTAGCTCTAAGCACCTGTCATTATAAAAGCCATCTGCACAAAAAAAATCGCTGCCCATAGGGAATGCATTGAGTAGCTTGAAAATCGCTTCCAAATTGGTACAACCTACCTCTACCCGAATATCTCTGTATAAGGGCCCTTTCACACGACCATATGCCCTCCGAGACATACGGTCTGTGAGCGGGCCATATGTCCTGGAGCAGCATCAATCGTGTGCACAGGAGAGCACAGCATCATTGATTACAATGATGCTATGCATGCTGGGCTGCCTGGGGGGGCTATTGTCCCGCACTCATAAAATCATATGAGTATGCGACAATAGTACAGCGGGTGGGCCGACGTGCGGCAGATCCAGCCGAAACAGCAAAGTGGATGAGATTTAAAGGGGTATTCTGGTTGTTTATAGTTATGCCCTATCCACACGATATGGGATAACTGTCAGATCGGTGGGGGTCCTACCGCTCGGACCCCCACCGATCATGACAAACGGAGCCCCGTACCCCTGCAGCTCCCCTGAAATCACCGGAGCGGCCGGTTGCACATAAGCGGTACGCTCCATTAATTTCTATGGGAGTTCTGAATATAGCCAAGCACAGTGCTCCCCTATCTCCGGGACTACCGTGAAGTTTGGTGAGTGGGCATAATCACGCATTTGCAAATATGTGTAACTAAGGACTTCCTTTTTTATCTTTAGTCGGCATAGCGCCACATATATCCAGATTTACTTTTACTCCTATTGTTTATTACATGTTGTGCAACTATATATCCATATATCTTTGTATTTCTATAATTTTGCTTTATGGATATGCACTTATGAAAATATATATATATTTATCGCTGGTCCGAATTTTCTATTGTTATATATAATGGGCCCCGCAAACCCTTTTGGACCTAGCGACGCCCATTCACCCAGGACTTCCTGATAGGATTCCTATTTAGCTGGTTCCACACGCCCTGAATAATGGAGACTTGGATTTAGTCTGAACAGAGGCATAGATGAGTGTAGGGACCCACTCCACAGGAAGTTACCGTGAAGTTTGGTGAGTGGGCATAATCACGCATTTGCAAATATGTGTAACTAAGGACTTCCTTTTTTATCTTTAGTCGGCATAGCGCCACATATATCCAGATTTACTTTTACTCCTATTGTTTATTACATGTTGTGCAACTATATATCCATATATCTTTGTATTTCTATCTCCGGGACTCCCATGGAAATGAATGAAACGACCGCCTGCATGTGCAACCGGCCACTCTGGTCATTTCAGGGGAGCTGCAGCTGGTACGGGGCCCCGTTCTCATGATCGTTGGGGGTCCCAGTGGTAGCACCCACTACTGATCTGATAGTTGCAGGGTGTATGGGGCCTCCATTCTCGTAATAGGTTGGGTCCTAGCGGTACAACCCCCACTGATCTGTTATCCCTTTAAAGAAGTCATCCACACACTGCAAAAGAAAAAAAAAAATCCACAGCATAAATTGACCTGCAGTGAGGATTTGAAATCTGCAGCATGTCAATTTATGCTGCGAATCTCCACCATGGATTTCACCCTTAGCAGTGAAGAGGGTGAAGTCCGCTGCCATTGCCACAGTGTTTGCGTTGGATATTCTGTTGGATTTTCCATGCTGTGTGGACTTCCCTTTACAGTGCTATATAGAGGCACAATGTAGCGGCATACTTGCTCCTCTAGTTTTGATACACTTGAGTCGGGTTAACCCAGTTGAGCATTTAGGGGGTCGTTTATTATACTGAAGTACGCCTATATTAGGCATATTTCAGGTGCAGATGGCAACGCAGCGGTTTGTTGCGCCGCTATCTGCGACTTCACTCCATTCATGCCAGGTCTAAAATTGTGGGCGTGGTGGGGAAGGGGACGGGCTGGCAGGACTGTCCCATTTATTACTTTCTACGCCTGTTTCAGGTGTAGAGAATAGAGGCTATCTTAGATTTAGAACCAGCGCTGGATGCAACAAAGTTATGGAGAGGCCTGCCCCTCTTCATAATTTCGGCGGATCCACAGCCAGCTTAGGCCTTTATGAAGACCGGTGTCTGTGCATTGTGGACCGTTTTGTTTGTTTTTTTACTCAAATGCATCTGACCTGGCCATAGGATTATAAGACATTATCCTGTCAGTCCACCCCCGGTTTATTGTTACATTGAACCAAATACTACATAGGCAGATGGCCCTATATGTGGTAATAAAGGTAAGTTGTGTTACCAAATTCATGTCTTGAAATTAACAGAATTTTACCTTAGCAGAACAGCATACTATGTATAGAAACATACTCTGTATATATAGAACAGCATACTCTGTATAGAAACATACTCTGTATACTGTATATAGAACAGCGTACTCTGTATATATAGAACAGCATACTCTGTATAGAAACATACTCTGTATATATAGAACAGTGTACTCTGTATATATAGAACAGCATACTCTGTATAGAAACATACTCTGTATATATAGAACAGTGTACTCTGTATATATAGAACAGCATACTCTGTATAGAAACATACTCTGTATATATAGAACAGTGTACTCTGTATATATAGAACAGCGTACTCTGTATAGAAACATACTCTGTATATATAGAACAGCATACTCTGTATAGAAACATACTCTGTATATATAGAACAGTGTACTCTGTATATATAGAACAGCGTACTCTGTATAGAAACATACTCTGTATATATAGAACAGCATACTCTGTATAGAAACATACTCTGTATATATAGAACAGCATACTCTGTATATATAGAACAGCATACTCTGCATAGAAGCATACTCTGTATATATAGAACTGTATACTCTGTATACAGTACAGAGCAAAAGTTTGGACACACCTTCTCATTCAAAGAGTTTTCTGTATTTTCATGACTATGAAAATTGTAGATTCACACTGAAGGCATCAAAACTATGAATTAACACATGTGGAATTATATACTTAACAAAAAAAGTGTGAAACAACTGAAAATATGTCTTATATTTTAGGTTCTTCAAAGTAGCCACCTTTTGCTTTGATTACTGCTTTGCACACTCTTGGCATTCTCTTGATGAGCTTCAAGAGGTAGTCACCTGAAATGGTTTTCACTTCACAGGTGTGCCCTGTCAGGTTTAATAAGTGGGATTTCTTGCCTTATAAATGGGGTTGGGGCCATGAGTTGTGTTGGGCAGAAGTCAGGTGGATACACAGCTGATAGTCCTACTGAATAGACTGTTAGAATTTGTAATATGGCAAGAAAAAAGCAGTTAAGTAAAGAAAAACGAGTGGCCATCATTACTTTAAGAAATGAAAGTCAGTCAGTCCGAAAAATTGGGAAAACTTTGAAAGTGTCCCCAAGTGCAGTCGCAAAAACCATCAAGCGCTACAAAGAAACTAGCTCACATGAGGACCGCCCCAGGAAAGGAAGACCAAGAGTCACCTCTGCTGCGGAGGATAAGTTCATCCGAGTCACCAGCCTCAGAAATCGCAGGTTAAGAGCAGCTCAGATTAGAGACCAGGTCAATGCCACACAGAGTCCTAGCAGCAGACACATCTCTACAACAACTGTTAAGAGGAGACTGTGTGCAGCAGGCCTTCATGGTAAAATAGCTGCTAGGAAACCACTGCTAAGGACAGGCAACAAGCAGAAGAGACTTGTTTGGGCTAAAGAACACAAGGAATGGACATTAAACCAGTGGAAATCTGTGCTTTGGTCTGATGAGTCCAAATTTGAGATCTTTGGTTCCAACCACCGTGTCTTTGTGCGACACAGAAAAGGTGAACAGATGGACTCTACATGCCTGGTTCCCACCGTGAAGCATGGAGGAGGAGGTGTTATGGTGTGGGGGTGCTTTGCTGGTGACACTGTTGGGGATTTATTCAAAATTGAAGGCATACTGAACCAGCATGGCTACCACAGCATCTTGCAGCAGCATGCTATTCCATCCGGTTTGCGTTTAGTTGGACCATCATTTATTTATCAACAGGACAATGACCCCAAACACATCTCCAGGCTGTGTAAGGGCTATTTGACCAAGAAGGAGTGTGATGGGGTGCTACGCCAGATGACCTGGCCTCCATAGTCAACAGACCTGAACCCAATCCAGATGGTTTGGGGTGAGCTGGACCGCAGAGTGAAGGCAAAAGGGCCAACAAGTGCTAAGCATCTCTGGGAACTCCTTCAAGACTGTTGGAATACCATTTCAGGAAACTACCTCTTGAAGCTCATCAAGAGAATGCCAAGAGTGTGCAAAGCAGTAATCAAAGCAAAAGGTGGCTACTTTGAAGAACCTAGAATATAAGATATATTTTCAGTTGTTTCACACTTTTTTGTTAAGTATATAATTCCACATGTGTTAATTCATAGTTTTGATGCCTTCAGTGTGAATCTACAATTTTCATAGTCATGAAAATACAGAAAACTCTTTGAATGAGAAGGTGTGTCCAAACTTTTGGTCTGAACTGTATATAGAACAGCATACTCTGTATATATAGAACAGCATACTCTCTATATAGAAAAGCATACTCTGTATAGAAGCATACTCTGTATAGAAGCATACTCGGTATATATAGAAGAGCATACTCTGTATATATAGAACATCATACTCTGTATAGAAGCATACTCTGTATAGAACAACATACTCTGTATATATAGAACAGCATACTCTGTATATAGAACAGCATACTCTGTATAGAAACATACTCTGTATATATAGAACAGCATACTCTGTATATATAGAACAGCATACTCTGTATATACAGAACAGCATACTCTGTAGAGAAGCATACTTTGTATATATAGAACAGTATACTCTGTATATATAGAAGAGCATACTCTGTGTTTATAGAACAGCATACTCTGTATATATAGAACAGCATACTCTGTATATATAGAACAGTATACTCTGTATATATAGAACAGCATACTCTGTATAGAAGCATACTCTGTATATACAGAACAGTATACTCTGTATATAGAACAGCATAGACTGTATATACAGAACAGTATACTCTGTATTGAAGCATACTCTGTATATATAGAACAGTATACTCTGTGTATATATACTGTAGAACAGCATACTCTGTATATATAGAACAGTATACTCTGTATATATAGAACAATATACTCTGTATATATAGAACAGTATACTCTGTATATATAGAACAGCATACTCTGTATACAGTGCCTTGCGAAAGTATTCGGCCCCCTGGAACTTTTCAACCTTTTGCCACATTTCAGGCTTCAAACAAAAAGATATAACATTTAAAATTTTTGGTGAAGAATCAACAACAAGTGGGTCACAATTGTGAAGTGGAACGAAATGTATTGGATCATTTAAACTTTTTTTGTAATAATAAAACGGAAAAGTTGGGCGTGCAAAATTATTCGGCCCATTTACTTTCAGATCAGAAAACTCACTCCAGAAGTTCATTGAGGATCTCTGAATGATCCAATGTTGTCCTAAATGACTGATGAAGAGAAATAGAATCCACCTGTGTGTAATCAAGTCTCCGTATAAATGCACCTGCTCTGTGATAGTCTCAGGGTTCTGTTTAAAGCACAGAGAGCATCATGAAGACCAAGGAACACACCAGGCAGGTCCGTGATACTGTTGTGGAGAAGTTTAAAGCCGGATTTGGATACCAAAAGATTTCCCAAGCTTTAAACATCCCAAGGAGCACTGTGCAAGCGATCATATTGAAATGGAAGGAGTATCAGACCACTGCAAATCTACCAAGACCCGGCCATCTCTCTAAACTTTCATCTCAAACAAGGAGAAGACTGATCAGAGATGCAGCCAAGAGGCCCATGATCACTCTGGATGAACTGCAGAGATCTACAGCTGAGGTGGGAGAGTCTGTCCATAGGACAACAATCAGTCCAACACTTCACAAATCTGGCCTTTATGGAAGAGTGACAAGAAGAAAGCCATTTCTCAAAGATATCCATAAAAAGTCTTGTTTACAGTTTGCCACAAGACACCTGGGAGACACACCAAACATGTGGAAGAAGGTGCTCTGGTCAGATGAAACCAAAATCCAACTTTTTGGAAACAATGCAAAACGATATGTTTGGCGTAAAAGCAACACAGCTCATCGCCCTGAACACACAATCCCCATAGTCAAACATGGTGGTGGCAGCATCATGGTTTGGGCCTGCTTTTCATCTGCAGGGACAGGGAAGATGGTTAAAATTGATGGGAAGATGGATGGAGCCAAATACAGGACCATTCTGGATGAAAACCTGTTGGAGTCTGCAAAAGACCTGAGACTAGGACGGAGATTTATCTTCCAACAAGACAATAATCTCAAACATAAAGCAAAATCTACAATGGAATGGTTCAAAAATAAACGTATCCAGGTCTTAGAATGGCCAAGTCAAAGTCCAGACCTGAATCCAATTGAGAATCTGTGGAAAGAGCTGAAAACTGCTGTTCACAAACGCTCTCCATCCAACCTCAAATAGCTCGAGCTGTTATACAAGGAAGAATGGGCAAGAATTTCAGTCTCTAGATGTGCAAAACTGAGAGAGACATACCCCAAGAGACTTGCAACTGTAATCGCAACAAAAGGTGGCGCAACAAAGTATTAATGCAAGGGGGCCGAATAATTTTGCACGCCCAGCTTTTCAGTTTTATTATTACAAAAAAAGTTTAAATGATAAATGAAAGTTTGATTCTTCACCAAAAATTTTAAATATCTTTTTGCTTGAAGCCTGAAATGTGGCAAAAGGTTGAAAAGTTCCACGGGGCCGAATCCTTTCGCAAGGCACTGTATATAGAACAGCATACTCTGTATATACAGAACAGCATAGTCTGTATTGAAGCATACTCGGTATATATAGAATAGCATACTCTGTATAGAAGCCGCACACTTTCCTTGGACATTAACCTAATTGCCATAGGTGCATTTTGCAGGAAACCACACCATATGTTTCTGCTGTCTTATGTTGCTGGTGACTACCATATGCTACTTCACACTGGACTGTCCTACCATATGCTCAGACAATTCTACGTTTAATATACTTTTTACTCTTGGATAGAAATAAATCATGTCATCTTATTAGTGTGCGCTGCGCTGCAGTGTAACTTTCAACTCTTTTAGCTTCTTTACTCACCCTTCTCCGGCTCTTGTTGCTTGCATTTTTGTGGGTGGGCAGAAGCTCATGCCATGTGTTAATTGGCGGCACCTTTACAATGGCAGATTAATCTGTCCAATGTTCAGGCAGTGTAAAAGGGCTTTATTTATTCACCTGCCTGTCCCAGGAGTGCTCTGCAGTCAACTCTTTCTTAAAGGGGTTGTCTCACCTCGCTTTTACTAAGGCGAGATGAGACACAGTTGTATGTCACATTGCAGCTTGACCTCATTCACTTCAGTGGAGCTCAGCTCCAGTTCTAGGAACAACCAGGGAGATTTATCACCTCCATTGCGCCATACAAGTGGCTTTAATAAATCACAAGCATGTGACTTTTTAAATGCGACTTTTTTTTTAAAAAAAAGTCACAAGTGCCTCTTTTAACGCCACCCTCACTTTTCCAAAAGGGGCGTGATAAGGGCAGAGAATGGGCATGGCCAACAGTAGAGACAAATTTTTCTTCACTTATGCCAGTTTTCTGGTGCAAATGAAGCCAGAAATCTACAGTAACTCTAAGCTGAGTATGGATCTTAAAAAAATCTGCCATGTTTTTCTAATCTTGTACAACCAATTTAAAGGGTTGTCCGATCAGCAATTCCGAAATTCCTCCGGTAACGGAATTACACAGCTCCATCCATTGTATAGTGGACAGAACTGGTTACTGCGGCGCTGCTCCTACTACAGTGACTCATTTCCGAAGGAAGCAGACAGCAGTTTATCTAGTACAGAGAACACCTACATGTATGGTATGTGCTGTGTTGTATTTGGTATGATGTGCATTTGAAATATGATGATATGACGCCAAGTTTTTTTTGTCAGGTGAACTGATGTATTAAAAAAACAAAAAAGATTTTCACGAATGTTTTTGTTTTCTGCCCTGCAGATTTCATTACAACTCAGAGGCACTGTCTATTATACTTCTGAAAATGCTTTGGAGTGCAGTCTTTCTATGGCACATTAGGTGTTTAGCACCCCCTTGTGGCAGACCTGTGTAATTAAATGTACATTTATTCTACATGTATTGTTACTCTACACTAGCTTCAATTATATTATATACAATATGGTTTTAAATTGAATTTATATTTTCCTCATAGTGCGAAATTGTGCTCCTAGTCAATTTTGCTGTACTTATACCCATGTAACAGCCATAAATAATACGACAACATTAGGCATACATTATTTCACACAATAGTGGTGGAATAACCTCCTAGTAAACTGGGAGTTGCCTTATGCTCCAGTAACATCATTGTTTTCTTTTGTTAAAGTTGTCAGGATTAAAAAATCATTTTAGAAACCGTGTCATGCCAGTCCATGGGCTGTGTCTCCTTTTGCAGCTCGGTTCCAACCGAAGTGAATGAGGCTAAGCTGCAGTACCACTCACAACCTGCTGACAGGTGTAGTGCTGCCTTTTGGAAAAAGCAACCAGGTTTCTTTAATCCAGGACAACCACTTTAAAGGGGGTTTCTGGGGGTTCAATATTGATGGCCTATCGTAAGGATAGGTCATCAATAGAGATGAGCGAGCATGCACGGCAGCAGTTTTCGAGTAGTGGCGTACGCATCTTCTAAGCTGTACGCTAATGCATACGCATCTTGTAATTTGTACGCATTAGCGTACAAATTTATAAGATGCGTACGCATTAGTGTACAGATTAGAAGATGCGTATGCATTAGCGTACAGATTATAAAATGCGTACGCTACTACTCGAAAATTGCATGCTCGTTCATCTCTAGCATGCTCGTTCATCTCTAGCATGCTCGTTCATCTCTAGTCATCAATATCCGATCGGTGGAGGTCCGACTCCCAGCACCTCTGCCTGTCAGTTGTTTAAAGAGACTGGAGGTTCAGATGAGTGCTGCAACCTCCTCACAGCTTAATATGCCCCCAATATCTGATAGGTGCAGAACCGAGACTGCAAATGCACATACTCAGTCACCCTCCATTTATTTCTATGGGAGTGCCGAAAATAGATGAGCACTGGCTCGGCTATTTCCGTCAGCCCAATAGAAGTTAATGGAGTGGTGGCCGCGCTTGCACTGTGTGCTTCCCATTAATTTCTAAGGGATTTCCGAAAACAGCAACATTCTCGGCTATGTTCTGCACTCCCCATAGAACTTAATAGAGGATGGCCGTTTATGCGCAGTCCACTCTACTTCACTTTGTGGGCTGTGTTCTACAGATAGGTGCAGATCTCTATCCTAGCGATATGACACAGTGTGTGAGATGGACCAACCTCTTTAACACATGTAACGCTCTGCATTGTATTGCAGCCCAGGCCAATTTACTTCATTGGGACTGAGCTGCACCTAGGCCATGTGACTGATGAACGTGACGTCACTGCCCTAGGAAGAAGTGCAGATCTCCAGTGTGGGTGCAGGGTAATGAGGACAGGTCATCAATATTGAACTCCTAGAAAACTCCTTTAATAATCTCACACCTCAAATTCTTTAGAAGATAATGCAGCCTTTCAATCAATTATTTATTTATTTTATTTCATGCACTTATATAGCGCTACTATATTTCGCTGCACTTTACAGACATTAGCATCAAGCTGTCCCCAACGGGACTCACAATCTAAGGTCCCTATCAGTATGTCTTTGGAGTGTGGGAGGAAACCGGAGAACATGGAGGAAACCCCGCAAGGGGAGAACATACAAACTCCATGTAGATGTTGTCCTTGGTCAGATTTGAACCCAATCAATGATTGAGTTCAGAGGAACACTGGGGTTCCCCATGCTTAGGGACTCCCAAGAGAGCAGCAAAAGATGAAGAGTGGTTAGCTAAATGGGTAGTAACTGAGGTGCCATATGCCCCCTTTCCATCTATGACCCAACATTGGGTCCCTGTGGTCTTTGGTTAGAGAGTAACATAATCTTTTGATAAGACACTTGGATTGTGGGCTTCCATAGCTGCCGTTCACTCGTGTCTTTGGCCTTTTTTATATGTAAATGTGTCTGTGTGTACATAGCACCGCATGTTTCCTATTTTTCTTTAGACTTCACAGACGCTACAATTTGCCCCCTTGTAGTCTGATCAGAGCACCATGTAATCTGCTCAGAAGCAACGCACATAAAGCTATTCCCGCCGTCCTCTCCTCAGTATGGCGAGATGTAAATTTAACAATAAAATAATGGTTGTTCCCTTGAACAAAATTCAGTGGATTGTTAACTGTGCATTACCTGGTGCGTGATTATTCCCCAGGTGCCACTAGCTGTTACTATTCGCTAATGGAAAAGATAGTGAACATTGTTCAGTGGAGTCTTCCTATTAACATAATTTTCTTTTATTTCATGCCTGTGGTCGTGTCACTTCTAGGAAGCATATTAATTGGCTCTGCTGACATTTAGTGCATGTCATTAGATTAGATTCTGCTTGTGATTTTTGATTCAGACAAACGCGGGTAAAGGAAATGGCAGGAGTCTGGATGCGATGCATCTCATTATCCTTCCTGCTCTCGCCGTCCTGCGCCCGACTGACAGAAATACTGTTTTGTGGGAAACGCTACATCATCATTAATTCTGCATCAGAGGGTTTCTGTGTGGTGGTGATAATTGTGGAGTACACACATGGAGACGACAACTTTACCTGTATGACATTCTGTCCTCTCCTGATTAAATGCTGCAGAAAAATAAAGAAAAAGAAATATGAAATTATTGAATATACTGTATACCCGGCCTTTATAGGAGGAGAACAGTCGGAGACACCTGGCCATAAATTTTATCCGGTCTATCTTCCTAGTAGCTATATCATTTAACGCATGGCTAACCCAGGCTGGACACAAACCTAATTATTGGCAGGTCCCATTGATGTCAAGAAGACCTGAGGATAATCTATTCGGGTCAGTGTATTAGGGTCGCTCCACTATCCCCCTGGTGTCTACTCTTCAGATGAAAAGGTAGCATCGTAGCTAGGTCCAGGAAAATAACCAAACAATATATGCATCCGCAAATAGGTGTTTTGGGGTGCTCATCCAGGGACCACCAGTAAAATTAATTCTGGGGCCCACTGTATAGCTACGCTATGGCAGGCAGTAGAAACATGCTCAAAATGATTGATTATGGGGGTCCCTGCAGATGGTCATGGTCAAGGCATGTCATGGATAAAAAGGATACTGGCTGGCATGTCTCTGTGCCTAGAAGTTATCTCATAATCATCTATAATAATAAAGTTATATATGTGTTGTGCAGTTTATCTACTGTGCCTCTTGTGCTAGGTGGTGGCGGGCGCTAGGTTGGTTGGACACTAGGAACCCTCTTTGCTCATGGGCCCACCAGGAAATTTACATATTCTCCTGTAGGCCAGTCCAAGAATGCGAAAAGGGTGAAATCCACAGCTAAAATCCCGCAACCATATTTGACATGCTGCAGATTTATGAATTCCACAGAGCTGGTCAAAGTGTGCGTGAGATTTATGTAATCTCATACACTTTGCCGGTACTGTGCTACACTGCGGTTTTTCCACCCGGTAATCTTCAGTGTCTGCAATAGTCTTGACATTGCTGCATCCTACAGAACCTGTTATCTCGAAGACCAGGAATAACATGGAGCTACGGTAGACTGAGGAATCACAACCTCATTTACAAAGAGTTCCCATAGGCAAATAGGACAGCTGCTGGGAGCACGTGGAGGGTAATGGATTGAATCAAGACTCACTCAAAGTGTCTTAATCTGTAGGGGATGGAAGATCAATACCAAATTTGCCCAAAGCTGAATTCTTTGCTTTCGGTTGGACTATTTCTTGACATAACCACAAATCTCTGCTATACCTTATTCTTGTAGAGCCTCATCCAACTGTAGGCTAGTTCACACTGAGGTTTTTGCCCATTGAACTTAGCAAGGGTTATGTGACAAAAATCACGACCCAAATTTGAGTAACCTGCTTCCCCTTGTTTTCAATGGGAGGCTGAGGTGCCAGTACATATATATATATATATATATATATATATATATATATATATATATATCTAAAGGCAGCACTCCGGTCTTGGCAAAGAAACATGGATCTTTAATACACCAAATGCTGCCTTTTTCCTATTTTTGTCTACATTTTGGGTTACTTTTCCAGAACCTTTGAAGGAATTGAGTGCTGCTATTTTTTGTACATCTTTATATATATATATATATATATATATATATATATATATATAAATTGTACCACACAGTACATATACACTATATGGACAGAAGTATTGGGACACAGGTCTAATCACTGAATTCAGGTGTTTCATTCAGTCCATTGCCACAGGTGTATAAAATCCAGCCCATAACCATGCAGTCTACCTTTACTCACATTTGTGAAAGAATTGGTCCTTCTAAAGAGATCTCTAAGTTCCAGTGTGGTCCTGTAATAGGATGTTGTAAAGTTTCTTCCCTTCTAGATATTCCACCATGAACTGTGAGTAGTATTATTGGAAAGTGGAAGCATTTAGAAACCACAGCAACTCAGCCACAAAGTAGAGACCACATAAAATTACAGATCGGGGTCACCAAGTGCTGAGACATATAGTGCATAAAAGTCACCAGTGCTGACGGCAGAGATCCAACCTCCTCTGGCATCAACATCAGCAAAAAATCTGTGTGCTGGGTGCTTCATGACATGAGTTTCCATGGCCGGGCAGGTACATACAAGCCTTACATCACCAAGCACAATGCCAAGTGTCAGATAGAGCAGGTTAAAGCACACTGTAACTGGACTCTGCAGCAGTAGAAATGTCCAACTTGCAGGAACAGTAGCAAGGTCCATAAAGGTATGGTTGGATAAATTTAGTGTAGAAGAATTTGACTGGCCGCACAGAGCCCTGGCGTTGAATCACACCGAACACCTTTGGGATGAACCTGAATGGAGATCATGATCCAGGCCCTCTCATCAAACATCAGTGTCTGACCTCACAAATGCTCTTCTGAATGGGCAAAAGTCCCCACAGACACACTTTTAAATCTTATAGAAAGCCTTCACAGAAGAGTGGAAGATGTTTTAGCTTCAAAGTGGACCAACTTCATATTAATGCCTATGGATTTAGAATGGGATGCCATAAAGCTCCTGTAGGTGTAATGCATAGGTGTCTCACTGTTTTTGTCCATAGTGTATATATGAAAACACAATACTGATAATGATGGTGTGTACTTTAGATAATGGATAGGGTGCCCAATATAATGAGATGACTGAACACCTCAGAGATACATTCATCATGACTTCACTTTCAAGGTATTAACTCCTCATTTATATTTAAAACAATGGGATCTTGTTACCAACTCATATGTGTAGGAAATTGGTCAGAATGTATCTGTTACAGACACAGGATCAATGGAACAAACATTAGATGTTTCCGAAACAAAAGTCTTGTCATGTCTTCATTTAGGCCATTGTGAAATCACATATATAAGTAATGTTCAGGCACCAGGTCTGTGGTGTTTGGTTGCTGTTACTTACAGGAATCAGACATTTTTAGCCCAGAACCACTGGACCAACCCATAAACAATTATACTTGAATACCACCTCACCTAATGCAGATTTATACCTGTGAAGTAAAAGGACAATAAGTAGATTAAAAATATAAATGCGCTTTAATAGAAAACCACCTTAACAGGATCCGTCACCAGATTTTACAATACAAGCTTCACACATTATTATATGGATCTCTTAGACCTGGGGAAGCTGACAGTGAAACCTTCAAAATTCAGCCTTTCTGCCATAGTAAGTACACCGGCCCTATCAGGTCTAAGAAATCTGTCTAATAATTATGCAGTTTGAACTGTGAAATCTAGTGAAATATCCTCTTTGACAGCACTTTGGACCCCTCAAACCTGTTGACAGCACTCTACAGTTAACGGGGAGAGCAGTGTAAACATACCTTGGGTGATGGCTAGACAAATTGCATGACCGGGAAATGGTGGCCCCTTCATGTGTAGTGCGCTTGCGGCACTAAATGTTTCCTAGCCCTTCCCCTCTGAGTGAGAGGTCTATATTTACACTGCTTTTCCCATCACCCATATGTTGCTATCAGCAGTTTTGGCTGCTATCAGTAGAAAGTTTTATACAGTAGGTAAACATCATTGAAGGAAAACTATGGACTTGGGAAGCTTATAATGGACATATTTGTATTTTGTAGACATCAGTAGTCCTCCAGAGATGACTTGCAACTAATAGTGGGTTAACCATTCTCTTAGTTGAACATCCTCTAATAGGGCATTTAAGGGGTTGTTTTAAAGGGGTTGGGACCATTAAAAGAATATACAATAAATGGGCACACAGTCCATGCTTTGCCACAATATACACATGGTAACTTTTCAGCTGCTTGTCATCACTTGGCCACTTTCTTACCCATCCACGGCCGCATCCTCTTCTGCACATATGATCATGCCCAAGCCGGCTTCCGTAACATGGACACACGGGAGATAGGCTGCAGCCATTAGCACAAAGGATATATAAGGCATCACATTGGATTAAATATATTTCAGTTTGTTTACCGGCTCCTCTTTTATGTATAATGAATAGGTCTATGTTGTGACATTGATTACTGACTGCTTACAACCCTGTCTGTACCTAAGAGACATCACACCACAATAACTACACAGACGCCATAGATCTGGGAATTCTCCATTTCCTATGGAATGCGCTCCGACTTGAAAACACCTGCACAAAACTCCAACTTCATAGCAGATGTAATGTCTTCTGTCTCTAAGCAACTGAAATACTTGACTCCCACAGACTCAATTCTCCTATTAATGGGAAACCACTCTACAGAAATCCGGAAAATAAACTACAGATAATGTTAACCCAACATGATGATCCTATTCTGCCCTATGCAAAGGAGATATATTACCCAACAAACCATGATGGACCATGCTGACATCCATACGTTGTCATTCACCACTCCACAATATCCTTATGTGACGATTCCTTCATGTAAAAAGGTGTTATTATAGTATCCATTGTAACAATGAAATCACTCAATCAGTGGCGTAACTAGAAATGACCGGGCCCCCCTCCTCCAGCAACTTCTTTACAACTCGTGTATAACCGCCACTCTTGTGGCTAGTCAAGATCGCACTCTAAGACGAAACCCGGCAGCCGCTCCATCAGATTCCTACAGAGTCGCTGTATAATACCGTTGAGGGGGTCCTGACAATAAAATCTTTTAATCCTCCTCCTGGGTGAGCCCCTTCTGAGTTCGGGTCCCCTGCTTCCCCTATAGCTACGCTCCTGCACTCAATTTCTGAGCCCAACTGTGACAAATTATTTCAGCAAAGTTGCAAATCAGAGGTCTGTGACTTAGCACTTTGGCATAGAGCTTAAAGGGGTATTCCAGCACAAAAAAGCTTCCCTGCTTTTGCTGGGCTACAAATGCTGTCAAAAAAATAACAGAACTTATATTCACCCCAGCCATCACCACCCAGGGTTCCTGCTGCACTTAGTTTTCTGCTCCTGGGATTGCCGCTCAACCAGTCAATGGCGGGTCATCTGTGCAGCCAGCAATTGACTGAGTGTCATTCACAGCCGTTTTCCACCGTGTGGAGATGGGGGCAGGGAGTGGAATGCAACAGCGACCCAGGCATCGTCAGAATGGCAGTAGCAGGGGATGGGTAAGGTACATACAATTTCTGTTATTTTCTTACACCATTTGCAGACCAAGGGGAACATTTTTTTCCTCTGGAATTCCCCTTTATTTTTTGAAACGGGTGAAAAACTGCATGTGCTATCCTGATACAAAAATCTGCTATGGCTTAAAGAGTTTTTACAGGGCTTAAATATTGATGGCCTATCCTCAGGATAGGTCATCAATATCAGATTGGTTGGGGTCTGATACCTGGCACCCTCGTTGGTCAGCTTTTTCGGGCAACTGCTGGCGCTTAGAACTATACAGTGTAGTTTCACTTGAATAGGTGCTGAGCTGCACTACCCTAGCATGCTGTTACACAGTGGACTGAACCTTGTGGTTCTGGTTCTATCCACTGTATACTTTCCAGTGCTGACAGCTGCCAAAAACAGCTGATCGATGGGGGTGCTGGGTGTCGGACCACCACCTATCTGATATTGATAACCATTTCTGAGGAAAGGCCATGAATATCTAAATAACGGAAAACCCCTTTAAAGTAGTTGTCTGTCCCTTTTTTGTAGCCGGCACACATGTTGTCATGTGACAGTATTGTATAAAATACATCAGTATAAAATACAAAGAAATAAATGCAATCAGCTCACCGCCTTTGTTAGCCATCGGTGCTTGAATCCTTAGGAGAAGCAAATCCACTGTAAAAACAAAGTAGCGGGTCCAGCACTCGGGTCTTGAATAAAACCATGAATTTTTTATTTTAAATATTTTTTTGAAAAAGTCCAAAAATGGCACACAGCAGGACATCTCTCCAAACTAGTCAACGCGTTTCGGACTGTCATGAATAAGGACTGAGTACAGTCTGAAATGCATAGACTGGTGTGGAGACATATCCCGCTGTGTGCCATTTTTGTTTTTTAATTTGAAATAAAAAAATTCATGGTTTTATTGAAGACCCGAGTGCTGGACCCGCTACTTTATTTCATCAGTATAAAATACTTCTGTAATACAGCACGCACTGTTGTATGCCACCATTTTAATGTCACAGATTTCATGTGTCTGATTTCTTTGTGTCTGTGAGTAAAGTTGGTGGCTCATGGATGTGCAGCATGGGCATTGTTTTTGAATATGGCTGTTTGTGCCTCATAGTCCAAGTTAAGATGGCTTCTTGAAATCAGTTGTATTGTGGAAATGCTCCTGCTTGTAAAGAGCGCGAATCTGGGATTATGACTATATTACAAAATTGCAAATTACACAATTCCCTCATATATTGGAGCAGGTTCACCAAAGGTTCAGCAATTTTCAAAGTAGCTTACTTCCCATAATTTTAAAATCAAGCAGAGCTTACCAAGAGCAGTTAGTCGGCATATACTTCATTAAGTTTCAGTACTTTGTTCCCGTCTATAGAGAGAACCACATCTTATCGGCCTTAGCTACAATTTTTTCCAATTTTCTTCAAATCTCCAGCACAGCGGGGAGTGATCCTCCCCTTTTTATGACAAAATAATAACAATAAGGAAAGATATTGAGCACTAATAGTTGCCAGAAGAGTTTGGGGTTAAAAATGAGTTGGGCAGGGGCTAGTCCTGTGTAGGAATCCAGGTCTCTGGACCTGTAATCTGCTATAAAAATTGTCATTAATTTTGTAAATAGAGCTATTGTGCTATCCTACATCTTCCAGGGAACATATTTTAGGCTCTGCCTCCAATCTAATCCACAAGCTTGGTCTACCAATTATGTAAGGCTACTTGCACACATCCGTATTATCATGACGGATCCGTTTGTGAGAACCTGTGACGGATCTCACAAACGGATCCTGCAAACGCAAGTGTGAAAGTAGCCTAACACTAATTCACCTGGTCCCATGAAATCAACTCTAAAATCAGAGTTGTTGGCAAATACAGAGGCTATTAGGATGAACTATTACCACCAGCATGGAGGAGAAGGGGGGCAGTTATTGATGTGGTGACAGGCTGCTAGGAGAGGAAGAGAAGCATAGATCCTGCTCTCCCTGTGTAACTAAACATGACTCCAAGGGGAGGGGTAACATGGACTTCTGTGCATGTTATCATCTTCCCCCCATTTCAACGAGCATACTTGCTGTCTGATTGTTAAATGTAGGGATTTTTTTTTTTCAAGAAAAGAAGTGAGAATATAAGAGCTTTCTTATCTGATGACCCCTTTGCGCCTAGTTAGGTAGTTTATTGATACCACGATTCCACATGTTTACCAGCTTCCGGGTTGCAGATTTAAATAAGTTGCACCAATCACCCCAACACACACACACAAACATAAATGAGAGCCACTTTATACAATGTCCCTAACCTGTCGACAATAAAGCATCTGCATTACACCCATCTGAGAGCAAACTTAACAAATTATATTTTTAATTAGGGTTTTTATCGGTGGATGGGAAATAATATTCCTATATAATTGTCAATATGTGCAGGCAAATGTTGTTTGGTGCATTCCTTAAACACATGCAGCAGTGACTATAGACATGTATATATTTGAACGCCTCACATTGCACAAGGGCTGTCCTAGGATACAAATGTGCAGATTTTCTTCAAATTGTTCTATGCTGGAAAGTTGTATGAAGGTGGTTATCTATGTTATTAAGTTGTGTTTTTATGCATGGCATACTGTGTGCTGTAAGAAAATTTTAATCTTTCATATATTTTTAACACACTTGTAGTTGAAGGCTAAATTTTGCATAGCTTCGTATTTATGTTTTTATTGTATAGCATCGGATTTTTCAAGTTCTTGTTGATACAGTATATACATTTGTGGTATATATTATTTGTACATTATTTTCTGTATAAATCTCTGCTTCAGTATAAGATTAAGGCTACATTTACACGGGCGTTGTTTTCCCGGCATCCGAGCCGCATATTTTGTGGCTCAGATGGGGACCCATTCATTTCTATGGGGCCGCAAAAGATGCGGACGGCACACCGTGTGCTGTCTGCATCCGTTGCTCCGTACTGTGGCCCCGCAAAAAGAATAGAACATGTCCTATTCTTGTCTGCAATTACGGACAAGAATAGGCATTTTCTATGATAGCCACGGCCATGTGCAGTCCGCAAATTGCGGAATGCACATGAGGTGGTATCCGTGTTTTGCAGATCCGCATCAGATTGCCTGATTTTAGGATATATATACGTTTTAAGGATGTACGCTACTTAATTTTGAGGGACTATAATCCCTGTATTTTATAGGCTGTTACTTGTTTACACTTTACATCTTAAAATCAGACATTAGTTTTTTCAGTTTTGGTGATTTTATGAAGAACTGTTGACATAAGTAGTATGTATAAACTCTGCATATGTAGAACTTTTATTTTTAGAAGGTGTTGTGCGAAACTTTTATGCAATTTTTATGAAAAATTACATTTTGACCCAAAATTGCATGAGGGTGTCTATGTGTAAGAAGAGTGGCATTTTGACAATCTGCCACGTGTCTACTTTATTATTTAGGTTGTATTTGTACATGTCAAAAGTGCAAAAATTGTCCTGTCCGCCAGTGGTGAAAATACACTACCGGAAAATGAAAAAAATAAAAAAAACAGGAAAAAAATAGAAAAAAAATAGGAAAACTTACTGTGATTGAGTTGAGATTCACAAAGTATAAACTGCTAGTGCTGCTTGGTCAATGATCAAAGTAGTGCACCCTTAATTTTGGCTTCTGCAGCAGGGTATATTTTGAGGAAGGATCACATTAATCCTGTGTGGCATCTCCCCTTGCTGTGATACAGAATGCCACTATAGCATGGTAGTGGTTATACACAGTTTGCAGGAAAGCTGTCATTTCTGCTGTATTCTCTCCCTGTAACTGTCACAGTAGATATCACTGGTGGTATTTGAAGGATGAAACTGAGCATGTGCGACCACCTCAGTAGGTTGAAGTGCACATTACTATGCAGATTAAACACCAGGAGGAGCCATTATGATGAAGAGAATATCTTACAACTGTAGCATTTTATAACAGAAGGACAATTACAAAAGTAACTAGTTTTTTTGTGCTGAACTATATTAACATAACATTTAATGGTGGCACAACCCCTTTACAGGGGTTTTCCGGGAGTTAACTACCAATGACCTATCCTCAGGATAGATCATCAGTATCTGATCGGTGGGGGTCCGATACCCGGGACCCCCGCCAATCAGCTGTTTGAAAAGGTACCAGCACTCCTGTGAGTGCTGTGGCCTCCTCACAGCTCACCAAGCACAGCGCCATCATACATTGTACAGCGTCTGTGCTTGGTATCGCGCTGAGCCCCATTCACTTTCATGGGGCTGAGCCGCTCCTAGGCCATGTGACCGATGAATGTCCCTGGCCTAGGAAAAGCTAAGAGAAGGCCGCGGCGCTCACGGGAGCACTGGTATCTTCTCAAACAGCTGATTGGCGGGGGGTGTCAGACCCGCACCGATCAGATACTGATGACCTATCCTGAGAATAGGTCATCAGTAGTTAACTCCCGGAAAACCCCTTTAAGAATGTTGAGAATAGTTGTCGGATAGGTATAACTCTACTTTTATTCCAGAAACTGAAAGCTGAGCTCTAAAGCACCTGAGCGTTGTCCCTGAAAATAAGGATTGACAAACTCAGTAATTTTTTAATTGCTGGGGGATCCCTTTAAACTAAACGTTCTGAGCAGATTTGTAGACTACATTTTGGATAAGGAGGTGGCCACTACTTTAACGGGGTTTTCCGGGAGTAAAATATTGATGACCTATCCTAAAAATAGGGGTTCCAACACCCAGCGTTGGGGTTCCAACACCCAGCACCACCACAGATCAGCAGTTTGAAGAGGCCGTGGTGCTACGGTGAGTGCTGCAGCCTTCTCACAGCTTACCCAGAACAGCACCATTTATTGTATAGTGAATGTGCTTGGTATTGCAGGACAGGCCCATTTAATTGAATGGGACTGAGCGGCACATAGACCAATGAATGTGATGTTGCTGGCACAGCCTCTTCAAACAGGAGATTGGCAGGGTTGCTGGGAGTTGGACCCCCACCGATCAGATATTGATGACCTATCTTGAGGAAATGATATCAATGTTCTATTTCCAGAAAACCTCTTTTGAGGATGTGGCTACTGGCAACATACTGGTTCAACAGGAACGCTCAGCAAAAAAAGACTGTAGGGTTAAGTAACTTAAAGATCCAGTATCTTGTTAATGTCATAATATCTACAGTATAGATCTGTGTTTCTGTGTTTGTCTTTAATGCCTTCTGTTTTATTGGACAGTTATAGGAAAATAACAATAAATGCTAGTTTAAGTGGGAAATATATTTTTCTTTTTACGACTGAGTGTGTGAATATCCCTCCAGAAAAGCAGAGCATGCCTGTCTCAATGCGCATTAGATAGGTCATCCAGTCTCCCCTCTAACCCCCCACCCTATTTTAGGTCTTTGTCGCTCTCTTGACTTTCGTTAAACTGCAATTTATTCTTCTGCTCTGATCTTTAACCATAAACTGATGTTTAGTGTCTTCATAACACTTTATTGCTCTGTAAAATTTAACTGGTTTCCATTATCCAGCCAAGTGGGATCAGCTTATGGGCAGGAGGAGGGTGTATTCTGCATCTGCACAGTGTCCACAGGAGTTATCTGCAGCCTGAACGTGAGGGGGCAGGCGGGAAAGGGTGTCAAAATATTTTCCACTCCCATTATCTAAATTTATAGAGAGGCGAGGGACACTGCAATTTCAGTGTTATGTCCAAAAATGTTTCCATCGGTCATCTGAAAAATTATTAAATTCAATTATTAAAAATTATTACTATTACATTACATTACTATTTCTACAATGGATGAAGAAATGATTTGCTTCACTTTTTCACATTTTGTTATGTTGCAGCCTTGTGCTAAAATAAAACAAAAATTCACATTTTTTTCCCCCATCATTTTGCAATCAAGACCTCATAATTACAAAGTGAAAAGAGAATGATCGAAATCTTAATGTTTAATTGGAAAGGAAAATCTAAAATTTTGCATTAACAAAAATATTCAGATCCTTTACACAGGACTTAGTTGACAACAATTACAGCCTCCAGTTTTCTTCAGTCTGATGCTACAAGTTCTGTCCAGTTCGATAGGGACCAACGGTAAGCAGCCATTTTTAGGATTCTCCAGAGATCTTCGATTGGGTTCAGGGCTCTTAGTGAGCCACTCAAGGGCAATCACAGAGTTATGCCTAAGCCACTCCTGTGCCATCTTGGCTCTGTGCTTAGGGTCATTGCCTTTTTGGAAGGCAAACCTTTGGCCCATTCTGAGTTCCAGAGCACTCTGGATCAGTTTTTCATTAAGAATATCTCTGTACTTTGCTCCATTCAGCTTTCCTTAAACCCTGACAAGTCGCCTTGTTCCAGCCACTGAAAAACACCCCCACATCATGATGCTGCCACCACCATGCTTCACTGTAGGGATGGTATTGGGCAGGTAATGAGCAGTGCCTCGCTTCCTCCAGACATAGTGCTTAGAATTGTAGCCAAAAATTTGGGTTCCATTTTATTTTCATCAGACCAGAAATTCTTGTATCTTACAGTCTGAAAGTCCTTCAGGTGCTTTTTTGCAAACTCAGAGTGGGCTTTAATGTACCTTTTGCTGCCATAAAGTCCAGATTGGTGGAGTGCTGAAGTGATGGTTGACCTTCAACAAGTTTTTCCCATCTGCACACAGGATCTTTGGAACTTAGCCAGAGTAACCATTGGGTTCTTGGTCACCTCTCTTTACAAGGTCCTTCTCGCCTGATTTTTTTGTTTGCCTGGACTGTCAGTTCTAAGAAGAGTCCTGGTTGTTCCAAATGACTTCCATTTAAGAATAATGGAGGCCACTGTGCTCTTGGGAACTTTCAGTGCAGTAGAAATTTTTTGTACTGTTCTCCAGATCTGTGCCTCCTCGTAGTACTGTCTGTGAGCTCTACAGGCAGTTCATTCCTCCTCATAGCTTGGCTTTTACTGTGATATGCATTGTCAGTTGTGAGACCCTATGTAGACAGGACTGTGTCTTTCGAAATCATGTTCAATCAACTGAATTTACCACAGGTGGACTCCAAAGTGTTGAAACAGATGGTCAAGAGAAATAGGAGACACCAGAGCTAAATTTCAAGTTCCATAGCAATGGGTGTGACTCTGAATATTTACGTCAATGCAAAATTTTAGTTTTTCCTTTTTTATAAGTTTGCTAACATTTCTAAAATTTGGTGAAAAAAGTGAAAGGGTCTGAAGATTTTACAATAGATAGATATACAGATAGAGATAGGGCTCATGCACAGGAACGTATTTTCCGTGTCAGTTCTGTTTTTTTTTTGTGGACTGTATGTGGAACCATTCATTTCAATGGGTCCACAAAAAAATAAACGGAATTTACTGTGTGTGCTTTCCTTTCCGTATGTCTGTATGTCCGTTCTGCAAAAAAATAGAACATGTCCTATTATTGTCCGCAAGGATAAGGATAGGACTGTTCTGTTAGGGACCAGCTGTTTTGTTCCACAAAATACAGAATGCACACGTACGCCGTCCTTATTTTTTGCGGATCCGTTTTTTGCGGATGACAAAATACATACAGTCGTGTGCATGAGCCCATAGATAGATAATTTACAATTTGTATTATCCCAGCAGGCTACATGTGTCCAGCTACTGCACTACTGCACAACCACAACTCTTATTATGTTTAACTGCCAGGAACTCATGTTGGATCAGAGATAATAAACAGCATTTCCCCAAAAACTCCAGTTAAATGCTAGTTTTGATTAGTTCTGAAATAAATATTTATTTATTTAATTATATAAAAGTTCGAGTTTAGTTATATGTGCTTATAGAAAAGCTGAGGGACAATCTAACCTCTTCGGGGTATAATCACCCAACTTCCTCAGATTTCTGAATGGCAGATCTGATCAGTAAGGGCTCATGCACGCAGTCCGTAAATTGTGAATCCACAAAACACAGATACTGGCCACGTGCATTCCGTATTTTGCGTAACGGAATAAATGGCCCCTGATAGAACAGTCCTATCCTTGTCCGTAATACAGTCAATAATAGGACATGTTATTTTTTTTTTTGCCAAATGGACATATGGAAACTGAATTTACACGTCATTTCTGTTTTTTGTGACCCCATTGAAGTGAATGGTTCTACGTATGGGCTGTTCCAAGTAATGGAACTGAATGTATTTTTTCCCGTGTACTGAATGGACACGGGAAAAAATACATCCATGTGCTTGAGGCCTAATTCAGTAACACAGCGGATATGCCATTCAGAATTCTTGGAAAGCGGAGTGACAACCTGTGTGATTAATGTAATGGTGGTCCTATTAGTTTTCACTCAGCTTTCCTAGATCCTGATATAATAAGAAACAGCTGAATAGAGTTCTTAGGAAGGTAAAAGGTCATATACAGTAAGAGTGTATCATGAGTAAAGTCTATTTTACAATGTAGATGCGTTTTATTACGTTTTTTGCATACTTGCTGACAGTTTTAGCCTATTTTAACAGGTCACTTCTGGGTATCATTTGTGACAGGTCTGGGCGCTCTTTGACCCATCTCAAGCAGGCCAGTCAGACCACTAGTTAAAATATGTGTCTGCTGTCTCTGCCCCCAGGCTGTGTGTTGTGGACAGGAGTGTATGGATGCCTGTTTGTGTGTAAGCAGGTGTGTGTGTTACTCAGGGCCCCCCACCCTTCACCCCTAGGATACAGAAAAAGGAGGGGAGCCATAAAGTGATTAAGTGACTGTAGATTACCCTCCTTCCCCTTTCATCTCTCCCTCTCCTGTCTCTTACTTCTTCCTTCTCTTTCATCTCCTCAGCCCCTTCCACAATTACCCCTCACACTCCTACAGGAACAAATCTTGAGCTCTTTAACCCTTCTGTGCTGGATTCATTTCTGCCCGGGAAGATTAATGTGCCCACAAAGTCACTTTATTTATCTGCGGAGAGGATGGAGCTTCGGGCTCCATCGACTGCTGTAAATTGGTGCGCCTTGGCTGCAATGATGTAATTTAACCAAGTACCTGACCCCCTGGCATTGTCAGAGAAATGTCCTTTCATAGTGACACGGTATATGGGCAATTCATGGCACAAACAAATTTCCCATGAAAGTAGAGATATTAATTAACATAGTGAGAGAGAAAACCAGATGAGCCAGATGGAAATTTCTGCAATGCTTGCCTATGGCGAGAGCCGGTTTCAGAATATTCAGCATTCTTTTTAGACCCTGGCCTTCTGTGGAAGGTATTTTTATGGCTTTCTCAATTTCCCCTTTGGCTTTATACAGCCTTGTTTTCTGTTCCTCTGTCCAATACCTTATGGCACCATCTGGGATGGGATGACTTTACTGCTGCCTTGGATGTGTCAGGGGATCATGGGGGAAGGGACACAAAAAGGCAACCAGTAAGGACAATTTATAACAAGAGCCAGGGGTGGTCAGTGTCCAACATGCAGAGTTCAGTTCCAATGTCCTCCACAAGAGGGCAGGATATTAATCATCATTGGACTATGGCAGGGATCAGCAACCTTCGGCACTCCAGCTGTTGTGAAACTACAATTCCCAGCATGCTCCATTCATTTCTGTGAGAGTTCCAAGAAGAGCAGAGGAAGTTTGCAGGCTGGGAGTTGTAGTTTCACAACAGCTGGAGTGCCGGAGGTTGCCTACCCCTGGACAATGGTTTTGAAAGGCTTGGGCTTATACCAGGATTATAGGTGGATCCCTTTTAGACATGTAGATGATCAGGTTAATTATGGGGAATGTGCATTGTCTAATAAAACTAAACTTACCCGTAGCCCTGGGACACCATAGGTCACTTATACTGACCAACTAAAGGACATCACTGGGCAGAATAAAAATTCTGCCCAGTGATCCCTAAAAGAGGGGGGAAGATTTTTTCCTCCAAAACCTGAGGCTAAAAATAGCCTCTCAGTCACTGGGCAAATAAACCTTCAACCCAGTGACTGACTAAACCAGACAAAATGGCATATCACTGCTGAAGTCAATGGTTGGCTGCAGCAGAGAAGGTGACTGTGCAAATGCTGGAGAGGAAGTAAACAGGTGGAAGAAAGACACACGGGAGCTAGCGCACAGGAGCAGGGTGATAGGAAGCTGGTGAGTATGATTGTTTCCTAGCAGAGTCAGGCTGTGGGCATCAGGGAAAACATATTTATTCCTTGACAACTCCTTTAGCTTTAAGGCCTCATGCACACATCCGTGGACCACGGTCCGTAAAAACTCAGCCTGCCATCCTGCTGAGTGCACAAGTGCGCGGCGTCATTGGTTGCTATGACGCCGTGCGCTTAGTGCCGCTGTTGCTGTACAGTAATACACTCGTATGATCTATTCCAGTGTATTACTGTACAGCGGCGGCACGAAGCGCACAACGTCATAGCAACCAGTGAAGCCCTGCACTCAGCAGGACAGGTTTTCACGGACCGTGGTCTACGGATGTGTGCATGAGGCCTAACACATTTGTCTTGAGATGTTACTCCACAGTAGATAAATCAGGCTTCGGGTACTTTCACATCAGCAGTCATAGGATCTCAATACTGGAGAAAAATGCTTCCGTTTTGTCCCCATTCATTGTCAATGAGGACAAAACTGAACTGAAGGGAACGGAGTGCACCAGAATCCATTCCGTTCGGTTGGAACAGAACTGCAAGCAGTGGTTTTCTGTCCGGCATGGGATACAGCGCAAAACGAATCCGTCATGACACACAATGTAAGTTAATGTTGCCGGATCTGTTTTCCCAGACACAATAGAAAATGGATCGGTCCCACATTGACTTATAATGATTTTAATGCTGGATCTGTCATTGCTATTTTAAAGATACAGTAATACAACCAAATCCATTCAGCCGGTTGTATTATCAAAAATAGATACCTACCGGATCAGGCAAAAACGCAAGTGTGAAAGTAGCCTTAAATTGTCTCGACAGGCTCCCCTCACTTCCCCACAAACTTTTGAAAATTGGAGTGAGTGGTGTAAAATGCAAAATGTCACCAAATTCTTGAGCAAAAAATCCCCAAAAAATCCCAAAGGCCTATTTTGCAACTTTTTGAAAGCAGAATTCTGGAGCACAGGGCTTGATACATTCAGTACTTCACTGTGTGTGTGAATCCAGTCTTGAAGATTTTTTTTCCTGAACTTTATTTTATAACAAACATTTTAACATTAAAACTGAGAATTTTTGAATATGTTTTATATAATTACTAATTATGGAAAAAATACACAAATCAATATTTAGTCATTCTTGCCAACTCTCCAGGAATATGCAGAGGGCTTCCGGAACAATGGAAGTCTGCCAGGACCTCCAGAATTGATGACTATCTCCCGCACAACACTTGGTGGGCTGCTTTCTGAGAGTCCTATCTGTATGTGTTGTCGGGATGCTGCAGCCCCAATGTCCATAAGTGCTTTCATCAGGCGGTGGGACGTGTCACGAAAGGCAGTGTTGTCTATGTAGGGTATGGGTCTTCAAGCTTTGCACATCACAATCTGGGTTCTGGGTTTATACTCCATATAAATAAAATATTTTTGTAATCAAATGAAAGTCATCTATGTCAATGAATATTTGAGATCATTGTACATACAGAAAATAAAAAAGGCAACTATGTGATTGGATGTTACATTTTACAACTCATTTCCCGTTTCTGTGCATTTGGTATAGTTCCCAATGTCTATGGGATACAGTGAAACCAAAGATGTCTGCCACCTGCTGGACATTTGAGGAACAGTCAACATTCTGCATTATTTTAATGCTGTGCCGTTGTTATTCACATGAATTAAGACCTACCTGTTTATTAGAGAGTCTAAAATTTTTATGTACTTTTACTGTGTTGCTATAAGGATATTGTCTATTTTAGCACTGGATTAAGTCTTATGTAGGTGTCTTTTTTTTTCACGGAACATATTAATGCCATAAAGCGGTGAATCCAGTCAACCTTTTTGTTTCACACTACAAAGCCTCTCCCACAGCAAAGGGATTAATTATCTCTTCTATATTATAAAGCCATTAACATTTTGCCTGTGTTTATTTTAACCAGAAGCGATATGATAATACGGCCCTCCGGTCATGCGTCTTTGCGTCTGTTGTATAAAATGAAAGTTTTCTCTTTTTTTTTTATTTATTTTTTTGAAGTGCCCAAGAGGAGCTAATAACCAGTATAATTATATGTACGCCACTTCTATTACTGAATTTAGAAAAGCACAAACAGCAATGAACATCAAAAAGCAATTAGCTGCAATAAAGAATAGAACCCGGGATCATAGATGAGGAGGGGGCCTGCTTTGGTTCGCCTCTTTGAAGATTAATTAGTGATTGCTATAGATATAAGGAATGAATAGTAAATTTGCATTTGTAAATGCCTGCATAAGACAACGGAGGTCAATAATAACACGTATTGGCTCAAGTGCAGTTCATGAATGTGTTCAATGATCTGCATCAAAATTTATGATGATACAATATATATATATATATATATATATATATATATAAATTCTGTACAGATTATATGTATATTTCTTGTAGGGAGTGGCAACAGTACTGAATTTACATGAGAATCTGTCACCAGCGACCTCCCTATCAAACTGTTTGCATAGACACATGTCTGTTCTCCACCTGATTAAAGGCTTTTTTTCTTTTGTTGATCCGAGGCTCCATTCCCAAGTTATTCTTTTTTCTTAATATTCAAACTTGGCCTTTGGTGCAATGAGGGTGTCACTATTGCTCTTGTTGCACCCAAGCTATGATTTTTGCTGTGTTCAGACCATTCCTCACTGCACTGCCACCGCCTAACCCAATCCATCAAAGCAGCCAGGGAGGGGCTGGTCACAGAAAGGAGCAGAGCATGGGTACAACAAGAGCAATGTTGACACCCTCATTGCACCAAATGCCTAATTTGCATATTCAAGGGGTTATCCCATAAATAATGTAAAAAAATGTAAATCAAACTTCATATAATATATCACAATCTCTTTCTAACAAAGCTAGAACCAGTCCTGCACCTCACATGGATCCAGAGATCTCCACATTCATTCTCTGCTAGATTTATATCAAGCTGACAGCTCAAGGGGAGTGTCTTTTATGCTGCAGCTCAGGGGGCGTGTCTCAGCTCTTCCTATCACAGCTCAGGAGGCGTGTTTCAGCTCTCCCTATCACAGCTCAGGAGGCAGTTGAAGGATGAAACTGAGCATGTGTGGCCATCTCAGTGAGCAGGTCAAAGAAATAGGAAAAAGAACAAACAGCAGGTGGCGCTATACAGATACTGAATTGAATAACTCAGTGGTTATACTAAATTTTATTTACATGCTATTACAAAGGTGTTCAGATCCATGTGCTGGTTTGAAAACTGTAGATTTTCTTTTTGTGGGACAACTCCTTTAAGAATAAAATATTAGAACTCAGGAATCGGAGCCTCAGATTAACAAAAGTAAAACGGCACTTTAATCAGGTGAACCACAGCTATGTGTCAAACAGTTGAATAAGGATGTACCTGGTGATAGACTCCCTTTAACATCATGTCAGTATTAGATCCTATATTCTGTGCAAATGAATTTCTTAACATATCTGTTTTTAAGGATGCAGAGCTCCAAATGCCCTTGACTTTATTGTTTTCTGCTTTCTGTAGCCACCACTAGGGGGAGCTAAGGAACATAGTGTTTTATTATTGAGTTTAATATATAAAATAGAATATATAGAATTTTATGAATTAACTCTGTGCTTTGAAGCTAAAAACAATAATAATAACTACCTAATGCTCAGAAATAAAATAAAAAAATACTTACCTCTTCAGATACCCCAGTAATCGCTTCAATATACTGATCCTGAGAATGGAAGTCTCATGTCCTCATCCTGCAGGCCGAGCATGTGACCTGCTGCTCCATTTATTCTCTACGGCACTATATTTGAGCAATATATTCTGCTATTTCCGGTAGATCCATAGAAAATTAATGGAGAAGCAGGGCGCATACCCAGCCTGTCGCTCCATCAGGATGGGGGCATGGGACCCCCGTTCTTAGGATCGGTGGGGGTCCCACCAGTTGGACCCCGAACGATCGGTTAGTTATCCCCTATACAGGAGGGCCATTAGATATGTTACCACTACAGAGGGACCATTATATAAACTACCAATACAGGGGGCCAATGTATATGTATATATATATATATATATATATATATATATATATATGTACTAACACTACAGAGGGCATATTATAATACTGGGGACATTACAGAAAGGAAGGGGGCATTATATATACTACCACTACAGGGGGGGTGAGCGCATTATACTCATAGATTGTAAGCTCTTGCGAGCAGAGCCCTGTCTCCTAGTGTTTAAGTTGTATATTAGCCAGTTACTTTTGTTTGTACGTGAACCTTATGAATTTGTAAAGCGCTGCGGAATATGGTGGCGCTATATAAATAAATATTATTATTATACATGCCAGCACTACAGGGGGCATTATCCTACAGGGGGAACTACAAGTGGCATTAAGGGGGCATTATAATACAGAGGGAGTGAGAGCATCATACATATTAGAACTACAGGGGGCACCACGAGGGGTGCATTATAATACAAGCCATACAGGGTCATTATAATACCGGAAGCCTCAGACAATGGAAAGGCTAGAATCGGCCCTAGTCAGGTGCATTTAGACTTAAATTACTGGGTTTTTAGACTCTATCCTTCCATGTATGGGCAGCATAACAGCATCTATAAATGGATTTGATTACTACTCAAAGAGCTACTCCATCTCCAACATTAACCATTACCATAGACTCTAATAGATCTGTGATTCATGATGCCATTGTACAAATGCTCAGCCCAATTTACTAGATTACGGCGGAGCTAGAGACATAAAGCTTTAACCTGCAGTGCCCTGTTTTGAGAGAATACCCATTCACAGTTATGTTACATTACTACCATTGCTGTGCTTAAAATGCCATGAAACACTCATTTTGCACAGCCGTATCCATTTTGCATAGTAAAACAACATTCGGCACACTGAATAAAGCATATTGAGCTACAGCGGAGTATGTACAATCATCCTTAATTAATGCCCTAAATTACTTCTATAAGCAACTTCCTCACCTTAAAATGCTATTGAATTGGTTGTCTACAAGCAATATGGACACTGCCTGCGGCTTTCATGTGGTATATATCATAATGTTTCATTGCTGGGAATTCCCTGCAGTCTGCAGTAGTTGAGTCTGGTGGCTCAGTAGTCAAGTAGCGTTATTGCTTTTGCAGGACTGGGGTCCCAGGGTCCAAATTTGTCCAGGAGTTTGTATGTTCTCTGCACATTTGACATATGGCTCCCCCCATAGACTAACTCTTTACAACTTTATTAAAATGGAAAGAGATGTAATTTGCATACCGTTTTCCCAGAGGAACATTGCATAGCCTAAAAGACTCCTTATGCCGACTAGGCGTTCTCCACAAGGCGAAACAGTACCCACCGGCCGTATGACATTCCTGGTGGATTTATCCTGCAGTGTAGGTTGTACGTACACTGTTTGCGATATGGAGCACAAAGCAAGGCAACAATAATAAATGGTTAAATAAGGCCACTGAGTATGACGGGACTTAGTATACCGCCATGCGTTGTCATATGTACAAAGCAATGCTTCTACAGGAGAATACCTCACTATATGCGTTCTATAGTGGAGCAAGCAACAATTTTTGTCAGATATGTACAGTAAAGCTGTAAAACGTGTCTCTGACCCATACAGAGATGCGGTGCAGCCCTATAGGCTTCTATGGGTGCTAAATTATAGGTCTGTACAAAAGTGTGCCATAATAAGGCCCACTCCCCTATAATGGTATTCACAGAAGCATTGTGGCAGGATAGGCAGTGCCAATCTTTTAGTTTTAAACATAGAAAATTGAAGGCACCATGTTAAGGATTTGTACCACAAAGATCCATAACATGGCCGTGTACATGAGGCCTAATGATGAGATATGAACTACTGGAAATGTGGCCATAGTAATAACCACAGGAACTTTCCATGTTCTACCCATTTTAGCTGGTTTCCTCCTATATTCCAAAACATATCATGGGAAACCATTTAACCTAAGGCCAGTTCTAGACCAATCATTCTACCTATGGAATTGGTGACAGGGCTGCAGCGCACCGACAAGTGCCATGGCCGTTTCCTTCTGCTGATCCATGAAAGCACCAAGCGACAAAGCCCACAATCACACATTGATTTCCTATCCAATCATACACATAAGATACAAGTTGGGTAAACCTATCGATTTCAGTCCAAACTCTCTGACAGGAGATATCAGGAGAAAAATGATCACTGCGTGTTGGGATTTATCATGGGAGAAAGGCTGCTCCCGGTGATGTGAACACAACAGGCTCATCAGAGAATGGGAATCTAGAGGTATAAATACCCCCTCACACTGATAAGTAGAGAGACTAGATGATGGCAGTCTTTCCAGGAATCCAGCCTGCTAGGTATTCCTAGACAGCATTATCTGCAATATTTACAGTCACTTTATGTGAGTCTGTCTAAATAATCCTGAGAACGGTCGTCATTTGACGATCTGTTGGTGAGAATGATTTTAAATACAATCTCATCACTATGTGCTGCGTCTCCTCTCCTTACATCCCCCCAAAAATTTTAGTAGTGGGAACTGGTCCATTGTGAAGAGGAAACGCACTTGAGGATTCTGGGAAGCTTGGAGAAAATAAAAAAATATATATCGTCAACGAGAAGAAGAGAAAAACACATTTAAAACTGATACACAGAGAACCCAGACAGACTTAGAGCACGAGCCCAGTGTCAAGCTCCACTTGCAGACTTGTAGAACAACTTATGGTTTTGTCTCACTTCACCGAATGTCATTTATCATGTAGAGAAAGTTAATACAAGGCTCTTACTAATGTATTGTGATTATCCATATTGTCTCCTTTGCTGGCTAGATTAATTTTTCCATCGCATTACACACTTGTCGTTTCCATAGTTATGACCACCCCGCAATCCAGCACCAGTGGCTGTGCAAGCACTGGCCCCTCTGGTGGTCAGGACCATGGGAGCGCACATAGGATGGCACTTTTTCCAATAGTATGCAAGCATACCCACTGCTGCATGATTTTAGGGTGGTCGTAACCATGGAAACAAGAAGTGTATAATGCAATGAAAAAATGAATATACCCAGAAAAGAAAGCAATATGGACAATCACAATAGATTATTAAGTGATGTGTATTAACATTTTCTGCATGATAAATGCTATTTGCTGAAGTGAGACAACCCCTTTAAGAAATTACTACAGAACAGGGACAGACTTTATTACCCTAAAGACTGACCCTTTTACACTTCTTTTTCATTCTATAGCCTCATCAGACTTGGGTTGGCCTGAAGGATAGAAAGTCCCTCTGTTATTACATATAGTAGTGCTGGTGGCCCTAGGAGGCATATTCCTCCACTGGCTTTCCCTACTATATTAGGATGTATAACTAAGGCTACTTTCACACTAGCATTTTTGTTGGATCCGGCAGGGTTCAGCAAAAATGCTTCCGTTACTGATAATACAACCATCTGTATCTGTTATCAACGGATCCGGTTGTATTATCTTTACCATAGCCAAGACGGATCTGTCATGAACTCCATTGAAAGTCAATGGGGGACGGATCAGTTTTCTATTATGTCAGATAGTGTCAGAGTTAGGCTTCATTCACACGACCGTATGTGTTTTGCGGTCCGCAAATTGCGGATCCGCAAAAAAAACGGACGACGTTCTGTATGGCATCCGTGTTTCCGTTTTTTTTGCGGATCCATTGTAACAATGCCTATCTTTGTCAGCAAAACGGACAAGAATAGGACATGCATGTTCTATCTTTTTTGCGTAACGGAAATACGGACATACGGAAACGGAATGCACACGGAGTACCTTCCGTTTTTTTTGCGGACCCATTGAAATAAATGGTTCCGCATACGGTCCGCAAAAAAAACGGAACGGACACGGAAACAAAATACGGTCGTGTGAATGAAGCCTTAAACAAATCCGTCCCCATTGACTTGCATTCTGGGTCAAGACCGATCCGCCTTGCTTCGCATCCCAGGACGGAAAGAAAACCACAGCATGCTGCTCTCCGGTATGAGAACGGAACGGAATGCATTTTGGAGCACTCCGTTCTGTTCAGTTACATTTTGTCCCCATTAACAATGAATGGGGACAAGACGGAAGGATTTTTTTTCCGGTATTGAGCCCCTATGACGGATCTCAATTCCGGAAAATAGAAACGCTAGTGTGAAAGTAGCCTAAATTGCGGAATCTAATTGATTTTGAAAGGATAGAAGTAGAGGGACAACATGGAAATTTGGGCATGAAAGTCTTTCAAAAGTGAAAACATTTGCGCACATCTGCACATTTACATTTACAGCCAGTTGTATATTGGGGAATCAAGAAGAAGAGCTGTCGGTAGGCCAAAAATAATCTAAAGTGGGAGGGCATCATCCTTAGGATAGGCCACCAGTGTCATAAACTGGAAAACTCCTTCAAAAGGGTAAGGCAACTAAATAAAAAATCAATATCTGGAGTAATGCACACCATTATATTAATTATGTGACTGCAAACAATCCTGTCCTCCTGTGTAATTTTCACCCTTTATATCTTCTTTACTCACCCTTCTGTAGCTCTATTCTCTTCACTTTCTGTCCCATGTGACCATCCAGCACCTGCATCTCCCAGGAGTGCACAACATTAATCTCTTATTAACCCCACCACCCCATGTTTAGAGATCGTCCCTCACACACAACCCCAGTAATTCGACTAATAAGCAGCACTATGGTATGTTATGCCCCCCTCCCCCCCACCAATACTTTCTCCGTTGTCTAGAGAGATATAACTATATATTTCTATGAATTCAGAAATAGGAATGAATTAAAGTGTCTGGGCAAGTCACCTTCTTCACTATGAGATCACTATACTGACACTGAGGGGAGCAGGGAAGCTACTGAGCATGTCAGTCCACCACAGAATGCAGAAGAAAGTGGACCAGAAGGAGAAACAGCAGGGGGCGCTACCAGAGAAGAAAATAGGATGTATATAAAAAAACTTTTTTTATTGCATGTATAATATAATAATACATAATATATGATTTAAAAAATTACCCGTGCCTAAGATTACATAGTGGCCAGCTCGGTCCTATGGTCAAAAAACAAGGATAAATGCAGCGGCATAAGGAACTACTTATTTTACACACCTAGCACATTTATTTGTCTGCAGCCTACAAGTGGGTTATGACAATGTGACAAAGGACGTGGAGGAGCGAGACAGCGCCCTAGGGAAGGGAGTTACCTGGCTTCTCTAGCCCGCTTGCATGGCAATCTGTATCTGTGAAGTGGAAGTACCCTTGCCAACCCAATTTCCACTGTCAGTGATTCCTCTGTAGCACATAAAATCAGATCAGGCTGCAAGCTTGTACAGGGCAGAGCATCAATGTGCCAGTAAAGTTCTCTCCAGAGAGCCGCATACAGCCGGTGTCATATACAGAAATGTAATCACTTTACACAGCACTCAGGAAGTAATGGCCAATCCTGCAATTCGCGCACTCCTTTACGGTGGCTGGAATTGAATTGTAGGTGATGATATCCCGTAGAATAGAGATATAATATTAAAATATAATGCTGCCGCTCATATAATTTAACAGTCCGAGGAAACATATTAATGTCTTAGTTTGGGGTTTCTTGGCCATAAAAGTATTCGCAAGTACTTTCTCCATTCAGAATAATGAAATGTGCTGATAAAATTCATAGGAGAACGAGTCTTTCACATGCTCTGTACGGAGTGTATGTGACTTTATTATTTTACCCTTTAAAGTTGATGAGCAATAGTGGGTTGTTTATGGTATTATTTATATTCTATACTGGGCTACAAGGCACTGCTGCGTATGTTTTCTGAGGAAATGGAATGGTTATGTCGTGGGTTATTTCCTATATTTCCTTATCTGTACAGTGCATTACATTTGTAAATCCAACAAGCTGCCTCTACGGCAGGAAGTATGGCGGCGGGCGACCTAGATTGATAAGCAATAAGGACACGGCTTATTCTTATGGGTGTCTTATGTTCATGGGCAACTGCTGAAATATTATAGAATGCATAAAAATTATAAGTTATATGTTATATATATATATATATATATATAATAGCCATATAAATTATATGTCATATATGTAATATACATATAAATGATTTTATATGCTATATATGCAATAGCTATATAAATTATAAGTTATGTGGTATGTATATATATATATATATATAACTGTGTAAATTATGTTATATGCTACATATGTAATAACCACATAAATTGTGTTATATGCTATATACGTCATAGCCATAAAAATGTAATACACATAAGTTAAAAGTTTTATATGCAATAGTAAATAATTGAAGCTTCTTTTAACTAACCCATTGGTTAAATTGTAATTGTTTTTTTTTTCTTCTTTTACTTTGCTGTGACGGGGACCCGATGCCTTCCTTAGGAATCCGGCTGCTATCTACGGAAGCCTGTGAGATCCAGGGGGCTGTAAGCTGGAAGTGTATTACTGTGTGTAATACACTTCCAGCCAATGCATTACAATACAGAAGTATTGTAATCCATTGTAAAGGGGATCAGACCCCAAAAGTTAAAAAAGTGTAAAAAAAAAAGTGAAAAAATAAAGTTTTACAAAAAAGTTTCAAGTTCCAAAAAAAAAATTGTCTTTTTCACAAAATAATATTTTAAAAAATTGTAAAAAATAGTGAAAAAAATAAAAATAGACATATTAGGTATCGCCGCGTCCGTATCAACCGGCTCTATAAAAATATTACATGATCCACCCCGCCAGGTGAACGCAGTCACCTTCCCTTACAAAAAGTGTAATAGCAGGCGATCAAAAAGGCGTATTTACCCCAAAATGGTACCAATCAAACCGTCTCTCGTCCCGCAGAAATGTAGACCCTACCTGAGACAATCGCCCAAAAAATAAAAAAAATATAGCTCTCAGAAAATAGCAACACAAAAAAAAGATTTTATTCTGTTCAAAAATGCATCTAATGTGTAAAAATTTCCAAAAATAAAAATGTTAGACATATTGGGTATCGCCGCGTCTGTAACAACCTGCTCTATAAAAATATTACATGAGATTGAATGCTGTAAAAAAATTTTTTAAAAAAACTATGCCATAACAGACATTTTTTTTTCACCTTGCCTCACAAAAAGTGTAATTGCAGGCGATCAAAAAGGCGTATTTAACCCAAAATAGTACCAATCAAACCGTCATCTCGTCCCGCAAAAAATGTGACCCTACCCGAGACAATCGACAGAAAAATAAAAAAAATATGGCTCTCAGAAAATGGCAACAGAACAAAAAGATTTTATTCTGTTCAAAAATGCATCTAATGTGTAAAACTTTCAGAAAATAAAAATGGTAGACATATTGGGTATCGCCGTGTCCATAACAACCTGCTCTATAAAAATATCACATGATTTGTCAGGTGAATGCTGTAAAAAAAATTTAAAAATACTATGCCAAAACAGCTATTTTTTTCACCTTGACTCAGAAAAAGTGTAATACCAAGCGATCAAAAAGTCTTATGTAACCCAAAATGGTACCAATGAAAACGTCACCTCATCACGCAAAAAATGAGCCCCACATAAGACAATAACTCAAAAAAATAAAAATCAATGGCTCCTGTAAACCAATCCATCAAAATCTGTGCTGCAAAATCCATATGGCGCTCCTTCTGTTCTGAGTCCTGCATGTGCCCCCACAGCAGTTTACCACCACATATGGGATGTTGCCGTATTCAGGAGAAAATGGGGAACAAATTATGGGGTGCTTTTCTCCTGTTACCCCTTGTGAAAATGAAAAATTTGGGGCTAAAGCAACATTTTATTGGAAGAAATGAAACTTTTCATTTTCACAGCCAAGTGTTTCCAAATTCCATAAAACGCTTAGGGGGTCAAAGTGGCCAGTACCCCCCTTAATATATTCTTTGAAGGGTGTAGTTTCCAAAATGGGGTCACTTTTTGAGGATTTACACTGTAGGGGTACGTCAGGGTCTCTCAATTACAAAATGGTGCCTAAAAACCATTCTAGCAAAATCTGCCTCCAAAATCCGTATGGCGCTCCTTTCCTTCTGACCACTGCCACAAACCCATAGAGACGTTTACCACCACATATGGGGTATTTCTGTAAACTGCAGAATCAGAGCAATATATATTGAGGTTTAGTTTGCTGTTAACTCTTGCTGTTTTGCAAGAAAAAAATTATTAACATGAATAATCTACCAAAAAAGTGAAATTTTGAAATTTCACCTACATTTTCCATTAATTCTTGTGGAACACCTCAAGGGTTAACAGAGTTTGTAACAGCAGTTTTTTATAATTTGAGGGGTGTAGTTTCTAAAATGGGGTCATTTATATCTGAATTGGTGCTTAAAAAAATGATTTTGGAAATTTTCTTGAAAATTTGAAAAATGGCTTCTAAATTTCTAAGCCTTCTAACGTCCCAAAAAAGTAAAATGACATTTATAAAATGATGCCAACATAAAGAAGACATATGGGAAATGTAAAATAATAACTATTTTTGGAGGTATTATTATGTATTTTGAAAGTAGAGAAATTGAAATTTGCTAATTTTTTCACATTTTTGGTAAATTTGGTATTTTTTTTATAAATAAAAATGAAATATTTTGCCACAAATTTACTACTGTCGTGAAGCATAATATGGGACGAGAAAACAATCTCAGAATGGCTTGGATAAGTAAAAGCGTTCCAAAGTTATTACCACATAAAGTGACACATGTCAGATTTGCAAAAAATGGCCTGGTCAGGAAGGTGAAAACAGGCCCAGGGTTGAAGGGGTTAACTAAGACAGGTGGTAGTGAAAAGGAATGTTTTGGAAAGTGCTGCATTTTCATGGTTCTGTGTGGTCTCTTGGACATGGTTCACTTAAAGGGAACCTGTCATCTCCGAAACACCCCCTGAACTACAGTAAGCGGTGTATAGTGTAAGTGATGCTGAATCCGAATATGTAAGTTTTATCTTCATACTCACTTCCGTTCCAACGCTGTGCTCCCACAAACTAGCAGTAAAATGCATTGAGAGTAGAGTTGAGCGAACGTGCTCGCAATGAGCACTGTAGTGCTCGGATCCCCTGCGCTCGCATGGCCACAGGCATCCGGATCCGTCCTCCTCACCTGACTGTAAGTCAATGGGGGCGGATCCGTTTGGTATGACACACGAGTGTGTCATACCAAACGGATCCGTCCCCACTGACTTGCAGTCGGGTGAGGAGGACGGATCCGGATGGCTGCGCCCATGCGAGCACAGGGGATCCGAGCTCTACAGTGCTCGTTACGAGCATGTTCGCTTAACTCTAATTGAGAGGACTCTTCTTTGAGTCCTCTCCATTATGTAAGTGAGCACTGGAGTCCTCTCAGTGCATTTTAATGCAGGTTTGTGGGAGCACAACAAGAGAATGGAAGTGAGTATGAAGATAAAAATTACATAACTGGACTCGACGTCACTTACACTATACACTGCTTACTCTAGTTTGGAGGGTGTTTCAGAGCGTTTCCCTTTAAGTTATGGGTGGTAGACATGGGTTCTGAGGATCACGTGGAGGTGGGGCTGGATTCTCCTAGTAGCCTACACGTCTAGTCACAATTCATAAGGTTCATCTAATGCAGCCCTATCCATGGGTAGCAAATATAGATGATAGATCAATGGCATAGATGTGTGACGGCTGCCAGGAGTAATTTAATAAGTGATTAGAATATAGAAATAGAATGTCCCTGGTAAGCTGGCATTATATGTGCAAAGAATCCTGGCATGCTACTTTAAGGGGGTTCTCTAGACCAATAAGTAGATTTTTTTAATCTAACCAGAGTACACCATACACTACATATAGCTCAATTCCTGTTTTTTGTCAGCTTCCTGCCAGATTCTCTAACCAAACCCAGCATGCTTTGTTCTCTAATGTTTCATAGTGTTTGCTCCACCTGCCACAATGTTCACTCTGCACTAATTACGCCTCCTGCACCTCCCCTCTCCATGTTAGTTAGGTGGAACAAACCCAGCAGAAGCTTATGAAAACAGGAAGTTCTGCATGTAAACATCCTGCCAGGATGCAGCGATGCTGAGAACAGGGGTAGAAAAGTGCTGACGTAAAAAACAGGTATATATGGCAAAATGATTCAGTGTTTAGGTTACTCTGGGCAGATTAATCACTGAAATAAATTGCACTCACACAATAGATGTAAAAATAATGTATAGACTAAACCCTCATTCTGATATCATAAAATCTGAGATTCGTAACCAATATATTTTGATAAAAACACATCTGTGTTGTTAGGCCTATAGACAACTCTATTTAGCTACAGCACTGCAGGGGCATAGCTGGGGGGTATTCGGGGCAACCTGTCCCAGGTGCTGAGTGCCGGGGGAATAATTTGCCTTGGCTGGACTATTTAGAAACAGGGCTAGGGAAGCAAAATGAACCTCAGCCTGGATGAAATGAAGCCTAGCTACAGCACTGTAGCAGTGTACGTAATGCAATGCTGCTCATGTGCAGCGGTAGTATAATGTAATGCATTGCTGCTCATGTGCAGCGGTGGTATAATGTAATGCATTGCTGCTCATGTGCAGCAGTAGTATAATGTAATGTATTGCTGCTCATGTGCAGCGGTAGTATAATGTAATGCATTGCTGCTCATGCAGTGTACTACATACCTACAGTTATATAGCACAGTGCTGATCATGTACAGCTACGGTCCATGGTATTTCATTGCTATTTCAAGGCTTTGGTGGCCTTCCTAGGTATCTGCCCACCAGGAAATTTCCCTGTAGGGTCTATGGCCAATCCACCCCTTAGGGAAATCCTCTACACGATTTTGGTCTGGCATTTTTCTACCACTAAAAAATGCATGTGGTTTTTATGACTATAATATAAAACACCAGAAAAAAAAATGACAAATTTTTCAGAATGCTTTGTTTTTCAAAAACCAAAAAAAACTCCACCAGTAGCAAAGCTTTGTATGGCCTCAATTTCCATGTTTCCTATAGACCATTGCTGATGTTTTTACTGCAAAAAAGCCACCAGACACCACAGATGTCAACATGCTGCATAAAAAAACACCCGAGACTCAAACTGAAAAAATGCCAGCAGAAAATTTTAAAAAATTATCTGCCCTGCTATTCATATTTCCCACACACTTTCAGCAAAAAAAAAAATCCAGAAAACTGCATGTGCACCAAAACTGCAAAAGTTAGTGGTTAGTGTCACATGATCTGCTGAGGTTAGAAAGCATCTCACTGCCCTAAGGCATGATGAGACAGCAGTTTCATGACAAACCTGGAAGTAGGATAAGAGAAAACTGCATATGAGGTAAATTTGGAAAAAAAAATTAAAGGTGGATTGGGAGCTACAGTAATTTTTGGAAATACACTTTAGAGTGAAAAGTAGTTTATTCCTCATCAACTCCTCACATGTCTCAAATAATAAGGAAGGTAAATGTCAATTGTAGCTTTGAAAAAATGATTGCCAGAAGCAACAATACACTTAATAAATACACAAAAAAGTGGACACCATGGTCTTCATCGAGATACTTCTCATTATTAGACAGTTAGATTAGGTTGTGATGTACATTTTTTCCATTGCATAAGGGACCTAAATAGGTTTTCTAGGTTCTCTCTAGTTACCTATCTTTTTGCTTATTTCATCTCTATCCTCATCTATCAGTTTATTTTTCTTCTACACTTTACATACAGTACACAATACTTTTTGGTCACACAAAGCAGGCTCCAAGCACCAAATATAAGGTTGCTTCATTGAAGCACAATAAAGAATAGGATGATGCTTTGCATAAAATAATGTTATCTGAATAATTGTATTTTATTGGAATTTACATTCTCCTTTGATTACCTGATTATAATGGTATTCTGCTTGACACTGTAACAAATCAAACTATAATGTATTTTCTTTAACTGTTAAAATGAAAAACTCAATAAAAATTATTGAAACAGAAAAGTAGTTTATGGCACAAACCCTTTAAGGCAGGGTTTCTCAACTCCAGTCCTAAGGACCCACCTACTAGTAAGGATTTGAGAATATCCCACAGAATGAATACCTGTGGTAAGTCCTGATGCATTGACACTAATAATCACCTGCTCAATAGTAAGGAAATCCTGAAAACATGATCGTCAGGTAAGCCCTGAGGACTGGAGTTGAGAAACCTTGCTTTAAGGGAAGCACCGGTGATGGACCAGGACCAGCAGCAGGTGAGCTAGAAGTCTCCCTTTTTGAGAGATGGAGAGACTTGAGAGCCAAGTTTAGGGGACGCCAAGTTGTCCTGTTCAAGCTGCTGTACAAATTGATCTATGTACCCTCTGGTTATGTACTACTGTGCTTAGAGTTTTAAATATTACATGTTTTTTATAGTCACTTGAGCACGCTCTGATAATAGAGGGGGGCCTCCAACTGGGATCCCGCTCTTAATCACTGAAGTCAAGAACTCCTCTGCTGCTGCTCTTGGTTCTGGATGCCATTGATTTCAGTTGGTAGTCTTCTTTGTGCATATTCACCCTCTGAAATTAATTCATCTTTGGGGACCCCAGCAGTGAGTTTCCCTCCCTTTCCATTCTGTAATCAGCTCAACACCGGACATTACATTTTTTGAATATGTTGTGTTGCCTAGATGTGATTATGTGAACCTACAAATTAAAATAAGGTTTGATTCATAAGTTTGGATCTGACAATGACAACTTATGAACTATTTTCACTTGCTTGTGTGGAACTTTGTTGCCTCTTAAGCTCCTAAGTCCTTTAGCGGTGCCATCTGGAGAACACATAAATAGTATCTGCCAGAGTTCTTCTATGAACGGTCTGACACCAAAGCAGTGCCAACCAGAGATTAACCCCAAAAACAAAGTCCCCCATTAAGTAAACGAAAAATGGAGGTCAAGCACATAGACTGTTTCTCCATTCAAAATATATGGGGCTGACATAAACGGCCAAGGGTGATACATGACTATTTCTCTCTGCCCCATAGACTTAAATGCTGGACCGCCACTCCATTCAAAATCTTCTTGGACGTAGGAACCTTTTTTAGTGATCAATGGAGGTTTCAGGAGTGGAACCCCTTGTGATCATACATTTATCTAAAGAGTAAGTGATAAATGGACTTGTATGAAAACCCCTTTAAAGGGTTTTTCCACCAGATTTGATGTCAGTTTTCAGTTTGCCCAGTCGAACGCTGATGCTAAAGTTCAAAAGGTTACCCACATGGATGGGGTCCAGTGTGCCACCACAGTCAAGGACTGGCCTCAGCGCTGACATGTCCCCAAGTGGCACGTCACTGCTGTGTCACATACTGTTTAGGGACACACAACTGCTGAATAGATATGTGCAGGCCGGTAGTGGCTGGGGGCAAGTGAGTGACTTTTTTACTTAAGGATGGCCGCGGTACTGGTCAAATTGAAAATTGACATAAAGGTAGGGATGAGTGAACTTTTGAAAAGTTCGGTTCGCTTCGCTTCGGCGAACTTTCGTGAAGTTCGGATTCATACGAACCGAACCTAAAACGAACCTTGCTATAACGGCTGAATAATTGCTGCAACAATAATGGGAGTCTGGTAGGGTATAGTTTCGTGTACTTGCAGTTGCTATTACAACGAAAAAAGTGGAAAAAATCCAAGTGACTTCAACAACGGCGACGCAAAATATACGCGTATTTGAGAATCTACACTAATGTGTACGCTAATGCGAACATTCCCGCACAAATAACGAACATACAGTCTAGCGTTGTCAAAGGTACTCTACTTAACTGAATATGTACGCATTAGCATACTCATACACTGCGTCTGCAAACATTCCTACTCAAGTAACGAACATACAGTCTAGCATTGTCAAAGATACGCTACTTAACTGAATATGTACGCATTAGCGTACTCATGCACTGCGTCTGCGAACATTCCTACTCAAGTAACAAACATACAGTCTAGCGTTGTCAAAGGTACGCTACTTAATAATGTACGCTAATGCGTATGAATTCATAAAATGCGTGTACACATTAGCGTACATTCTCAAATATGCGTATATTTTGCATCGCCCTTATTTTAACCAGATTCATTACGAACTTTCTCAAAATTCGGTTCGGTGACGAACCGAACTTTTGGGAAAGTTCGTAACGAATCTGGTTCGTTACGGTTCGGTTCGCTCATCCCTACATAAAAGCTAAAATAAACCCTTAAAGGGCATGTTAATCTTAGTGGGGGCTTTTCTGTCAGACTCTGCCCCCTACGTGGCCAGACATGGGGAGGGACACGTACTGCTCACTGCCACTGGTTTCCAGCTACTTTGCTCTCCTCTGCCACTGACTGGCTTCGGTTTCCATATGTCCACATCCTGTTTGGTTGCAGTGGCCATGTGACCTGCATCAGTCACTGGCTGCTGCAATGGCATGTCCTCCATGTGTCACGTCACTGTGTCATGTGAAGCTTGAGGAACACATCATCACTATGCTCAGTTATTGGCTGCAACGGCCACATGACTCACGTCAAACAGTAAGTTGACACACAGAAATGAGAAGGAGATAACATTGTCAGGAGACCAAAGGTACTGGAACCCCGCGGCACGAAGCAGGTAAATATGCTTCCCTCCCCATGTCTGGCCATATGGTGGGTGAAAAGTCTTACAGAGAGGCTCCCACAAAGATGAACAACCCCTTTAACAATTTTCCATCAGAAGTGAAAGTGAAGAACATTTATAAGACTCTGTGTTCCTTAGTATAAGGTCTTATGCACACACATGGATCACAGAGGCCATTTGGCTCCCTAGTACACAGCTGCATACTAGGGTTTCTGGCAGCTGTCCCTGCGTCATAATGAAGCAGAGAGCAGGCATCGGCTTACTGCATCATCCATTATAACTCCAGTCCCCCCTGCCGGCTCTCCATACCTCTATTCTGTGCGGGGGTGGGGCACAATGTGGCATATTACTGGGTGCACAACATATTACTGGGGGGCACAATGTGGCATATTACTAGGGGCAAAACATATTACTGGGAGGGCACAATGTGGGCATATTACTGGGGGGCACAATGTGGGCATATTACAGGAGGCATTATGTGGGCATATTACTGGGGGCACTATGTGGGCATATTACTGGGGGCACAATGTGGGCATATTACTGGGGGCACAGCTGGTCATATTACTGGGGGCACATAACTGGACATATTACGGGGGGCACAGCTGGGCATATTACTGGGGGCACATAACTGGGCATATTACTGGGGGGCACAGCTGGGTATATTACTGGGGGCACATAACAAGGCATATTACTGGGGGCACAGCTGGACATATTAATGGGGGCACAAAACTGGGGAATATAAAAATTTTCCTGGGGAAAATAAAATTGGAGACATACTGAGGTACAGTAAGACCTCATATGCTAGAATTCGATCCCTATTATGATTCCGTAAAAAACAGCTGTAATACGGCAATGTGCATGAGACCTAATACAGACGTTTGCAGTGACAGATGTTAAAAAATCTCTCATATTAATTTCTTCGCTGGCAGTTTCTGCATCACTATTTATATGCCCCGATTAAAAATGCTTTTAGCATTACTTTTATTCCTGGCCATGATATTCAATGGAGTTCATAAGTTATTCTGCAAAAGTTTTCCTGGTATATCCGTGTGCAGTGATCCACCGCGGCTACCAGTCCCCACCACGCTCCTGAACCGTCTGACAGCTGCTACCTGATCTTTGAAAGTCACCTTTCATTTCTTTAGGGGAGAAGTTGGACGGTTTAATGTGCTGGTGGAGTGAGCAGATCACTGAACAGGAAGAAGTCAGAGGGTTTTTTTCTTCTTCAAATACTCAAGTGAGATTTAAAGTGAAAATAATGCTAAAAACATATGCTGTCTAGCTAACAGCAGGCCTTCACGCACCGTATAGAGGTGCCACAGAACGCCATAGAATTTCCTCCACAGTACTTGTAGCAATGCAGCTCTGATGCTATAAGCATAACGCACGTCGCCACCTTGTGGTGGAGGAAAGACCGGTATTAGCTATGTTCTGCCAGCATTTATGATTGAAGTAAACCTACTGGGAATATATGCTGTAGATGTTTATATGGGAAGGGGCATATATTCGCAGAAAAACATGGTGGTATCCTTACAGTATTATTAAAACTATGTGAACCTAAGGCCTCAGAGGCATATAGAACTTGTATGGGTAATGTTGGCGGATGTCAGTTTCCACAATGTTGAAGAAATTAGTTTTTTCCAAATGCAGAACTGCTGTCATCTTAGGTGTACGAAATCAGTTGTGTTCAAGCAAGAGAAACTGTGTTCAGAACTCATGGAAAGTTGGGTGATGACCAGAGGTGTTGCTAGTAGGGTGGTGGTGGTCCAAGGCCTACTCACATGGGGCGGGCCCACCAGCAGAGGACTGATGATCCCCTGGCGAGCACCACTCTCAGCTGTATCAGTTTTCGCAGAGCGCCAATACAACTGAACTACGTGGTAGGGCAGAGAGCCACAGGCGTCTTGTAGGTTGTCGGGACCAAGCAGAGGATGTAACGTTCCTACGCAGGTGGCTCGATGATGTCAAGTGCAAGGGCTCGGTAAAAGCGTTCATCGAGGGCCTATATGGCTGACATATCATTTTGGAGGCATATGTGGCTGGCAAATTATTTTGGGGACATCTGTGACTGGCTTATAATTTTGGAAGAAATTGTGGCTGGCATATGGGTTCATTATAGTTATGATGCTGTTCATGAAGGACAGTGTTTGGTGGCATTATGCCCCACAGGAGATACAGTAATAAGGGCAGATGGAGCAACAACAGGCACAGAATTAGAGGATGTTGAGTTTGTGTAGTTTGGAGAAAGAAATGGTGGATGCTGGAATAGTGAGGAGCCAAAAATGTGGCTTGAAGAAGTAGTCATGGTGCTGTGGGCCAGATGGAAAATATGTGAAATGTAAATGACTACAATCAAAGAACACGTGCATCAGCTATAAGTCATTGGATTTTAGTGCACTATAATCGCTTATATGGTCTGCAGAGCGCCTGCATACCTACTAATACCTATGACATTGTAGTTACTGTATGGTGGTAATACTGGTGCTTTGTTTAGTAACAGTATAGTAATATTATTCAGTTGTGATTTAGTGGTATTGGTAGTGGTCATGGTGTGGCATTCATTGGGTTGGAGGCCTCAGATGTGTTTTGCCACCCCCTGTGCCAATTCCTAAGAATGCCGCTGGTGACAACCCATGTTGGAGCTGGGTTACTGGTGTGACTCAGGTTTTCCAGGAAACATGTGAAATAGCTCAGTTGCTGTCTGTCAAAAATGGGGCAGATTTACTAAGCCTGTAGATTATGTAAAAGTAGGCTGTGTAGATCTGCACCAGATTTATCACAGTGCCTCAGGCTCTATGATAAATGTGGTGCAGGGACAAACACCTTTGTCTAACACTATAATAACTATTGTTTGGCTTACTTTCGGACAGAATTTTACGCTAAAATTGTAGCCAAAACTGCTCTGGTAAAATAAAAGCTGCAGTAAGCGTGGTTGTTATGGACAACGGAGACAGTTTTCTTTTAGACAGCCTCATTTTTGTTTTTTAAGGAAAACATTCTTTAATCACTTATAGAAAGCTGCATGGCTTTAAAGGGAATGTGTTTTTTTTGCCAGTTAAAACCAGATAGTGACACATATAATTTTTTTTTCTCATTTGTTTTTATTTTCTGATTACAGATTTATTTTTTCTATTTGCTGAACATGATTATGGAGGCAGCCATCTTGCCCAAGCTGTTCTTAACAGCATTTAGAAAGCATTAAAAACAATTGTTTTAGGGCAGCCACATGGGCCATAGATACAATGGTCAGGGGGGACCGGATTGACTTCGATATGAGAGTTTTCTAGGCATGGTCTGTGACCTGTGCAGAGGTCATTGTACAAGGGAAGAATAGATAAGCTTTGACAATCACTTATTGTGAATGGTGGATCATGTCTTATCTGTACACAGAGGTGATATCATTACAGGCAGGATTAGAATGACAGATAAGCAGATAACTGCAGTAAAGTGATCTGTACAAACCAATAAATGGTGCCTATTATTAGTGTTAGTGGTCAGTGCCAAAAAAAACTGCAGGATTTTATGTTTTTTGTTTATTATAGATACTGACATGGAAAATTAAATATATCAAAAATTCTTAAAAAATGTTAAACATAAAAACGTGATTTAAACAATAGGTCATTTTCTGATGACACATTCCCTTTAGGTATCAGGTAGGAACCCATTTACAGAGGTTGTAGCTGTACAGAGATCATACAGCTGCAGACAGTGACAGCCAGACTCCCCATAGAGAAAACAGAAACTGTTTATGACCGCCCCTTCCCCATGCTTTATACACACCGCTCAATGGGCACTGTGCATACAGACCAGAGTTAGTCCCAGATACGGGAGAAATCAGCAATGAAAAAAAATTGAGCGTCCAAGGTTTTTTATGACCTTATTGGGGGGGACAAAGTGTAACAATACAAAACAAATGATATATAAATAATTAAAGGCAAAATAAATAAATTAAAAAAGAATGTCGTAATTAGCGTGGTCATGACGTGGTGAAGCTGGTTAAAGTGTACCTCAAATTATGTTGACACTCGCCCCTTTCTTTAGAAGTTTAAAGCATTGGAAACAATGAATCAAAAAACAGAATTATACAATAAATGATTGTAATTATTAACTGCTGCATGTGTTTGGTGGTTGTGTATTAAAGCTGTATGGAGCCATAATTGGACCCCCTTACACTTCTATGGCCGCCCTACTGCACCTCTATACTGCTCTTTGTGAAATTAGAGGCACAGAGAAGTACAGTGTGAATCCAGCTGAAACAAAATTGTGGCATGCTGCATTGGATGGCGCATTACGGAAGTATTATGGGACACCATATGGCGACACATTGAACATATTGCTACTCTATAAGCCGCTATGTTGTTAGTGTCTACACTTTTCCTTCCACATTACTCACTGTCTCAATGATAATCGTCTCAATACAAAAAGATCCTACAGCAATAAAGCAAGAATGTTAGAATTGCAGAGCAGCGGCATGCTTACAGTACAGCCGAGAAATCAGCCTCATTGACCAGCAGGATATTTTACTGTGCTGGAAATTGGATCTTCAGAAAATAACCTATTGACTGCTGTAGTCTGTGGAGGTGATATATGGACCTGTGTGTGTCTGTGTTGTTCTGTGTATGTGTGTGTCTGGGTCTCTCCCCAGGACTCTGTTTATTTGTGCATGGGTTTTCTGCAGTGCCCTTGTCTTCAGACAGTCATAAATCCTTTTAGTTTTGCAGGTGTAATTGCAGAAGTCAAGGGTCAGTATTTGAGACATTCCACTGTGGTTAACCCGTTCCTGCCCAGACGACATTCCCCAAAAGTTCAATAACCCCCTCCACCCCCCTTTCCTTATTACAACCTCCCAGAGAAAAGAGCTTTTGGTATTTATTGTCGAGATTGTGTTAGCAAAAAAATGTTTTTTTCTTGCCTCTGCTTGATACTACATGCCGTATCCACTAACATACAGTATATATATATAGATACAGAGATAGATAGAGATATAAAGAGAAAATCTGGGAGCACTATAAAAAATGGAAAAAAAGGGGGAAAAAAGCACGTGCAAGCCCAAAGGGACTAGACTATTGCCCAATATACAAAAACAGCAAACAGACAGCACTCCAAAAATGAATAAAAATGAAGATCTTTATTCACCCATGTGGATACACAACATTGCGGATCAACCCTAGAGACTTTCTCTTGAGAAAGTCTCTAGGGTTGATCTGAAATGTTGCGTATCCACATGGGTGAATAAAGATCTTCATTTTTATTCATTTTTGGGCCTCTTTCACACGAACGTTGTATTTTGCGGTCCGCAAATTGCGGATCCGCAAAAACAACAGATGGCATCCGTGTGCATTCCGTATTTTGCGGAACGGAACAGCTGGCCCCTAATAGAACAGTACTATTCTTGTCCGTAATACGGTGTGCTGTCCGCATTTTTTGCGGGCCCATAGAAATGAATGGGTCGGATCGGAGCCCACAAAAAATACTGTTGTGTGAAAGAGGCCTTGGAGTGCTGTCTGTTTGCTGTTTTTTTTTTTTTATAGATAGATGCAGATAGATACAGAGATAGATACAGAGATAGATACAGAGATAGATAGACAAATAGATACATTTATTAATAGACATAGATAGATAGATAGATAGATAGATAGAATGTGTTTTAACTACACCAAGAAAACCATCAAAATTAAAAGATTAGCCTGGCCCATACACATTTGGATGGTTTCCTTGGGGCACTAAAAACCACCATGATATATTGTCCAAAAAACTTCCCCATACCCCACATAGGCAACTGCAATGTTTATTTCAGTTCTTATTAAAACTAAAGTCTATGGGTGGAAAATATCCTCAAAAACACCTCACCTAGAGCATGAGTTTTATGGGATAGAAATAAAAAAAGAGCCAACACACTAGTGTTGTTGTAGTTTTGGGCTGGGGTGGCATGTGCTTAATTTATTTGGAGCCATTCCTCCTGATGAATTTAGGCGCATCTGCCGCCCTGCGGTGCTGTGAGCTGGTGTAGAATTGAGCTATAATTTACGCCAGTTTCCGCTAGCAAAACACCACAAAAACAGAGCCAAAAGACTGTGTATGAATCCAAGTGTAATTTATGCAGGGCGAACATGTTCTGCACGGCTGTACTCAAAAAGACTCGAAAAAATGTAAAAAAAAAAGTCATACTCATCTCACCAGTTCTCTGCCACTTTCATTCCGGTGCTTTCCCTTCAGGCCTCTACTAACTGTATGTTGAGAAGGTGAGGACTGGGAAGCATCAGAAAGGGAGAGGCATGGGATCGGTGAGGTGACGATAATTTCTTACATTTTTTACAGCATTGTGAACATTTTGAACATAGATTTGCTAGGCCAGACAACCCCTTTAACACACAACAAGAAAGATAATCCTCGTTCTGTGGCAGCGCCAAGAGGCTTGGAAATTCTTCATTGAACTCTCCAGGGCAGCAGCTGAAATTGCGGTACTCCCATCTGATACTAACCCAAAACTTGGTGTTGCCTCATTACAGACATATCCCTGCCTATTACAGCTGCTATAATTACATGACCTGTGTCTAGACCTACAGGTCTCAGCAGTGGTGCAAAGTTTAACAGTCTCTTCTCCATCAGTTTTGGTAAAGTGAACATTTATCAGTAGTCCCTTCACTTCCCAGATGTGAAGACACCAGGTGCAGGTGTGTTTCTTTTTCTTAGTGGCCAAATTACATAAGGGCTGGTAATGCCGGCTGTGACCTATCGAGGGAACACCCTGTAAACAGTACTGGTGCAAAGCCATCATTTACTTAGAAATGTGGTCTCCTGTCAGCAACTGTTCACATTCCAGATGTGACAGTTCATTTGGTCACCTGAATGCTCACATTGTGGGCATTGCAGTCAGAAATTAACCTTATTTTGATAAAAAGACTGATATATAATAAAGTTGCTACCTTAAAGGGGATTTACAGGACCAGCATATTGATGATCTATCCATAGGTTAGGTCTAGAGATGAGCGAATCGAATCTGACGAAGTGGAATTCGATCCGAATTTCAGGAAAAATTCGATTCACAACCAAGTTGAATTTCCTAGCGATTCGTGGTAACGAATCGTCTTTTTTTTTTTTTTCCTAAAATGGCTGCAAGCACATGACATGGGGCAAAGAACTCTGGGAGAAAGAAGGAAACACCCACAATGCGATCACATGCAGACATGTAGCCAATTAGCAGCCAGCCAGGTCCTGTGATGTCACAACCCTATAAATATCCCTGCACGCCTCAATTCAGCCATTTGCCATTGGACTTAGTGCAGGGACAGTGACTGGGCATTGGTGTTAGCCTGTTACATACTGCACTGCCTGTTTTAAAGGCTGTTTTGGGGTGCTTTATTCAAAGAAGCACCACTTGTGTTCCTTGTTGCAGTGCAGTAACAGGGTCAAAGCCTTGTTTGGGGTACATATTAAAAAAAAAAATTTTTAAATTATCTTTTGGGTTGTGTTTGGGAAAAAAAATGTAATCCATGATTGGCATCTTGTACATTTTAAAGAAATAGTTGCAGTGTTGGTCGCCAAACAAACAGAAAAGCAGCATATAGTGTGTATTGCTGCTTTGTTAACTAACTCCTCGGTGAAATTGAATTGCCAAAAAAATAGTTAAGCCATGTTTGTTGGCTTGTTCATTTTAAAGAAATAGTCGCAGAGTCAGTCGCCAAACAAACAGAAAAGCGGCATATAGTGTGTGGTGCAGTGCAGTAACCCATTGTTACGCCATATAGTGTGTAGTGCAGTGCAGTAACCCAGTGTTACCCCACTCTGTGGGTGTCGTTATTTTTAAAAGAAATACTCTAGCCGTTCTGTGGTGCTTGCTGTTTCTACAAACATTTTTGGAGTGTGTTAGAAAAACCGAAAAGCGCCATATAGTGTGTAGTGCTGTGCAGTAACCCATTGTAGTGCAGTGCAGCAACCCATTGTTAACCCACTCTGTGGGTGACGTTATTTCTAAAAGAAATAGTTAAGCCGTTGTGCAAGGCAGTGAGCAAAGTATATTTTTTAGGGGGTTTCTTAATTTCCTTTTATTTTAAATTTTTTTTATCAAATAGTATGTCAGACAGAGAGCTAACAGGCCCTTCACAGGGGAGGGGCAGTGGCACAAATGTTTCTGGAACAGGCACAGGTCGCACTAGAGTAAGGGGGCGTGGCAGCAGGGGTCACTTTGAGAGGCCTGAGTTCCCTGTGTTATCTAGAGGTCGTGTTTTGAACAGAAACCCAGCGGTTCTTGGATGGTTGACTCGGTCTTTGACTTTGTCGCAAATGACCTCAGACACCCCCAGCCACATCAGCATGGTGGCAGCAGCAACAGCAGCATGACATCAGCACCCTGCCACCTGTCATTGAAGATCCGCTGGACTACTGGGCAGCCAAACTAGATTTGTGGCCGCAACTGGCCAAGTTTGCTCTGGAAAAGCTGTTCTGCCCGGCCAGTAGTGTGGCATAAGAGCAGGTGTTTAGTGCAGTGGGGGCCATAGTCATCGTGCCACTCCGTGGTCTCCAAATTTTACGACTGCTGCTGCCACTTCCACACTTCTGTCATTGTGCCACTCTGTGGCCTCACAATTCTACTGCTGCTACTTCCACACTCTGTTATTGTGCCACTCTGTGGCCTCAAAATTCGAACAGTACTGCTGCCACTTGCACACTGTGCAGGTCAAACTTGACAACGGTTGACACTTGGTCTACATCAATTTCTCGGGCACAGACATTAGTGGTGATGAGAAATTTTCCCTTCCCATCTCTGTCGTCGTGCCACTCTGGCCTCATAACCTCATCGTGCCACTCCCGCCTGACCTCATAATTCTGCTACTACGGTTGCTGCCACTTGCCCACCCTATCGTTGTGCCACTGTGTAGCCTCATAATGCTACAGTTACTGCCACTGCCTCCTATATACTGTCGTCGTTCCGCTCTGTGGTCTCCTGATGCTACAGCTGCTGCCATTGCCTCCTATATAATGTCGTTGCGCAGCTCTGTTGTCTCCTGATGCTACAGCTGCTGACACTGCCTCCTCTACTCTGTCGTTGTTCCACTGTGTGACCTCGTAATTCTGCACTACTGTCATTTGCAGTCTTTGCATTGGGCCTGTCTGTGACTGCAATATTCTACTGATTGACGTTTTCAATCTTGTCAACTGTAAGGAATCGTACTCACTTGACCAGTGTAAAGAGGCAGGGACACCACAAAGTTCAGCAAAGTCCTGTTTATTAGGCTTCCAACTCGATACAGTCAAATACTCCGGATCGCAGCCACGACAATTCAACACCGCACACACAGTCAGTGTTACCTCACTCTGACTGCCTTCTTCCCCAGACTGAGACACACCCAAGTTCAGCAGCAGGATTAAATAGGAATCCTGGACATGAGCATGCCCCAAGTCCCGGACTGGAGCATAGGGAACAGCCACCCACCCAGCACATTGCGTGCTCCCAGTAAAAGCCAGACCCGGACTAGCTGGAACCAGCCATTCTAAGTCTGAAGGTGTCCACTGACTACCTCAGTGGACACATAATCTGCTGGCCTTTACTCCACCAAGGCCGGGCACCTTGGTGGCACGCTAGTGATGCAAACAAAAACTCCTATTAGAATGCTTCCTGCAGCATTCTGGGTGATAAATATCTCCCCTCAAAAATGACGCCTGTCACTGCCTCACACAACCTACTCTGTCATTGTGCCACAGTGTAACTTCATAATTCTGCACTACTGTCATTTGCTGTCTTTTCATTGGGCCTGTCTGTGACTGCAAAATTCTACTGACTGACGTTTTCATTCTTGTCGGGCCACTCTGTCGTTGTGCCACTCTGTGGTCTCCTGATGCTACAGCTGCTGTCACTGCCTCCTCTACACTATCGTCGTACCACTCTGTGGTCTCTTGATGCTGCAGCTGCTGCCACTGCCTCCTATACACTGTCATCGTACCACTCTGTGGTCTCTTGATGCTACAGCTGCTGCCACTGCCTGCTATACACTGTTGTCGTGCCATTCTGTGGTCTCCTGATGCTGCTGTCACTGCCATCTTCACACTGTCTGGGGGGGGGCTAGTTTAAGCGTGTAATAGAACATGTTCTGTAAGAAATCTATGTGGAATCAGTGAATTGGTGTAAAAAGAGTGCGCTCTTTCACTCTATAGTAGGATCTTGGGCCTCTGCACAGTTCTTTATAGCTGGCGCTAACATTGACCTGTAAGGCTTGAGTTATTTGGTGAGTTTTGGCCCCATAACTGCCCAAATACGTGAAGTGTGCAGCGATTCTAAGAGCGACGCCTGTTATCTGCGTGTCATACTGGCTCACAGTATTGTTTCACTACCACAGCAGACTCCCAATGCGTGTTACTGCAAGGCACAGTGTTCTACACCACTATACAGGCTCTCTGCAGCCCAGAAGTAGTCGGTTTTTAACGCAAATTTATTAGGATCGAAACAAATCTTTCCGGAAAATTCGGCGAACCAGCCGAATCAAATTTTTGAAAAATTCGCTCATCTCTAGTTAGGTCAACAGAATACGGTCAGTGAGGGTCTATCACCCAGGACACCCACCAATCAGCTGTTAGTGGCATAGTGCACAGTCCATAGCTGAACACCACAGCTCCAAACACTGTGTAGTGGCCATTCTTGGGTACTGCAGCTCTTCTCCCATTTACTTGACTGATCCGATGTGCTGGTCCAGAAAACCCTTTTAAAGTGATTTTTTTCTTGAACACCATTAATTTGTACCCTAACAATATCCAACATTCTGAGTGAATAAATTTGATAATATATAAAGAAGCATCTTCTCATACATATCCTGCAGCAGCCACTAGAGGGAGCTCAGGAGCTTTCTGCATATTTTTACATATGTAACTTAATAATAAGAAGGTATGCAGGAAACTCCCAAGCTCCCCCTACTGGTGCCTGTAGAGGATCTAGAACAAGAAATTATTCAGCACAGAGTTTAGGATCTAAAGTTGACGTGATGATAAAACACAGAAAATCTGTTTAATGTATATGATCACCTAATTGGCAGAATATATGAGACAATAACCAATGGTTACATAGCAAATTCCCAATATAATGTTAAGAATTACTCAGTAGTTGGTCAGCAGTCCATTAATATCCAGTAGACCTTCCAGGGTAATGTAGATTCCCTGCTGTTATCATAGACTACAGACTATTGTAGATGGATTCTAAGGGGAACCGTAGTCCTACATGATACTTTTAAATAATATTTCCTAAAATAATCTGCTCCTTACCTTCTGGTCTCCATGGGGCCACATCCCCTATTACTAGGAGTGATGTAGTAGTTCAACATTGCAAGACTAAAAGTCACCTTGTAGCCCTAGCCTTATAGGGCGCACTAGTAACACCATTTTTTACGGGGGTCCTCTGCTGGCTCTATTATTAAAGATACACTGGTTTAACTGCTAATGGGGTACTCTGGTATTTCTGTACTGCATACAGCACAGTATAGTTACATTATTTATGTGTGCTGTATGGCAGAATAACCTACACACATTGGATGGTGTCATTGTTTATTCACTGTAATATGGACACTAACTGTATTCTGGAAAGTGTATGTGCGCTGTATAAGGATAACCATATGTGGGAACTGCCTCTTGACAAAATCCTGCCTGTGGGCATCACATTTTGAAGGTCATACTGCTCTCCTTCACATTGGAGTATAAATAACATGATCTATTTTCCTGCGTTGCACCTCTCCAAAATGCTACCGTTATATATTTTAATACAATAATAATTTTAAAAATATATGCTATAAAACAGTTCTCTGGGGAACAGTTATTAAGAATTTTACGCTACTTTTATGGTGTAAAAAAGTTTCAAACTATGATACTTTAGATCTTAGATCACATCCAGGCCAGAACTCAAAAAGCCTGCATTACACAGTGAATAGGACTGAGCTGTGCCTTGTCCATGTGACGATGAACATGATGTCACTGGCCTAGTAAGAGGCCGCAGCACTCATCAGAGCACTGCAGCCTCTTCAAACAGCTGATTGGAGGGGGTGCTGGGAGTTGGATCCCCACAGATCAGATATTGATGACCTATCCTATCAAAATCTCAGACAACCGATTTAATATATTTGGAGCATTATTGAGCTGATATGCTTTATTCCAAGACTGGCCTATGTAACGCCAATCGTAGTATTGTATATTTGCCTTTGTGCTTTAGCCTTTATAATGCTGACCTGCACCGAATGCTGTTTGTGTGCGTCTTTCAATAAATTTATAGCAGCCATTGTGCTTGCTGCAATAATATTTCCCCTATAGTTCACTGTAGTCTAGCAATACTCAGGTCTGAAATGTCATTCTTTATATACTAGACTGTTGGTTTCGCCTCGGCCAAAGAACACATTAAAACTAAGCTAATAGAATTAGGTGTTAGAATTAGACCTCCATAATTTATGAGGGAGAGAAAAACAAAAGCAATCGGGACTATCCCTTCCCCTTGTAAAATGCTCTTTTGTACATGAGAAATGTCTCCCGTTTATCCATTACTTTCATTTAAAAATACCACCACACCTCCCAAGTTGGTAATTTGAAAATAGAAGATACTACCAGGAGAATAATAATCATCTCTCCCCTCCGCCATTACATATCAATCACCAGGAATGGATGTAAACAATACAAATGAATGTTAGGACAAATTAATCTGACTTGCCAAAATTAATTTCATAGGCTTCAAATGAATAAATTACCCTCATTTCAATCCCTGAGATGTACGTCAAATATTCTAAATTAATCCGCACCCTGTATTAATGCCGTATTCTCTTCTTCATTTAAATCCTTTCTTATAACTCCCGAGTAAATATTAATTACTTCAAGTATATATTAAACCCACCTAATGATTATAAATAGTCCATGTAAAGGCACTGGTTGTCTTCTTTATCCTTCGGGTTAAAATTAGATTGTAAGCTCCTCTGGGGCAGGGGCCTCCAGGAATGTAGAGGGTATCTGTACAGGGCTATGCAGGGTCATAATATGAAGATTCTGGGTCCTAATGTATAATCTCCGTTAATCAGGGGCGGACTGGGAACTTAAAGTGGCCCTGGAAGAAATACTAAAAGTGGCCCCGTTTTGTAGTTGGGTCCCAATTGATGGAAGGCGGGGCCAACAATACCATATTGTGGCACATTATACCACCCCAACAGAGCCAAATACCACAGTCCATCACAAAATACTGCCAGCAACACAAAATACAGCCCCAAAAACTTCTACTGGCTGGTAATAGGAGGGCCCAGGCGGTCCACTGGGCATTGGCCCACCGGCAGATTTCCCTGTAAGGTCTATGGTCAATCCTGGACCGTCATGAGATATTCCAGGGACATCACATGGTATAAGATTTACATACATAATAAAAGTGGAGGATTCATTCACATAGTGATATATAGTAAGATGTCTGCAGTTACTACATTACAGGGGTATTCCCATCACAGACAATGGGGGCATATTGGTAGGATCCGCACCTACACCGAGAACGGAGCGGGGAGAGTTGTGGCTGGAGGACCCCGGGTTTCCTGGGGTCCAGTCACCACCAAGCGCTGCTCCCTGCTACTCCCATTCATTCCTATGGGGCATAGAAATGAATGGAGGCCGGCTGCGCATGCACAGTGCACCCTCCACAACTTTCCTGGCTCCGCTCTCCATGTAGGTGCACCTATTCAGACAACGATGGCAAAGCCCCTTTAAAACATAATTTTCACAAGGATTTCGCCATCCGGTGTAGACCTCCATATTGTTTCTTGCTGGGGAAATTAGTGGCATGTCACTTATACTGGACTGGAGACCTGAGGATCACCTCCGCTGAATGACAATGGGGCGAATCCTTGTATTTCAGAATACATGTCAGATTTTAATCTATCATGTGAACATCCCCTTATTCAATAGTTATCATGGCAGTCCCACGTCTGCACTTTATCATTTTGCTGTCACCTTATGTAAGAGAGGGACTTCTGTTACGAATGTCACTTGAAGCATCTGTGCCCCAATGCAAAATCTATCTACCACCACAAAAGCATTACAACTGGAGATGGACGAAGTATTGGAAAATTCGATTCGGCTGCTTTGCCGAATTTTACAAAAAAGTCACAAAGCGCATTTCTTTGCAAGTAGTGGGTGCATGATAGGTGATTGTGCTGCTCCCTATTATTGTACCACTTAAATGCCCCTTTCATACATGATCGAGGCATCTGATATACATGATGTAAAATTTTTAAAAAACAAAAAAAAATCATACTTACCTGATCCATTTGCTCCTGACGGCTCGGCCGCCCCCCTTCTTGCTTGAAGAGCTGAAATTTTGCACAGCCTGAGATGACGTTGTGCGACATTTTCAAGCGAGATGGCAGCAGCTGGACCATTGTGAGCAAATGGAACAGGTATAATTTTTTTGTTTGGTTGTTTTTTTTTCACTATTTCAGGTTAAGGCCCCATTCACACGTCCGTATTTTTGCACATCCTGGAAAATGGTCAGTTTTTTGGGGATCCGTTGTTCCGCAAAAAACTCAGTTTTTCCAGGACATCCATTCCGTTCCATAAAAAACGGAAAGGATGTATCCATATGTCATCCGTTTTTTGCGGATCCGCAAAAAACGGAAGGATGAATAACATCTTTTTTTTCACCCCTCCTGGAACGGAATCCGCAAATACGGATGACATGCGAATCAAGTTTATTCTGAAATTTATATTGAAATCCACTTTGTGGGCTTCAATTCGCTCAACACTAATTACTACCAGAATGTTCCTATATACTATGTACCAGTTAATGGAATGTTACCTAGAAATCATTGACTTATTTATCAAAGGGTTTGTCCCATGAAAACTATTCCGCATTTTTCAGACCGGCACCTCGAGCTGAATACTCCTGTATCTGCATGTACAGGAATTAAAAATTTAGTACAGTCACTGATTTATTCAATAAAAAAAGAAATCTTTATACTGCCACCTCCTGTTTCTTCTTTTTTGTACACCTCTGACCACCTCACAGAGGTGGTCGCACATGTTCAGTTCCATCCTTCAACTGCCACCAGCTGCATATACTGTTTGAAGCTGTGACAGTCACAGGGATATAGCTGCAGCAGAGAGGACATGCCCACCATCCTGATCTGTGGTAGAGAGCTGCAGCAGAAATGAAAAGCCCCCTGATCTGTGGTAGGGAGAGAGCTACAGTGGAAAGGACATGTCCCCTGAGCTGCCAGCTTGAAAAAAACTAGCAACTGGAAGAATGGATGGTGAGATCTCAGGATCAGTGTGAGGTATAGGTTCTTGCTTTGTTACAAAGAGGTTGTCATATACATGTTGCCTGATTTACATTTTTGCGTTAATCATGGCATATCCGATTTCAACTAGATTATGAGTTTTCAGCAGCTCACCAGGTTCAATGATGAAGACATGAATTCCGGCATCTTAGGATCAAGTATGATCTATAATATCCAATTTATCACTTTCCAAAAAATAAGAGCCAACTTGGTGACATTGATCACGTGCCACCAGCTGTAGAAGCTGTGACAGTTACAGGGAGAGAGCTCCAGCAGAAAGGACACACCCCTTAAACTGCCAACCTGAAATAAATCTGGATCCATGTGAGGTACAGGGCTGGTTCTAGCTTTGTTAGAAAGAGATCGTCATGTACTATATGATGTCATTTTATTAGTCATGGGACAACCCCTTTAGGCCGGGTTCACATCACCGTTATGCATTCCGTTATTGCTTTCCGTTATAACATGGTCATAACGGAAAATAACAGAATCCATAAGACGGAAGTCAAAACTGCGGCCTTTAAGAGGCATTCTTAAAGACAGTTTTGATCCATCACAATAGTAGCCTATGGGCAATCATAACGCATCTGTCTGGTTTCCGTTAAAACAAAGTCCTGTCGATCTGGCAGCGCTCCTCGTATAGCCTGTGTGTGCTGCCGTACAGGCTCTGACAGAAACAAAATTGTCCGTGAAATCAGAGGAATACGGAGATCCAACAAAGGCCCAGTGTCATAGGTTATTTTCATGGGTGTCATTTGTAGCTAGGCTTTCCTTATTGCTTATGGCTATATGTTAATCTATCCAGTAACATACGGAATTACTTAGCACAGTGCAAAATCTGCCAAGAAGTAATATCGTGAATGGTGTCATTTATTTCAACGGCGGCGCTCTTACATTACTCATCAGCAATAAATGTGTGTACTTGGGAGGACAGAAGCAGCAAAAGCCCTGAGGCCTCCACAACCTCTTCACAACATTTTTACAATATGAGCTTTGTACTATGAAGTGGTTTACATACCGTATGACGGTATTACATGGGCAGTGGATGACACTATTATTTCCGCACCATATGGTGGTATTATTTGAGTACTTTTATTTGAAAACTGATTTTACTACTACATGGGAACTATAGTGATTCCTTGATATTACCGTATGGGATGATGCTTATCGAGAGTTGACTGCGACAGCGTGAACCGTGTACATGTGGTGGGTCTGACAGTACATATCGGCTGCGGGGCAGAATTTAACTGGATAACTTTAGTGTTCTTTCTATTCATATATCTTTACAAGCCTAGATCATTTGTTATTTCGTCTCCTTAATCTTTCTGCGTTTCCGTCCACTCCTCCCGTACCTGCCCTTCTCCCATTATGTACGCACCTGCAATGCTGGTGTTCTCCCCTCAGGGGATATGTTCTCCTTCCAAAACCCATTTGTCCTGGAGAGCCTTTGGGCAGGGGCAGCCCCTTCACATGTCGCTTGGAACAAGAAGCGGGGGAGGAACGTTCTATTCAGTCTGAATGATGATGGAGAGAGACAGTCAGGAGGCAGAAGAAGACAACCTGTCATGTCAAAAGATATAAGTGCGCTATCCTGACTTCTACCACGCTCAGATAAATCAAGTCCCTTCTGCCCCATCTGTACTTTGTAATCAGGTACTTTAAAGTGCTGCAATAAGATCTCCCGGTTTGAAGTAGTATTAAGTAATGGCAGTGTGACCCTACTGCCGAGAAACCCAACTCTCAAGACACTTATGGGTCATATTTCACCACTAGGAGCTTTAGCCTTCACTTTTATGTTTTTTAGACTTTTTTTTTTTTTTTTTAGAAAACTTGTTTATTTATTGTCTTCTGGGTTTTTTCTTTTTGTATTCTGACTAAAGGACTAAAAAAAACAAAACACGGGAATGGATCCCAGCAGAGGGAAATAGGAAAACCGCCCCCCAACTAAAGCTTCTCATACTTCCTGCTGTAATATGTTCCATATGGCAGGCCACGGACCACAAATCCCAAGCAATGAAATAAGTTCTAGCTGATGTTATTAAAGGGCAACTGCTTCTTTAAGACCTCATTCACACAACCGCTTTTTCAGTCCGGATTTTTTGCAGATCACATGTGGACAAGAATAGGCATTTTGACAATGGGGCCAGTGTCCATATTTTGCAGATGGCAAAATGGATAGGGATGTTTGAATGTATCTTAAAGGGATTTGGCCCATGACTAATGTAAAAAAAATTAATATCAGACATCATATAGTAGATGACAATCTCTTTCTACCAAAGCTAGAATCAGCCCTGTACCTCACATGGATCCAGAGATCTCCTCATTCGTTGCTCTGCTAGATTTATATCAAGCTGACAGCTCAAGGGGAGTGTCTTTTCTGCTGCAGCTAAGGGGGCGTGTCCATGCTCTCCCTATCACAACTCAAGGGGAGTGTCTTTTCTGCTGCAGCTAAGGGGGCGTATCCATGCTCTTCCTATCACAGCTCAGGAGGCAGTTGAAGGATAAAACTGAGCATGTGCGGCCTTCTCAGTGAGCAGGACAAAGAAATAAGGAAATGAACAAACAGCAGGTGGCGCTATACAGATACATTTTATTGAATAACTCAGTAACTTATGGTTATGCAACATGTTTTTATAACATGCAATTACAAAAGTATTCAGATACATTCGCTGGTATGAAAACTGTACATTTTTTGTGGCACAAACCCTTTAAAGGGGTTGTCCAGGCAAGTAGACACGTCTGGTTTGATATCAGGTTTGGAGAGGCACAACTGCACACTGAGTGGTCAGGTTTACCAAGGCGACCTTTCTGACATCCGACGAGTATCGTGCCCAGGCTCTATAAGTTCAGAGGCACAGGGAGGTCCGGTATGGCCCTTTAGAAGCCTTTTTTTTTTTTGCAAAGCCATCATGTGGCCATGTTTTTGGTTTGGTTAATCTCAGATAACCTATTACTGGGGTTCCCCACCATCGACTGTAACCAATGCTGAATAATCGTCTCCCATACAGTAACACCATAGTGGAAATGAAAAATGACACAATGCCCCTGGAGATCATGATGGACATGGTCATCCAGGACAAGAGTCACTCTATATAGTAACTTCTACTCTGGCTAATCGGAGTATATGAATAAAGTAGTGCTTAAAGGGGTTGTTCAAGTTATTTTTTAAAGCATGGAACCTGTTAGAATAATGAAAAAATGTTAAAGTTACCGCCCCAAAACCCCTGTGTTCCAGCGCTGCCACTCTTGTTCCCTCTGTTGCTGCAACCTAATGTTATATAGTGGCTGCAGAGGTGATACACTCTTATACTGTACATGACCACTGCAGCCAATCAGTGGCCTCAGTGCTCGTATTCCATATATGAACAGCACGGGGGCTCAGTGGTTAGCAGTGGCGTCCTAGGTTAGAATCCGACATGGAGTTTGTACATTCTCCTCCCATGTTTGTGGGGGTTTCCTCCGGGTTCTCCGGTTTCCTCCCACACTCCAAAGACATACTGATAGGGACCTTAAATTGTGAGCTCCATTGGGGACAGTGTGATGGTAATGTCTGTAAAGCGTTGCGGAATACAGTAGTGCTATATAAGTGTGTCAAATAAAGTATACCACTGAGCCCAGTGATTGGCTGCAACCACATGCGGTATACGGGCTCATCATCGCTGCAGCCAACACATGACGTCAGGCTGCAGTGACAGGGAGAATAAGGGCGGTAGCGCTGCAATGGAAGGGCTTGTGACGTAAGAATAACATTTTCTATTATTCCAATTGGTTCCCTGCCATTAAAAAAAGAAATGTACTCAGACAACCTGAGGTGACATCTTGGGGACAGATGCATTTTATAGGACCCATTTTGGCTCCAAACCATGCTGCAGCGTTTTACATTTTACGAAGATGAACTGTAACTACATGGCGAGCGGGTAAACAATGAAGAGAAGGCAGCGCTCATACATACTTCTAACAGCTGATTAGCAGGGGTGTGGGGAGTCAGACCCCCGCCACAGTGGCATACATCACCTATTGAATGTTTATTACAGTATTCTTCTGTATTGGAAAGTGCAGCAGACTATGCTATCCTAAAAATATAGGTTCAGTGTGTACTAAAGGGCACTCTTTTGGCATACGTTGGGTTCAGAGCGCATAAAGAGATGTGCACAGAGCATTAAATGGGCCCTTAAACTTATATATATAAATTCCATCACTTAATATCCCTTAGGGTACATTCACATGTTCAGGATTTATGTGCGGACAATCCGCACTGAAATCCGCAGGTGTTCAAAGGGAAATCCGTGCGGTCAATCCACATAAGTTGGTGCGGATTTACATGCGGATTCGGTGTGGATTTTCCTGTCCCCATTGAAGTGAATAGAGAAAATCCGGACAGGAAAAATAAAATAAATTGACATGCTGTGGATTTTAAAATCCGGAATGTAGGTCAAAATCCGCATGGAAAAAAATCTGCATCGTGTGCATGAGAATTTCAAATTCTCATAGAATATAATGTACACGACCTACTGAGCGGATTTTCCGCATGCAAATCCATGTGGAAAATCCGCATGCAATCCTGATCGTGTGCATTTACCCTTAGTGTTTATGAGTCTTAATATTTTGCAAACACCAATTGTATGTAGTGATATAAAATATGGCACTTCTAGAATAGTGTATTCCAGAATAAGGCTTCATTCACACGTTCGTATTTTTCTTTTCCTGATTTTCGGTCCGTTTTTTGCGGATCCGTGGTTCCGCAAAAACCTTCCATTTTTACCAATTGCACATTCGCATCCGTTCCGTTTTTCCGCAAAAAAAAAAGGAAGGAATATATGTTGGTAGGGTATTTCTTTCTATTTCCTGGAAACAGATCCGCAATTGCGGATGATATGCGGTGACATAATGATGCATTCCACATATCATCTGCATTTTTTGCCGACCCATTGACTATAATGGGACCACGGACCGCATATGCGGACAAAAGTAGGACACGCTCTATCTTACTTGCGGATCCGCATAACGGAACGGAACAATGGATGCGGACAGTATACGGAGTGCCGTCCGCATTTTTTCAGGACCCATTGAAATGAATGGATCCGCATCCTATCCGCTTGATTTGCGGATCGGATCAGGAAAAAAAAACAGGACGTGTGCATGGATCCTGCCTAATCCATTCCCAGATTAATTTTTTATCTTTACTTTTAGAGACTTTAATCAATCCACATATCACATATGCTGGAGATATATATATTTATATATATATATATATATATATATATATATATATATATATTATCAGAGCTCCTCCTACTTGTTTGTGGCCTTTGTTATGCATCACAGCCTACAGAACAATTAGAAAGTGCTTTCCTATAGTATTCGCTAAGGGTTTGATGCACTCTGCTGTCCAAAGTTGGTATTGCAGGTCTGTCCCGGTCATTTAAAAATACAATACTTATGTATGTGTTGTGATTAAAATGATCAGGATATTAGTGATATAATATATTCCATTTGTAAATCCCACATTTAAAAACTGCCTCATAAATAGGTTTGATTAGTAATCTTAATTTATAATCCAAATAAAAATAAAAACATAAATATATAAAAATATAGGCATCCATAAATATAGAGAATGACATAGAAGGTAGCAGTTTGCAAATCAGTTTACCGAAAATAAAAAGGTTGGGAGTCTCTTACCTCTTGTATGCACTGTTAAAGAGGTTGTCCAGAGTTAGAAAAAAATAGCTGCTTTCGTCCAAAAACAGCACCCCCCCTGTCCACAGGTTGTGTGTGGTATTACAGATGAGCCCCATTCACTTAAATGGATCTGAGTTGCAATACCAGACACAGCCCATAGACAGGTGTGGTGCTGTTTTTGGAATAAAACAGACATATTTTTCTAATCCTTGACAACCCCTTTAAGTGCAGTACTGCAGCCCCTGAGTTCCGAATGCTAATTAGGGATTGAAAGGGAGTTGTCAGGACTACAGATATTGATGACCTATACTCAAGAGAGATCATCAACATCGGATAGGTGGGGGTCTGACTCTTAGGCCACGGCACTTGTGTGAGCACTGCGTCCTCTTCAATGTCTACCTGCACGCTTTTGACATTGTAGCAACTGTGCAGTATAATTATAACTATGTTTCCAATTTAAGTGATAATATAATAATATATTGGCTGAGAGTCTCAAATTTTATCATATCAGTGTGAGGGTTTAGTCCATATATAAAGCTTGCATCTATTGTGCATCTATGTGACATCCACATATTTATTTATCATATCGTGCAGGATGTTTTTATCTTTTCTCTGTGATTTTTATTTAACCCTTTCAGTACCGGAGGTTTTTTCGGTCATGCATTTTCGTTTTGCGCTCCCTGCCTTCAAACAGCCATAACTCTTTTATTTTTCTGTTCACATAGCTGTATGACGGCTTGTTTTTTGCGGGACAAGTTGTACTTTCCAACGCCACCATTTAATATTGCATATGGTGTAGTGGGAAGCGGGAAAAAAATTCCAAATCAGGTGAAATTGCAAAAAAAACGCTATTCCGCTACAGTTCTACGGGTTTCTTATTTACAGCGTTTGATCTGCATTAAAACTGACCCGTTATTTTCATTCTACTGGTCAGTACGAATCCGGCAATACCTAATATGTATAGTTTTTCCTGCGTTTTGATAGTGAAAAAAAATTAGAAAGTTGCCCTTTTTTTTTTTTTTTTTTTTCCTTGTCATATCTTGACCCCTATAACTTTTTGGTATTTATGTGTACAGAGCTGTATGGGGGCTCATTTTTTGCGGGACAATCTGAAGATTTTATTAATACCATTCTGGGGTGTGTATGACTTTTTGATCACTTTTTATTTAATTTTTTTTAGAAAAAAAAAGCGACAAAAAACGGCAAATCGCCATTTGGACGCTTTTTTCCGCCACACAATTCGCCGTATTGGATTTTTTTTTTATATTTTAAAAGTACGGGCGTTTTCGGTCACGGTGATACCCATGATGTCTATATTTAGTGTTATTTAGGTATTTATTTTTTACTTATACGGAAAGGGGGGTGATTTGAACTTTTATATCTTTTTTATTTTTTAAATATTTTTTAACATTTTGTTTTTATTTTTTTTTTACTATTTGAATGCTCAAATATGAGCTTATATATTGTGGCTTTTTAATTTTCTTTATGAGCAATCATGGATTTACTAGAGGCAGTTAAATCCATGAATTGCTCATTTCTTATCCTGGCCTGCCATCTAGTGGCCAGAATAAGAATTGCACTTTGAAAACTGTAATCCTCACCAGCGAGGATTACAGTTTTCATATGGTGTACAGACACCCCGATTGGCCACACGGGGTGTCTGTACACCACCCGGAAGTGAACGCTTCCGGGTTTAGACGCAACTAGATGCCGTGATCACGTGTGATCACGGCATCTAGTCACCCCGGAAGACGCCGCCGATACAGTAGGTAGCGGCAAGTCTCTGCTGTTAGAAACAGCAGAGACTTGCCGGCCATGACGCCCGCCTTGCCCCATGTGCCCGCATCGTACCAGCGCCGTACATGTACGGCGCTGGTACTGTAAGGGTTAAATCACATCAGAATCCCTCTAATTAACTATTAGGACTCAGGGACTGCAGTACTATCCAATAGTACTACACTTAAAGGGGTTATCCTGTGACTAATGAAAAAAATTTAAATCAGACAGCATATAGTACAAGACAGTCTCTAACAAAGCTAGAACCAGCCCTGTACCTCACATGGATCCAGAGATCTCCACATTCATTGCTCTGCTAGATTTATATCAAGCTGACAGCCCAAGGGAGTGTCTTATCTGCTACAGCTCAGGGGACGTGCCCATGCTCTCCCTATCACAGCTCAGGAGGCAGTTGAAGGATGAAACTGAGCATGTGCGGCCATCTCAATGAGCAGGACAAAGAAATAAGATAAAGAACATACAGCAGGTGGCGCTATACAGATACATTTTATTGAATAACTCAGTGACTATGCAAAATTTTTAATTACATGCAATTACAAAAGTATTCAGAATATATATGTTCTCTATGCGCGACCAAACTACTGGACCGATTTTCCCCAAATTCGGCACACAGGTACCTCAGGTGCCCAGGAAGGTTTTAGACCAGGTCTCATTTCTCTAGGACATAACGTTCCCGAGATATTCCCAAAATATGACCTGCATTAGCCAATATTAGCCTGACAGCATTGGTTTTAAACCCCAACTGCCATTCTCTGCACAGACACACACAGGGAGGGCAGGTTTCCATAACAACACATCCAGGTAATTAGCAGCCAGCTGAGGATCTCAGGTAACAATCCAGTCATTTCTATTCAATGCTTTAAAGGGGCAGAGCGCTGTGGATGATACTGTTAAAGGGGTATTCCGGTTACCATAAATATAACTTATGTTTTAGACTAATTTTAGACTATGACCGTTCAGTAGTAAATCTTCCACTGCTACCCATTGCGTGTCCTCATAAATTACCATGGCACCGACGATGCCATACCATGGCAGTGGTATGATTCATACCACTCTCAGAAGAAGGACTTACAACACCTGCTCCAGGTTTCACTAAGCCACACCCCGACTCTGTCAGGCCACGCCCCCTTCCCCTCCGCAGCCAATGGGGATTGAAAAAATGAAGGTAAAAATAAACTTCTGTCAGCTGCAGGGGTGGGAGGGTGAGTTTCTCTCTGCAACAACACACAGAAACATTAGATGAAATAGACTAATATTAGACTACTACCGTTCAGTAGTAATAAAAGATGTTTTCTTCCACTAAAAGGACTTAAAAGCAACCCCCCCCCCCAAGGTCCCGCTAAACCACACCCCTGGTCAGTCCACGCCCTCTCCCACTCCGCAGCCAATGGGGATTGAAAAAAGGAAGGTAAAAATCAACTTCTGTCAGCTACAGGAATGGGTGGGAAGGAGACTTTCTCTCTGCAATGACACACACACAAACATTAAATGAAATAGATTAAATATACCCGTGCGAAGCAATGTTTTGTTCCACTGCTACCCACTGTGTTTCCTCAAATTACCATGGCATTGACCTATAATTCAGGCCACCCTGAAAAGAAGGACCTAAAAGCACCCCCCCCCAAGGTCCCGGTAAACCACGCCCACAACCCGGTCAGGTCATTCCCCCTCCCACTCCGCAGCCAATGGGGATTGAAAAAATGAAGGTAAAAATCACCTCCTGTCAGCTGCATTGACTTTCTCTTTGCAACGACACACAGAAACATTAAATGAAATAGATTAAATATACCCAGGCGAAGGGTCTTTCTGCTAGTATTATATATATTATATATATACAGTGCCAGGCAAGATGACAATTGGCCATCAAGTGTAAGGTGGGGGGGAGTTTCTGGGTCTTTAAGGAGCTATGGTGCAGAGTGACTAGGGCCCGACTTCTCTGCATTTAGGTCCTTTTAAAACACGTATTTCTTCAAGATGCCTCAACGGATCGGTTTTAAAAAAGTATGGTTACAATCAGCAGAGTGGGCCCTACTAGGCATTACCCCTGGTGGATCTTGCTGACAGAAGCTCCTCCACACATATAGGGTAAATGGTCTTGTGTGTGAATGTCATTAGCAGCTTTGTTATGTCTTTGTTATGTAGACAGCATATGTTTTTTTGCTTTGGTGACACTTTAAAGGAATGAGTTGGAACGTAATGTGTGCACCCTGGTATGATGGAAAAGATCCAAAGTCTTGGCCCATGTGCCAAATGGCTGGAATGTATCCAACTGAAATTCTTACATGTGTCGCCAAATTAGACCTTAATCTTGACCTGCATGCTGACTGACAGGTCTGTGATATGTTTGGCCAGTGCGTGAAAATGAAAGGCTCAGTCTGCCCTGCGTGACATACCTCCGCTGTGTGGTGCTCCATGGTCAATGTAGAATTTCTTTATTCAGAAATAGCCGTGACTTCAGCCTCGGGCTCAGGACATAAGCATACAGGATGACATTGGGATGCATCCAGTCTAATTCCAGTATTCTCACTGAATAAAAATAGAGCACGCTGCAATAACTATGTAATAATCATAATTACAAACATGGAGATTTATCCAGTTGCCCTTGTGGGGTCCAGAAAGGAGTTTTTCCCCCAGTTGGAACAATGCCTGCCCGTATTGCCCAGAGGGTTTAGATTTCATTTTATTTGGACCGAATAAGAGAGAGGATGGAATTTAGCTCACTGTAACTGGATGGGATCCAGCTGTGGAGAAACTACAACTCCCAGCATGCTCCATTCACTTCTATGGGAGTTCTGACGACAAGCAAGTGTGCCTGCTGGGAGTGGTAGTTTCACCACAACTGGAGTGCTGGGGAGGTTGCTGATCACTGGTCTACGGGTTATGTCTGATATTGCAGCTCATCACTGTTCACTTAAAGGGGTTTCCAGGTTTTAGATATGGGTGACCTATCCTTAGGATAGCTCATTAATATCAGATTGGAGGGAGTCTGACACCTGGCACCCATACTGATCAGCTCTTAGCACCCGCCCGGTGCTGGGGGAAAACACTTTGGATAGAGCCAGAAGCAGAAGGCTACTACAACCAATGTGCACTTCTATTGCCGGGTTCCCTGCGAAGGATAAACACAGAAAATGCACAGAAAAATGAAAAAATAATATCCCAGTCCTTCATCTCTTCATCTCCTCCTTTCCTTTGGTTCTGTTTTGTAGAAGCTCTGTGTTCCAGTAGGTCAGCCATGTCCTTCTTTTCATCACTGTCCTGTCTGGCTGTAAGACAACTGGCCTGAGCAGGAGCTTTCTCCCTCTGTCCTGTGTACATTAGAGAAAACAAGGAACATAATTAAGCCCCTCCACTTTGGTCAAGCCCTTCCCCTATCCTTAAGCACTTCCTCTTTGGTTAAGTCCTGCCCCCTAAATTAGCCACCAGCTCCCTGTGCTCACTGCAGTGTGTCTTTAAGGGCTCATGCACACGACAGTGAAAAGTGGCCATTTTTAGCACCAATAAAAGTCTATGGGGCTATTCACATGGCTGTTCTTTTAACGGCCAGTGAATAGCATCCGTCCAAAAATAGGACATGTCCTATTTCTGGGCCATTTCCACGAGCCGACTGACCCATTGAAATTAATGGGGCCGTTTTTAACGGCCGATTGACAGGAGTGCTCCTGTCTAACGGCCGTTAAAACCAGGTACACTATGACCACTCACCCCACCCACTTGCACGCGCTGCACAGTCTCTTGTTTCTTCATTGAGCAGGCCCTGCCGATGGACCTGCGCTATGCGCGGTGACGTCACCACGTGGGAGCGTGCAGTGACGCCATCGCACACATCGCAGGTCCTTCGGCAGGTCCTGTTCAGTGAAGAGAGAAAAGACTGCTGCAGCGCGAGCAATTGGATAAGGTGAGGTTTTTTTTTGTTTGTTTGTTTTTAAATAATCAAAAAGCAGTTGTGGGGGCATTTATTTAAAACTTGGGGGAAATTATTTAAGATGGGGGCCTACATGGGGGACATTATTAAAGTTGGGAACATTAAAAAAAATTCCTACACTATGGGGGACATTATTTTACCAGGGGGCCTACATAGGGGACATTATTTTAGTTGGGGCACTATAAAAAATTATTTACACCGTGGGGGACATTATTTTAGTTAGGGGCACTATGGAGGACATTATGGGCATCATGGGGGTCATGATTATAGTTGGGGGCAAGAAATAACTGCCAATCCAATTCATCAATTTTTCATGTCCGTTTTTAACGGACATGAAAAACTGATGCAAAATGGACATTAAAAATGGACACACGGCCAGAAAATGGATGCACACACTGATGCAAAATGGCCATGAAAAACTGACAGTGTGTCTGTTTTTAACGGACCTTTTTTTTCACTGTCGTGTGCATGTAGCCTAAGACTGATTGAGTCAGGATCATGCACCAGATGCTAGGAAAGATTTCTAGAATTACTTCATCATGAAGCGCATTCCTTTGTATGTAGTGGGCGCTATGACGGGGAACGGTAATTGATCTGTCTCCCCCCACCTGTCATTGAATCCCTCAGATGCCGCATTCATCGCTGATTGCGGCATCTGAGGCTACCATTTAGGCCTTTCAGAGGTTAATTAGGGTAAATAAATAAATACTCACCGTATCCATTTGCTCGCGTAGAGGCTGTTGCACCCATCTTGATTGAAGATTTTGCTTGGTGATGTGATAACATCATCACACTGGCTGATGTCATCACTGATGATGTCATTGCGCCGGCGTGGTGATGTCATACGTCAACCCGCATAAGATTTTGCACTGTTTCTGCAATTAAGATGGCCACGACGGCCTCTTTGCGCACAAATAGATGAGGTGAGTATGTATTTTTTTCTATTTTTACAGCCATTTTAGGAAAAATAGATTTGTTACCACGAAGCGCGAGAAAATTTGATTCGTATCAAAGTCAATTTGTTTGGCTTCGATTCGCTCAATAGTACTTTTGGGGAGTATTGGCTAGGCCTACAAAGGGAAGCATACTTACCTTCTCCCCGCCGGCTCCTTTGCTCCCCGGCCTTAGCTGCCGTGCTCAGGTCCCCTGGTGTCAACATCTGCGTCAACATCTGCTGCACCTAGTTGCTGGCCACAGCAGTGATCTCCTCCCGTTACATCGTGTTAATTGGTGATGTCACGCAAGGGTAGTAGGTCATCAATCAACCAAAAAATGATTGCAACCTTAATCGATGAAAACCATGCATGAGAACTCCCCATAGTCAGATGTATATGTAAGGGCCAATGTAGAAGATTCTCTCTAGATGTTAAAACGACTTCTCCTGGAAGAAAAGATATAGCGGTGGAATTGACTATAAAACGAGACTGTATCCAATAAACATTTTACTATGCCTTAATATATGACCATAGAACGCACTGTTTGTCCTTCCAGCTTTACTGTCAGATGCTTCATAACTAAACACAAGCATGAAGTCGGAGTTTTTTTGGTTGTTCAGGGTGAAGCCACTCATACATGCGGCACTTTAATGGCCAATTACACGGTTTTAATTAGCTTCAAATTGCAGAGTCTATGTGCAGGAAATTGCTGGGAACCTGATCAAAACCTAACTGCAGACAGTCCAACTTATAATAAGACTGGCAAAACATAGTACAAGCATGCCCGCAGTCTCAGCGCGTTGTCTTACTGACAGGTTTATTTATTTATTTTACGCACTTCTATAGCGCTGACATATTCTGCAGAGCTTTACAGACATTAGCATCACACTGTCCCCAATGGAGCTCACAATCTAAGTTCCCTATCAGTATGTTTTTGGAGTGTGGGAGGAAACCAGAGAACCCGGAGGAAATTCACACAAACATGAGGAGAACATACAAACTGCATGCAGATGTTGTCCTTGGTCAGATTCGAACCCAGGACCCCAGCACTACAAGACACCAGTGCTAACCACTGAGCCTTTAATGTCCTTCCTATGAAATTGGTCTTAGCTTACGTGTTTGAGGTTTGATTGTCCATTAGGAACAGAAATTGTCCCTATGGTGCCCAGTTGTGGAGAAGCAATATTTCTAGAGGAGAATAGCTCCGGAATGTAGTGTCCAGTGGAAAATTACTTCAGACGAAACTTCCCTGTGCCTCTATATGAAACTAGAGGCATTGGGAGATACAGTATAGCCTCATAGATTGGTCTGTTCAACTTTGAGGTTGTATGGAACCATAACTGCATGTGGCCTTAGGCTGGCCATATTATGGCTGATAGGCAAACGCTGATTTGGTTTTGGTTGGTTTTGGAGCTATCCCTCCTGACCCCCTATACACATGCCCACTTGGCTTGGTTAAACATGTATGTGCTTTCAATGGAGAGGGCGGTAAGCCTCTACCAAACACCACTGTCTGTGGCTTATCTTCCTTGGGTATCAAAGGATCAGGCATGTTGAAATCCAACTTTTTTATTCCACCCAAAATCCATCATGAGGACACCCCTGTACAGATTATATACTGTAATTGGGGGGTTGAGAAGACATTAATCGAATGTGTATGGCCAACTATAAGATCAGTTGACAATGGGCTAAACAACTGATGCAATAGATTTAGCCACTTTGTAAAATGATGTAAATTTAACTTGATCATGTGTTAATGCTGTTTCATCGTATTATTATTCACTGCCATTTGGACCTTGTGCAAATAGCAATAATCCTAATTCTAAAAAGAATAACCTAGCGTACCTACAAAAACCAAGGATGTCAAAAAAAGATAAGTCACAAAAGGCAGCAATAGATATGACAGTCTCAGGAACTCGGAGTAGAATACTAGAAGGCCAAGAGCTTCATGGCAGGAGCTCCTGTTTTCCTCTTTATTCCAGACTCCCAGCAATCACGTCAAGATTTATAGGGGAATGACACCACCAGCAGTTACTGTCCCCATGAAGATATATCTCTGACTTCCCGGACTGCAGCAGGGGAAAGAAGAAAGACAAAGGGATGAAGAGCAGATCTGATTGTGGCCGTCAATACAGAAATGATGTTTACAAGTGGAAAAATGTCTGTATAGTCCTCACACGGAATAAGGTCACACTATAAATACCCGTCTTACTGAAGTTCTACACTTGTAGCTGTGGAAGAACTGAGGGTACAAGAAAAGGCAAGATTACCTTAAGATGTTGTGATACAGACAGACCTGTGAGGTCTACTCCAGAGTCTTCTGCTCTCACTTAAGTTAGATAAAGGATAAGACATCTCTCAGGGAATTCAGAGTTAAACACGATGAGAACTTTGGACAAAACGTCTATAGCAACTTGGCAGCTTTGCCGTGATTCCGAAAATGCATATTGCATCCCATAACCGTGGATGAGGTCATGGAAATTAATTGGGAATGTCATCTTAGATGTAATGATAAAGCAGAAAGAAGCTGAATTATAGCTCCCCATTATGCTTCTTGGGAGCAGTTAATAATCGCCGTGACTCCCACTTCAACGTCAGGAACTTCCATAATTCAGCCATCCCTACCTTTTTGATTCCAGTGTGCTGGTGAATGATCTCTGCCTATAAGCCATTGAGCCTCCATTAGTCCATAGATATAATATATAGTTGGTAGCACTTTACGCTGAATGTTACAAGCACGCGAGTGCACTTCATTACTGCCCCAAGAGCAAACACTTCCATAATATTGCGCAAAACGCAATGACACACGACATGGCATTGTAACTAGTGGACGTGAGGTTTAGCAGGAACAGACCAAAACTATCCTTAAAGCAGCTTACCAGACCTATAATATTGATAGCATATCCTTAAATTAACACTTTTAAACCAGACATACTGCCTGGGAGGGTTTTAGGCCGGACAGTCCAGTTTTCTGGCTCCCTGTTTTCCGTCTGGCGCAGTGTCTGGACGGACGCAGGGATGTCCACCTTTTCAGTAGCTCACGCTTAGACAGCAGCATTGTGCTGTCTGAGCGTGAGCTGCAGCAACTGACTGAGGCTTCTCCCACCCCCAGTCAGTCACGAGAGCCCACAGACATGGCTCCCTGTGGCTGACTGAGAGGGAGAGAAGCACCTCGGGCTGCCCCCACTCACCTTCCTGTCGGAAACTTCTTCTTCTCCTACCCCCGTTTTTCCAGTTATCGATGGGAGCGTGGCTTATGGAGCTGGGGCATGGCTTATGTAGACAAGCATGGCTTACAGAGCCGGGGGGAGTGGCTAGTGAGGTCCGGCTTTCTGGGGTGAAGCCAGTGGCCACCCTATGTCTGTCTTGTGAAAATCAGTTGCGACATTCCTGAAAAGTCATTTGTTCTTTATACAAGTGAGGGATTCAGTGCACCAAGGAGCAGGGACTAGCCCTTTGGTGTAACTCAGCTCTTCAGCTTTATGTGTATGGGGGAGTGCTAACTTTCTTCAGCCATGTTTGATTTATGGTATTTGGCAGCAACTTACACCCCTCTCCATGCACACTCAACCAAACCAAGTTTGCATGTGTATGGGCAAGTCATGGGGAGTAGCTGTGGTCTGAAGGAGTGTTTGGCCGACAGCTATTGCAGATGTATGACCTTTAGAATTGAATTCTTCATTATTTACCCAGGCTCCTCACTGTATGTATGGGTTGTGATTGTGGATATGCCCATTCACTTGATTGAGACTCAGCTGCAATATCAGGCACAGCTACAGTCATATCTGTGGTGCTGTGCTTGCGTAAACAGTGAAGAGGAACAGTGCACTCTGAAGCCCTATAGTCCCTTCACCCAGCTGATTGGCAGGGGTATCAGAATCCCAGTTGTCAAATAACGATGGCCTATCCTAAGGATAGGAGATCAATATTAAAGTCCAGAAAAACACTTTTAGTTTATGAACTTATTTGTACTTATTGTGCCTTTAAGCCCTTCCTGACATCCGCTGTACATGTATGGTGGATGTTGGGTCTTGGCGCCCAGAGCGGAGCTAGTGCCATAGCTGACGGGTGTCTGCTGTTTCATACAGCAGACACCCACAGCTAATGTCCTTGATTGGCGGTAATGCCGACCTTGGACATTTAACCTCTACCAGGCTTCCAGGTTCATTACTTGTGTATTACAGTTCAGGCCAGCAGGTGGCAGCACTGAACTGTAATTTGTGTGTAGAATAAAGGAGCAAATTCCATTATTCTATGTAAATTGCAATTTGGGGTCCAATTGGGAACCTAACAAAAAATAAACAAAAAGTTTTGAAAAAAAATATATAAAAATCCAAATCATCCCCTTTCCCCAAAATCAAAAATTTTAAGAAATAACATCATGGGCAGGGCCACTTGCAGAAACGCCTGTAGTATTAAAATAAAAAAAAAAGGTGTCCCATATGGTGAATGGCGTAATGGAAAAAAAATAAAAATGTCCAATTCGCCATTTTTTCATCTCTTTACTTTCCCAAAATTTTTTTATAAAAAGTGATCAAAAAGTAATACACACCACATGTGGTATCGCCATAATCGTACTGACCTGAAGAATGAAGAGCACAAAAACAAAACCTGAAAAATTGTGGTGGAATTGCATTTTTTTCCACCCCATTTGGAATGTCCTGCAAAAAAAACAAGTTCTCATGCGGCTATGTGAATGGAAAAATAAAAAAGTTATGGCTCCAGGAAGGCAGGGAGCAAAAAATGAAATCTAAAAAATGGTAAATCACTGCGTCAGGAAAGGGTTAAACAAGACTATGTTACCATTCAGTAATGGGAGGGTCTGTGACAACCTATCAAGGAGAGGCCATTGTCACCATTATAGATGTTACTATAGTATTTTAAATTGAAACCGACCTGTCAAGGCATGTTTAATACAGGATCTGCCAACTGTACCACCTCCAAAACTGCACGTCTCACCCCCAGAGATAAAGCAAGCAATATTCAAATATTTAAAATTGGTGCCAAACTGAGCAAATGGAGTTGAAGTTTTTTTTCCACTATCAGGACACATGGAAGACATGAAGGGGATGGTCATTGATAGGTTCATATTTAACCTGACTGATTTTACCTGACCCAAGCTGGACTGCTTGCGACCCCCTATATTAGCTAAGGGGAGGTCAACAAGTGTGTCAGTTGCCACTTTGCTCTGTAGGACATCAGCCATCCAGAGGGTTGTAGCACAGTTGCAGGATCAGACTACACACAGAGCTTGCCTGTAGTCTGTAACCATGGAGACACATGGGTTTTCATGAGAGCTGTATACAAAAAATGTTAAAACATTTGTAATTTGCAGACTTGTATTTAAATGCATTGAAAGAATGGTTGGAAATTTGCACATGCCCTTTATATCTAAAGGGGTTTTCTTGGACAACATTGATCCTGGACCTCCCCTGATCAGCACAATGAAGGGTCCATAAACTTGTTTGGTTTGGAGCCCCACTGCTTAGACATTTATGGACCATACTAAGGATACACCATATATGTTGAAGTCCTGGAGGACACCTCCAGAAAATTACCCCCAGACCAGCAATGTCTCCATCCCAGTCATGTATTTAAAGTCTGAATTTAAACATGCCTGGGATAAACATGTATCTATCCTAAGATAAAAACAAAAGGATAATAAAAGGGCAGACTAGATGGACCAGGTGGTCTTTTTCTGCCGTCAATCTTCTATGTTTCTATGTTTCTATGTATTGCTCCTCACGTCTAAAGTGCAGTAATGCAGAAGTATAAATGTGGTGACCAACTCACAGAATACTGTACGGGGCTCTTAGGGGGCTCTCTTGGCTAGTTTGGAGTAGATGGCCCATTTTCTTCATACATTTTCATAGAATGCTCAGACTTCAACCATGAAGACTTTTGAGGATCTCTTACGCTTGCCCACTAAGCAAATACAAGTTTTGGCAGAGTGTCAGGACACAGAAAATTAAATGACACTATAAAGCACCAGCCGATGGTGCCTTGTAGCCAATATCAAGAGCAAGAATGTGAGCGAGGGCTGAATCAGAAGGGAGGGCTGCTAAAATGGATGTACTGTATATAGAATAAAAGGGTAATATTTGGAAATGTACTCATATTGATAGAGCATGCAAAATATGCTTGGCTAATAAAATAAAAGAAAAAGGGGGGGGGGTGAGGGAGACGGCTGGCGACATGGGGGGGGGTCTGTGAAGGCTGGGAGGATATAGCGTCTAATAAAAATTCAAAAGCCTGATGTCTCATGCTGTGTGCACCTGTCTGAGAGGGAGACAATGCCTTTGTCTCCCCTCCCCCCTCTGTACTGCTATGAAGCACAGCACTCATTGGCCTCAGTTATAGAGAAGGTAACATTTCAGCACAGAAACGTTTTTCTAAGCCATTAAAAGGTACCATACCTGCAAGTCTCCTAATGAGAGCGATAAACCATCAGCCTACAATGAATAGGTTCCTTTCTAACCTATTGATTATACACAGATCTGTCTGTTTTTTTATGAGCAGATCATTCACAGAACTGCACAGAAACCAAACTGTAGTTTTGTCCTATTCTTAAAAGGGTCTTCCGAGATTTTAATACTGATTACCTATCCTCTGGATAGGTCATCAGTATCTAATCGGTGGGGGTCAGACACCCGGGGCTCCCGCCGATCAGCTGTTTCAGAAGGCACCGGCGCTCCTGTGAGTGCTGCAGCCTTCTCCGTACTTCCCAAGCCTGTATATTGTATAGTGGCTGTGCTTGGTATCGCGCTCAGGTGACAGGTGAACATGATGCCACTGTCCTAGAGATAGCAGCGAGAAGGCCGTGGTGCTACTGCAAGCTCTGCAACCTTCTTCAACAGCTGATCAGTGGAGTCCCGGGAGTCGGACCCCCACCGATCAGATACTGATGACCTATCCTGAGGATAGGTGATTCGTTTAAAACCCATGGACAACCCCTTTAACCTAATGATAATAATGTCTGAGGCTGGCCATACCTGTGACAAATCTTTCGGCTGAATGCTTGCATGGCTCACAGCTATCTCTCATACATGCCCGCTGAGCTTGGCCAAGTATGCATGTTATGAAAGGGGAGAGGAGAGAAAGCCACTGCGAGACTCCTCAGTTGAAATCCAACAGGTGGATTCGTACTTCCCCCAATATCTGCTATCCAGGGATAGCTGGGAAGCCCCAACACACAGATGGTCGGCTGGTTCAACAAAGTTGGCAGATATGGCTAATACTAATAAACATGGAACGTGTATGGCCAGACCTAATTATGGCATTCTAATTAAAGGGGTCATGCCATAATTGACAATACGGAGCGTGTCGTTTCTGCTGCCGTTCTCTTCCTGTAACTGCCACAGCTTCTAACAGAACATAAGGTTGGTGGCAGTTGAAGATTAAAACTGAGCATGTGCGACCAGCTCAGTCAGACGGACAAAAAATAAGGAAAAGAACAGCAGGTGGCGCTGTACAGATACATTTTATTGAATAGCTCACTGGCTATACAAAATTTTGAATTGCATGCAATTAGAAAACTTTTCAAATGCTGATTTGAAAAATGTTGCATATGCTTCGTGACAGAACCCCTTTAAATAGCTTAACAGACAGAAGACTATAGTGATCATTGGTGGGAAAGACATTTTACTGCACACTTCATACTTCCTGTTGGGTTCTGGGACATGAGATGAGGGCCATATTGCTTGTATTTCAGATAGATAATTTGTCATGATGCGACCATTGTTCCAATACTCTTTAGAACTATAGTCTTTAGCGTCTTGAGTCACTAGGACACCCTACCACTTCCTGAGCGGTGGTGATCTGACTGTCTTAGCCACAAATCCACAGAGTAGAGGAACCACATTTTTCTTTAATTTAAATCTTTAACCAAAGTCCCTATAAAGCCCTTAAGCTGTGGAAATCAGAGGTGGTCTGATATCAGAGATTACGTCACCAGATGAGATCAATGGGACTGGCTTTCCTGTTTAAAGCCATTAGGGACCATAAAGGCTGAAGGTGGCATCAAGTGGATATTTGCTCCTCTAATGTCGGGCAGAGTTATATTCTTTACTAGTGAACCACATGAGGATTTATTGAGCTTCTCAGAATCCAAGAAAGAAGTTTGCCCCCTAACACTGTACAAAAAGTGGCAAAAGATATTGTCCTACGCCTACCATGAAGACAGCCTCTAGTAACTATCAACACTTTGGAGATAGGGCAGGAGGTTAATGTGTGAAGTGGTTCATGAATGGGCCGGGTGCTGTGTACATAGAAATACAATCCCTGGCAGCGTATGGAGATAACTGCAGTTTCACAGACTGTATGCCCACACATATTAAATAATTTATCTGCTCATGTCTGGCTCTCGCCAGTGCCGCCCGTCTCCGGGAATTTGCAACTCAAATCTAAGGCGTCTTTTCTCACATGTTCATTTCATGCTCCAGAGAAGACATCAGGAACCTTCCTGTTCTACCCTGAATCGCACTGTCAAGGCTTATTTTCATGATTTTGACCATAACACTGCTGTAAAATGTTGTAATAATTGCGCAGTAATGTAATCACGCTGGAAAATATATTAGTATTTGTTGCCTAAACTTGCTGATTGGTTTTATAACATAGCTTTATAGGGTTCAGCGCTTATTTTTTTTTTTATAGAACTCCATATTCACTAGGAGGAGCCAAAGGGCTTGCTGAAAACAGGAAAGGGGCCGTGAAGCAGTTCAGTGCAGTGTTCACATGAAGCTCTGCCTCCAGTGCACTTGCAGGAGCAGTGACCAGTTGAATAAAATTTCATATTCACACTAAGGGATGCTTGACCTGCTCTCCCTACTTAGATCTGCCAGCAGTTTTTCATGGTCAAAACTGCTGACAGACTCCATTTAAAGGGAATATCTCACCATGAAAATGCAATGCAGTCTTCAGGCACCCTGCTATGCAGGAGGAGCTGAGCAGATTGATATATAGTTTTATGGGACAACATTCAGTATAACTTCTGATTTATTTGTTTAAATGGGTTTTCCGTGTTAGTTATTGATGGCTTGATGGCAGGATAAGTAGGTTAACAATATCAGACCATGGGGGTCTGAAACTCAGCACCACCACAATTAGCTGTTCTTGGTAGACACCAGTTCTGGAAACTATACAGTTGACGGATCCACAAACCGAAGTATAATTCCTGTTATTTGTTTCTACCATTTGTACCTCACTGAAACCTTTTTAATTTGACTGGAATAACCTTTAAATACAACCTGAGCTGTATTAATCTGTCTACAGTAAGCTCCCCCTAGTGGCAGCCAGAATTTTACTAATAAAATCAGGATTCAGTGCTGAACACAAAAATCTCTGTCCTCTATAAAGTTATTTTATGAAAGGAATCAGTACAGAATGTTTCTTGCAGCTGTTTCTTAGTTATATCTGTTTCTGTTCCCACAGGTATTGTCAAGGAAATAAATGCAAAGTCTGGAAGATCTAGGTAATGGAATCAAATTAAAGGAAATTAGCACTCTAAAAATTTAACATAGATTCTTTTTTCTTTTAGGAGAAATGCTCCTTGTGACGAAACAAACCCATCACAAGTAAGTTCAAGCATGCATACTGTATGATTAGTAACCTTTAACTGTACAGATTGGACATGGTAAATAGCTCATGCTTGCCAACTCTCCTGGAAGTTACCTGGCAAAAAGGGGAGACATGCTGGACTCCTGAAAGAGCTGGAAGATCTCCCAGGCACTGCAGAAGCCTCCCAAAAAGCAGTTTCTTATGTAGGTAGTTTTCATCACTTTCAATGTCCTTTGAACGTTGAGGGGGCTGTACCTCAAAGGGTGGGTCCTACAAAAAGACCTACAAAAAGTGGGTGTGGTTATGAAACAAATTTGGCACTAATATTTCTACTGGAATCCACTTCTGGAAAGTTGGCAAGTATGAAATAAACCCTCTCTCATCATAAATGATTTAAAATATTGTACACTACCATTGGAGCCTGTATTCTGATATATTAAAGGGGTTGTGCCATAAACTACTTTTCACTCTGAAGTTTATTCTTGTCAAGTACTTTAGCTCCCATTCCTCTTTAAAAAATGTTTCCCCTTTTTTTTCAAATGTACGTCATTTGTAGTTTTCTCTTATCCCCCATGCTTGAATCCTACTTCCTGGTTTGTCATGTGACTACTGTCCCATCATGCTTTAGGGCAGTGATATGTCTTCAGACATTAGCAGGGCATGTGACACTAACCATGTAATTTTCTACCTCCACATATTCAAAATGCTCTGTAACTGGGTATATCTATCTATCTATCTATCTATCTATCTATCTATCTATCTATCTATCTATCTATCTATCTATCGTTTGTCTATCCATCCATAACTGACATATAACTGACGTTGCACATAGAGGAGTGGTTATTGAAGGGAAGGAAAAGAAGCGCTGTGAGCATGTGCGTCCTGTATTACAAGCAGGGTTGCCAACCGTCCGTAGATTTACGGACAGTCCGCAAAAAACGGGTGTTTTCTTCTGCCGTCCGGCAGAAAAAAACACTGCCCGTAAAAACTGTTCCCAAATCCAGAATTCTGCACTGCGCATGCGTGAGCAGTGCCAGGAGATGAACGAGAGCCGATGCTGGCTAGGAGAGAAGAAGAGGACCTGTGACTAAGGGAGGAGGAGTACCACTGCCCACCAATGAAAATGCGGCAATCCTTCACAGTTTCCTGCTACTTTCCCGCTCCGCGCAGTCAGTGATCACATGGAGACTGCGGGCAGGCCCAGTGGGAATCGGGACTGTGCAGCTGAGAAACGGGCAGCGGAGGCAATGTGAGCCTGGTGAGTAAGCCTTGCAGGGTATCCACCCTGGCATCCATCACATCACATCTCCCCAGTGTCTTATAGCCCCATGTGCTGTCCAGCCTGCGCTTCATCTATGGCCATATGTGATGTTGTGTGACAGGACTGGGGGCCCTATAGGGAATAATTTAAACTACTGGGGTACTATGGGGGCTATTTAAACTACTGGGGACACCATGGGGGATATTTAAACTACTGGGGGCATCATTGGGGGGTATTTAAACCACTAGGGCACTATAAGGGGCCATTTAAACTATTGGGGGGCACTATGGGGGCTCTTTCCACTACTGGGGACACTATAGGGGGCCATTTAAACTACTGGGACCACTACAGGGGACCATTTAAACTGCTGGGGTGCAAAAGGGCGCTGTTTAAGCTGCGCTGGCCACTTCAGGGGACCATTGAAAGGGGTTATCCAGCTTCTAATATTGATGATCCATCCTCAGGATAGATCATCAATATCTGATCGGTGGAGGTCCAACATCCAGGACCTCCACCAATAATCTGTGAGACAAGTAGGCAGCATGTCGTCTCCAATGGAGCGGCAGTGTAGTGTAATTGCTCAGTTGAATGGAGCCGGTGTCTGTATTACACCACACTTACAAGACAAAGTGCGGTGTAATGTAGAAGAAGCATCGCTTATAAGGTGCGTCGCCTCCTCTTCAGACAGCTGATAGGCGGGGGTGCTGGGTGTCGGACCTCTGCCCATCAGATATTGATGACCTATAGGTCATAAATATTAGGGTCTAGACAACCCCTTTAAGCTGCTTGGGGCACTATAAGGGAGCATTTAAGTTACTGGGTGCATTATAATTACTGGGGGCACTATATGGGACCATGATAACTACTGGGAACACTATAGAGGGCCTTATTACTTTTGGGAGCCCTATGGGTGTTTTTATAACTACTGGAGACACTTTGAGGGCAATTTTGAGGGCGTGGAATGGGGGCGTGGTCTCTAAAAAGAGGCGGGTTGTATGTCCATAAAAATTTTAGGCTGTCCATGATTTTTGGCTAAGTTGTCCAGAAAAATTTAAAAGGAAGGTTGGCAACCCTGATTACAAGGCTCCACTACTGGACGTAACCAACAGCAACAGGAATCGAAAGGGCACAATGGCAGGTTAATAAGTTTATAATAAGGCAGTTTTGATAAATTATGGTATTTGGGGAAGGTGATATAACAGTGTTGGTCAGGATACATTTTTATTAGTGGCACAACCTCGTTAGCACATAAATAAATACTTTAAACTAGTTAATGTAAAACGTACATAGTACAGAAGACAAAGAGAACACCAGTGCCAAATGTACAAAGTGCCGCCAAGTGTCACAGGCACCCTGTGCTTCTGCCTTACAGAGAGAGATTGAAGTCGCAGTTCTAATACTCTGCTGGAGCGAGACTCAGAGCATTGCTGCTGACCCTGAAAGATGAGGGGCAGGGAAAATGAGCCAGATCAGTTTCATAGCCCTCTGAGAAAATCAGATCAGTGTCACCATCAAGCGAGAGATTCACAACCTGCTGATAGACTGAATGTGATCTGAGTGAAAGCCCTCTGTTGGCGGAAAGCGGTATAGCATGGTGGCGTATTAGCAGCAATGGCATTCTGATAGTCCCTGTTACCAGTGTTCTGTCTGCCCCAGTTGAATTATGGGAAACACAGCATGGCCCCATAAAATGTTATGAAGACATCTGTAAAGGCAGAGGGATTTTATGAGCCATGATCTGCGGAGTGTGCTGTAAACCCAACCTTACATGCTTCAGAGACTACTAGCATCTGCTCCCATCCATTTCTTAAAGGAGAATACAATGCATTTTCCAAGAACAACTTCATTGCTCAATAGGCCTTTGTTATAGGGAAACTGCCATGTCTGGCATGTAGAGGATGTCCCGTTAGAGATATATATAATTCTTCTTACTGTAAGAATCTTCTCCACATTGGCCAGTCCTGCTTGGCATGTTCTCCACATTGGCCAGTCCTATGGCTGGGCCTGAGCGATGGAGCCTCCATGTGGCAAGACTGGATATTTTACACATAGCAGTCTCTATGTACCTAAACCTTTAAATGATTCTTGTTAAAGGGATTATCCCATGATTAATGTAAAATATCAAAATCAGACATGACAATCTCTTTCTAACACAGCTAGAACCAGCCCTGTACCTCACATAGATCCAGAGATCTCCACATTCATTGTTCTGCTAGATTTATATCAAGCTGACAGCTCAAGGGGAGTTTCCTTTCTCAGGGGGCGTGTCTTGTTTCTGCAGTTCTCTCCCTATCACAGCTCAGGAGGAAGTTGAAGGATGAAACTGAGCAGGTCAAAGAAAGAAGATAAAGAACAAACAGTAGGTGGCGCTATACAGATACATTATTGTATTGAATAAATCAGTAGCAATAATACATGTTTAATTACATGTAATTACAAAGTACTCAGATCCAGGTGCTGTTTTGAAAACTTTACAGTATTTATTGTGGGATAACCCCTTTAAAGCACTTATCCAAAGTCTATAATGCCCCCCAAAACGCCATGTTTTGATCCGCCCGACAGGGAGCAGAGTAAGTATAACCTGTATGTGCTGCCTGGGCATTTTGGGGCATATTATAGGGGTTGGATAACCAGATTAAAGAATGAATGGCCCAAAGCCATTTCTTAGTTATATTTCTTTCCTGGAATGCTGGGAGACAACCTATATGGACGTTACAGCCTCCGACTTACTTATCAGTCTTTAAAAACAAATCCGCCTAGTAATGCAGAATACAGGATAAGGCCCCTTGCACACATCTGTATGCCCCCCGAGACATACGCTCCGTGAGCAGGCCATATCGGGCCGCCCATGGGGCTATTGTCCTGCACTCATATGATCTTATGAGTGCAGGACAATAGCCCCCCGGGCAGCCCGACTTGCACAGCATCATTGTAATCAATGATGCTGTGCACTCCCGTGCGCACGATCAATGCCGCTCTGGGACATATGGCCCGCTCACGGAACGTATGTCTCGGAGGGCATACGGTCATGTGCAAGAGCCCTAACTGTGCAGATTTACCATTCAGGAGTCATGGGTGTCAGCTTCTCTAGGAGCAATGTAATAAGAAACATCGGAAAAGAACTTTTAGAATCTTCACAGAAGAAAATACCTTAAAGAGTAACTAAACTTAATCAAGTAACTAATCAAGTGTTCTTTTTAAATGTCCCAAATGCCCTAAAAATAATTTTTCCAATATACTATATTTATTGATTTTGAATTTTTACTATAGATATTTCCCTCCGAAAGCTCTGATTTCCTGCACACTTTAAATTCACTAATCTCCAGACAGGAGCAGCAATGTGTGCTCCTGCCTGTACACCATTCTCTACGGCCCCATTGACAGAGTGCACAGTCCGTACTCTGTACACCGCTGACAAGTCATCGATGTGGAGAATGGTGCGCAGGAAATCAGGGCTTTCGGGGGGAAATATCTTTAGTAAAAATTCAAAATCAATGAATAAAGTATAATATAAAAATTATTTTTATGGCATTTTTGTTTTGTTTTGTTTTTTAGAAGTGATGCATGTCCAGGTTATACTAACAGGATAAGCAGTTATCAAATACACCTTACGCCGCTTATCCTTAGGAGTAACAGATAATCAGACAGATTGATATCCATCATGCTGGAGTCTTTGTGCCCTGTCACAGATATGCTGTCGGGCTAATCGTATCCACTTTGCATTGGCTACTGCCTTATGTCCAGGTTGGCCACACATATTAGATTTGTTCCCGAAAATGATTGACTCCCTCATTGCACCTAAGACCTAATTTTTTTAAGTTAAGAAAAAGTATCATAACTCAGGAAGGGAGCCTTGGAACAACATTTTAGGTGAACCACAGCTATGGGTGTATGCAAACAGTTTGATAGGGAGGTTACTGGTGACAGATTCTCTTTAAGGCTATTTTCACACTACTACTTCTTTTTGCTGGATCCGTCAGGGTTCAGCAAAAACGCTTCAGTTACTGATAATACAACCGTCTGCATCCGTTATGATCGGATCCCATTTTATTATCTTTAACATAGCCAAGACGGATTCGTCATAAACTCCATTGAAAGTCAATGGGGGACCGATCCGTTTTCTATTGTGTCAGACTGTATCAGAAAAAACGGATCCGTCCCCATTGACTTGCATTGGGGGTCATGACGCTCTCAGTCCCCATTGACTTGCATTGGGGGTCAGTTGCTCTCCGATCTGGAAACGCAACTAAACTAAACAGAATGTTCCAAAATGCATTTCCATTCTGTTCAGTTCAGTTTTGTCCCCATTGACAATGAATGGAGACAAAACTGAAGCGTTTTTTTTCTGGTATTGAGCCCCTATGACAGAACTCAATACCGGAAAACTTAAACGCTAGTGTGAAAGTAGCCTAATAGGTGTAGTAGCCCAGAACATGGTCACTGCAAAAAGTTAACTGTTATTATGTTGTATTGTTGAGTAAAAGTGTTCTGATTTACTGTATTTGTGCACCCAGCAGAATTGTATGGATAAGTCAGGGTTAACACCTTAACTCAACCCCTTTTAGGTTGCTAGTAAAGGAGGCGGCGGCAGGAGGACAGAGAAGGAGCCAGGACCCAGCGCTGGGCAGCAGGTAACAATGCTTCCCTTTGCAGGTCTGACTAGGAGGGGTGTCTGTCCAAACCCACCCAAAAGGCGGCCAACCACTTTAAACCGAAACTTTTAACTAGGAATGCTACTCTGTTTTTCTTATGCCATCCCCCTACTGGAGGTAGATTGCAACCTTTTTATGTTTTAAAAAGTCACAGAGGAAAATATGAAGTTACTATCATTAACATAGCTAATCAAACTCAACTTCTCAAAACTGGAGTGAGTGGTGTAAAAACTGAAAAAGTCACACATCTTTTTGCACACGTACACCCAGAAAGTTGATAAAAAACATATTTTGTGACTTTTGAAGCCAGAATTCTGGAGTGCAGTCCCCCTATGCATGTAATGAATATCATAATTCACTATAGACTTTAAAGTAACATCTGAATGCATAACAGACTTGAAAACTGCTGCAAAACATCATCAAAAATGCTAAAGATTAATAAAAAAAAAATAAAGACTCTGCACGAAATCAGCCTAAAGAGGGCTAGAAAATTGATAGTCTGCCCTTAGGATAGGACATCATATTGGTAGGAGTCCGGTTCATGGCACTACGATGGTCAGCTGTGTGAAGGAGATGCGCTGTTTGGGTGAGCATCTTCATTGAGGTATATAGTGTTATAGTTCCATCATATATCTCTGTCCTTCCTACTTATGGCCTCTCTATGAGGGTATCTGATAGCCCCCAGGCACTAACACCTAGTCACAACTACTATCTTTGTAACACTGATAGCTAAGGTCAGCTCTAATGATCCACAAAACACGTACATTGGACGTGTGTTCCACATTTTCCTGTTTGTTCACGTTCTGCCGTATGTTTGCTAAACGGACAATAGGACATGGTATATTTTTAATTTATTTGGAGGGACAGCAGAAGGGGCGTACGGATGCAGACAGTACGCAGCTGCATTTTTTGGGTCTGCATCCCATCCGCAAAAAATGTGGATCAAATTTGGACCAAAAATACAGCCGTGTGCATGGGGGTAGAATCACGGACGTGGCTCAAGAAAGATTCAGAATTACTTTGTGACCCATTTAGAGGGGAGAGATTTCCATTCAAATGATTGGACGTGTTATATCATTACTAAGCTTAAATGCAATACACCCCTATATAGATTTTACCCTGATTATATCAGTGACTAGTGGGTATTACTGAAAAGGGGCAAACTCCTGGGTGCAGGCAGACATCTAGTGGCAAACAATCTTTCTAATATGGCTGCATGATAAAATGAGCTCCAGTTGCCCCACGTCTTTGCTATAAAACTATGTATCTGGCTCCTGCATGTAAAAAATCCGAACACGTCTCTAAGGTTTTTCAATCTGAATTCCTGGACCATTTCAATAACAGCGCCACCTTGTGGCTGATTTTGGCATTTTTTCCTCAAAATAATTTTCTGCTTTGGCTACAAAAATTTATGAAGATTTTAAATGTAAATTGCATTAATTTGTGCCTCAGATACGTTTATAAATAATCTTTTGACCCTTTATTTTAGCTTGATCAAGTAGTATTTGTTTAACCATGAAGTAACATATATTATTGCAGAAAATAAATATTAATTGTAGAGCAATAACTATTTTAAAATAACTAGTTTAAAATAAAAAGACTGGGGAATACATTAAATGTGTGTTAATTATGACAGTGCATAGATACAAATACACACACATAAGCATGCTATATCTTTATACCTACCTCACAATATAATATTATAGTATTTATTTAAAAAAGGAGGTTTAACTCTGCCAGGAGAATGACCATAAGCTACCAATTAACTGCTACAAGTAAGTACCCTGTCTTTAATTTTAGTTTTTTTACAGTAATCTGATAAAAAATAATAATAATAACAATAGTAATACAATTAATAACAATACAATTAATTACAGAAGATGGATATACACATATAAAAATATGAATAACAGTATAAAATTAATATTAATTACAATATGTGGAAACAAAAAAGCAGGAGGATAGAAAGACTTGATATAATTTCCATCTTATTCTGAACAATGTTTATATATATATTTAATGTTTCACTATTGTTATAGAAAAATTGTTTATTTTCAGCACATTTAGAAATTTGCACACAAAATTAATTTCTATTATATTGCAGCACTAAACCTATCCATGAGCAGGTATAGTATTTCCTGAAAATATTATATATGAGGTTATATTCCAATATGAAATGATAGCATTTTCAGTAAGAATATCTTTAATGGATGAGTAAAAAATGTGTAAACAAAAGCAGAAATAATAATGCAATTATTATTAATAATAATATTAATAGTTATTATTATTAAAATACATGAAATTATATTTAACTATAAAAGATGATTATAAAAAAATACACCTAATAAAAGGGCTATTGGATCCTTATATATTACAGAAATCAGTTCCTAAATGCAGAAACCGATCTTCATATGAATGATTAACTATTCCTGCTACATTTAGAAACTGATTGTAACCTCGCGAGGAATTAGTTGGGGGTGATTGTGAGAATTTTTATTTGCATATTTGTATCTTTTTAGTTCTTGTTTGTTTGTTTCTCAGTTTCCAGAATACAGTTTGTACTGTTTTATGCTCGTGTTTTATCTTATGCTGATTAATCTATAATTAAACTTTAGGTGAACTTACAAAAAAAATAATTCAAGACAATCAGCCCTATGATGATAAGTTATATGACATTACAAAGAGAAGAAGGAGCAAATCGATCATTTGGGTGACACTGTAGTATTGTGATATAGAGATGTTTTCTTAAAATGTGCAAATTAAAAAAAACATTATTTTTTAATTATTATTATTTAATATTTAAAAATTATTTTCTCATTTAGGTCTTCAAAATGGGAATTATTCTTACAGGCTGCGAATCTTGGACCTGGCGAATTGAATCCATGAACTCTACATCGGATCTGGTATCAGATATCAATGACAGAGCCAATATTAAAATAGTTATTTCACACAAAAGAAAGTAGCAGCAAATGGTATTTTTTATGTGAGATTATTTTTTACATGATCCTTAATGTTTCATATAGCTCTAAATGACTGTACAATGTATTCCACTGCTAGAAACATGATCAGTCAGGTATCAGGCAAGTCTATAGAAAACCCTTTTTATTGTATTCAAGATGGTGACTTTCAATACAACATCAGGAAAAGAACACACATTGGTAATGATGGAATAATGATGGAATAATATTAATTCTTACAGATATTTGGGTGATTTATGACCTATAACCCAGCATTTATGGATTATTGGAATGAATAGGTTATCTGTACATTATAATGTAGGATTCCAATAGAGAACTCAACAAAGGTTATGTTACGTGACGTAAGTATAACAGAACATGTATATTGTCTTCCTCCATAATGTTCAATTTCGGAGACTTTTGTTGTGGTAAAGGGTTTCCTAAAATGCATATTAAAACCATAGCAGAAGACTTGCACAGGAAGGCTAATGACATGAGCTTCTTCACCACACGGTGGTGCTATTGCACAAGTCAAGATGAGATTGCAGTGCAGTGTAGTCTGATGACTGCTCCTTTTTATCATATGGTTGTATTTTTGGTCCATGTTAACTGCATTATTTTTTTTTTTTTATGAAAAAAATTGACTACTTAAAATCTAAGTAATCAACATGATTTACCTAGAGTTGATTTTTACTGATCAGGACATAACATACATGGTCAAATATGCGATTTTTTTAATACTACTTAAACTACTCTATGCTTTATAGCAATTAACACTTTTTTTGGGGGGCGGGGGTTGAGAGACGGGGACTAATATGGGCTCCAACCAGTGGCTCTCCATCTATTTGGAAGCTGTAGAATCTATTGTGCAGCTAGTGGAATCATGAATGTCATTAGAATCAAGGACGGACTGGGAACTTAAAGTGGCCCTGGAAAAAATCCTAAAAGTGGCCCCATTTTGAAGTCAGGTCCAAACTGGAAGGCAGGGACATCAATATCATATTGCGGCACATTATACCGCCCCAACAGAGCCAAATACTACAGTCCATCACAAAATACTGCCAGCAGCACAAAATAAATCCCCAAATACTTCCACTGACAGGCCATGAGGAGGTCCCAGGCTGCCCCCAGGGCAGTGGCCCACCAGGAAATTTTCCTGTAAGGTCTATGGCCAATCCGCCCCTGATTAGAATTACTAAGGCTCCGTTCACACTTGCAGCGTGATTTCTTTAATAAATGATGCAATGCTGGATTGTCCGACAGACCCAACTGACTTATATTGGAGTCCATGGGGGTTTTGTCATGCTGTACGTCATTTTGATGGGGAGATTAGCATCGCAAGTTATGCTGTTCATCCCGTCAAATATCATGGAATCTGTAATGAAAGCTCTTAATGGAGAAATTGACACTGATGTAAGTGTAGCCTAAAATGAGACATAACCATGTAACTGATAGTTAAAGGGGGTCAGTAATCCTCTGTTTGAAGAACCACATCACTCTCAGATCTTCATGGGAAAACTAAAGGGGCCTTCTAGTACTCAGAACCCCTCTCCCTGGGGGAGTATGTGTATATCCCTATACCATGAACTCCTTCTAGTAGTGCCACCAATAAATTGTTACATTCACAAAGGGGTGTTCCAGTGGGATAACTATTTTTATATGAATGAGTTAAAAAATATAAGGCATTGCTAAACCGTACAGATCCCCCGTCAACCATGTTCTGACACTTACTGTTGTTCTCCACTTCCTGGTCCCTGGCTTGGGGTATAATCCATAACCATCCTTGACCATATTTCATAATCTTAACCCTATCCCACCAGGTATTAATTGGCAAGGTAAGCTAGTATAATTGGGGTTGGAGGACACCTCCTCACTTGGAAAACCCACTCTACACAATCCTGTTTGCTCCTAACATTTAATAATGTCTTCTCCTTTCAGTATTCAGTATGGCACAACTCTTCCCATCATATGTAACATGGCATGCAAGCTAGAAAAGGTTGGGGACCTCTGATCCCACATAAAGGATGTAAATCCATGCTTCAACACTAGGAGGCGATAAAGATCTCCTAAATTTCTATAATCTTTTGTTGTGGTCGCAGTAATTAGAGCTCTATAAAGATTGGCTTTAAAAATCAATCCCAAAAATATTGAAATGTCATTCTACAGCCTCTAACATTTCTATAGATACCAAATACATACACCTTCTGCAATGTTTATTGGTAATATTACAATTTATAGAAAAAGATTACTATCCAACACTAGATGGTGCTGTAGGAGAACCACATTGGGTTCTGTATTAGAATAGTCCTCTGTGCTGATGATATCGAGGTAATTATCAGCCACCAGACAGCACACTGATTGTTATCTACCCTCAAGTCATTGAAAGCTCATACAGGAAGGTGAATGAGAACAGACTGACAGGCTGATTGCATGCTGCTTTAATAATATACACTGCTTAAAGGGGTTGGACACTTTCTGGCTACTGTGTATGTAAGATGACTATATGACACTAGACTTTGTTGATATTCTGTGCCGTTTGCTATATTTCAGAGGTCATGTCCCCTTGTTGGGCAAATCTTCACAGGAGACCTGTCCATAAGATGGCCACTGATAGAGAGTCATGTGACCAAGCAAAACTAACTCCAGACACATCACTCAGCCTTCTTCCCTCAAATACATCACATCTGCCCTTGTCACTTGCAATGTTGAGAGTTTAGTGCAGGTGTGGTCTGTTTTCATGGTGGAGACTGAGTGATTTGCCTAGTCACATGACCCTCCATCAGCGGCCATTTTATGCACAGGACCTCTCTGTGTACAGCACAAAAGACATGGCCAACAGGGGAGAATACCTTCTAAAATATAGCAAATTACAAAGACTATTAAGAAAGGCTATATTAGTAAGTGCCATATAGTTATCTTACAAACACATTGGTCATCAGAAGCCAGAAAGTGGCCAGCCCAAGTATCACAGTATAACCCCAAGACATTTAGGGTATGGCCACGCTGTCAGGTTTCTGCATGCAGTTTTGGAAGCTAATATCAGGCGTGGATAATAAATGGAGCATACAGGACAGATAAAACTTCTCTATTTTTTTACTTCATTCTTGGTTTTGACTACTAAAACTGAATCAGGAACCCTGACCGCTAGGGTGGCCAGGCGTCCGGTTTTAGGCCGGGCAGTCCGGTTTTCAGGCTCCCTGGCCTCCGTCCAGCACAGGGCCTGGACGGAGACAGGGATGTCCACCCTTTCAGTAGCACACACTCAGACAGCAGCATTGTGCTATCTGAGTGTGAGCAGCAACTGACTGAGGCTTCTCTCACGCCCAGTCAGTCACTAGAGCCCACAGACATGGCTCCCTGTGGCTGACTGAGGGGGAGAGAAGCACCCTGGCCAGGGCCGGGACTAGGGGTAGGCGGGGGAGGCGACCGCCTAGGGCGCCATCTGGAGGGGGGCGCAGCCACAGCAGGGCTCCAGATGGTCGCAAATGCGACTTAGATTTTACAAATGGCAACAAGACTTTTTAGTCTTGTCGCCATTTGCGCCTGGACCCGACCGCATTCACTGAACATGGAGCAGATAAAATAAAAAAAATCTCTCACCTGTCCTGCGCTCCGGCGCTCCTCTGTCTTCCGGGTGGCTCTGCACTGTCCTGACAGCGTACAGCGTCAGGACGTAGTGCGCGCACTCTGACCTGACGCTGCACGCAGCGCCGGGAGGACAGAACTGCGCTGGACCCGAAGAGGAGCCGCGGCGCAGGACAGGTAAGAGATTTTTTTATTTTATTCTGATGGGCGCAGAGTGGGCACAGTGGGCTGATCTGAGGTCTGATGGGGCCACAGTGGGCTGATCTGAGGTCTGATGGGGCCACAGTGGCCTGATCTAAGGTCTGATGGGGGCACAGTGGGCTGATCTGAGGTCTGATGGGGGCACAGTGGGCTGATCTGAGGTCTGATGGGGGAAAGTGGGCTGATCTGAGGTCTGATGGGGCCACAGTGGGCTGATCTGAGGTCTGATGGGGGCACAGTGGGCTGATCTGAGGTCTGATGGGGCCACAGTGGGCTGATCTAAGGTCTGATGGGGGCACAGTGGGCTGATCTAAGGTATGATGGGGGCACAGTGGGCTGATCTAATGTCTGATGGGGCCACAATGGGCTGATCTGAGGTCCGATGGGGCCACAATGAGCTGATCTAAGGTCTGATGGGGCCACAATGAGCTGATCTGAGCATTTTTTACTGGCACATTATGGGAGGCATTATGGGGCATCTGGTGGCACTATAGGGGCATTATTTTGGGGCCCCACTGGGGAATGGAGCACTATGGGGGGCATCTGTTAACGCTAAAGGGGCATTTTTTTACTGGCGCATTATAGGGGGCACTATGGCATCTGGCACTAAGGGGGCAATTTTTATTGGCACATTATGGGGGAGAGGAGCACTATAGGGGCATCTGGCGGGGGCAGCAAGAAGGGGCATTTTATACTGGCATACATTATGGGGACATTAGCTCAACTGCAGGCACTAAGTGGGGGTATTTCTTGTTCTGTCATATTACAAGGTGAATTATTACTACTTGGGGGTATTATGGTGAGCTTTACTACTACTGGGGGCTATGGGGAACACGATGTCTAGTATGGGCACTATGGGGGCATTACTATTAAGTGTGCTCTGGCAGATAATTATTTCTATTGGTGGGATTTTGGGGAGCACTGTTACTTTGGGGGGCACCCTGGCACAGTATCAATTTAGCACAATTATTTTTGGGGGACATTATCTTTATACTATTAGTGTCCGGACGCAGTTATTTTTTAGGGGACTCTGTGCCAATAATTGTTGTAGGGGGCACTATCTGTGTGGTAGTTGTATTTTTCAGGGGACAGTTTCTGCAGTATAGTATTAGGGGGCACAGTATTGGGGGTGGCAGGATGAGGTGTTCAGAAGATGTGAAGATGATGGAAATGTGGGAAACTAATGTCTGTTTGTATCTCTGCAGATACGAGAGATGGCTAAAAAATCTTCATGGCGGTCTGGTCCGAATGGAGAAGATGAGGAAAGAGAACGTCTACAACAAAGGTGACATCACTGGATGTAAGAGGTATGGGGCGCTATGTAGGAGAGGAGATGCTCCGGCTCCTCCCTCTGCCATTTGCAGAAGGAGGATTCAGAGCTGGGTGAGGATAGCCAAGGGGGGCAGCAGGTCACGGGTGGGTGGCAGATGGTGGTGGGGAACCACAGGCCTTGAGTATTATTTGAGGAGAGGGAAGGAGCTTCCTTGCTGTAGCCTGCTGTTGTCTATTGTATAATGTGAGGCAGGCAGTGCAGCCAGGACACGTCCTCCCCTCTCTGTATGATGTGTACAGGCGGGACTCAACAATATCATTTCAGCTGTACAGTGTTTGCTGGGAGTGGCCTATTATATTTAGGAGGGGCTTATAATAATGGGCCGGGCCAATTTGGGGGGCGCCATTTGACTAGTTTGCCTAGGGCACCAAACTGCCTAGTCCCGGCACTGACCCTGGCTGCCTCCAGCTCACCTTCCCCTCAGAAAGGTCTTCCCACTCCTCCCCCCGTTTGTTTTCTGCCCGGAGATGGGGGCATGGCTTCACGGGGTCATGGCCAGTGAGGTTTGGCTTTTTGGGGTGAAGCCAGTGGCCACCCTACTGACCTTGTGACTGTACCCTTAAACTTCAGGGATATCATTCTGTCCAGTTAGGAAGCATGAACGATTGTGAATCAAGTTCGCCTGGTTTGGTAAAAGTGACAACAGGTGCGCTGGAGAGGAAATACCAAGCAAACCCCCAAGAAAGGAATAGTTTTGCATATGGTGGTCACATTACTCTCTATTTATCATTCCTGACTGATTCTTCTCTAGTTTTGCTACTGGTAGTTTGAGGTGGTACCTACATCCCAATCACGTTATACAGGTGTTCCTCCAGGATGGTACAGCCATACGTGCCACCAGAAGACGGTGTGCTGTGTCTTCCAGCACAGTCTTAATACTATGGAGATGATACCAGGACCCTGGCTATTACACAAGGAGAGCTGTACAGGGCTGTAGAAAGGCATCAACCCAGTATCAGGACCGGTATCTGCTCCTTTGTGTGAGGAGGAACACGGGGAACATTGTCACAGCCCCATAGAATGAACTCCAGCAAGCCCACCGTTAGGTCCTCTTTACAGATAAGAGCGGGTTCACACTGAGTTCACTTGTGAGACAAGAATAAGTCTGGAGTCACCATGGTGAACATTTTGATGAATGCAGCATCATCTAGCATGAATGGTGGGGTGGTGGATCAGTGATGGTCTGGCGAGGCATATCCTTGTAGTATTGCAAAACCTCCACATGATCGCCAATATTAACCTGACTACTGTTGGGTATCAGGATGAAATCCTCAGAACCACTGTCAGACTTTACAATAATACAGTGGGCCATGGGTTCCTCCTGGTGCAGAACAATGCCCAGTCTCATGTTCTTGGATGATGAAGGCATTGATACTATTGACTGGTCCTCATGTTCCACAGACCTGAATCCAGATGAGCCTCTGGGTCATTCTGTAGAAGTGCATCTGACGCCAGCAAGAAGTGCCACAGACTGTCAGGAGCTCACTGGTGCCCAGATACAGGTCTGGGAGGAGATCCCTCAGAACACCATCCGTTGTCTCGTTAGGAGCATAGTCCGATGTTGTCGGTGTACTGTACACACTACTGAGTCACATTACGAATTGCTGTGATGAAAATTATGCAGATTGGATCCATCTGTGACTTTAATTTTTGTGGTGATTTGGAATCTTGTCCTCAATTGGTTGATGACTTGGGTTTTCATTGACCATTGATACATAATGTGTCCTCAATAAATTACACATCAGCAAAGATTTTCAGTTTGAATCTTTTGTCCATCAAGATGTAATTTAAGTGTTCCATTAATTTTTTGAGCAGTGTAGTAATCCACTTATATTGAATGCATGTGATAAAATATATTCTTTGTGAAAATTACCAATGTAGTCAAAAGCTATCTTCACTCTGGTGCACCTGGGGCCATGCAGCAGTGAATAGAGAGTGCACCCTTTTTTCCCCTCAGGGCACTCCCTGACTTTCTGGGTTCCTGCCTGGTGGTAGGTGACCTTTGTGGATGGCAGGGTGGAAGGGAGGAGGGCAAGTGCAGGGCCAGATAATGGCAATGGTGCAATGTTGGTGCAAAATCAGGTTTATAATCAGGCAAGTGTATGGATAACATATCCAGTGCCATATGCAGAGGTGGTTTAGGCAGTTCATAAGCAAAACACTGGTAGCATCCAGTCAGTGGTGTACATAGAGAACTAAGCGGCCCATGTAAAGGATCAAACCAGGCCCCCCACACAGGACAGAAGGGTTTCTGCCTAAACCCTTTTCAATGAACCTTGGGCCATTTTCCACTGCTTCATTTGCTAAAAGCTGTTCCTTTAGAGTAGGGGTGCACAACATTTTCTGGTTGGGGGCCACATTGTCAGACTGAACCAATGACAAGGGCTGAAAATAAAATTTAAATGGGTATTATCAACTGACATACTGTATTTATGGCATATTGTACATACAATTTATACCATTAATATCGAGTTTCAGTTCCAGGACTCCCATCTAATGGGAGAATACTTGAAAAATACATGTGTGCAGCCACATGACACAGACCTACATGTCTGTTACCAGATGGTTGGGGGCCACACAGAATGGTATTAAGGGCCGCAGGTTGTGCACTCCCGCTTTAGAGGGTAGAGTCCTGACTAAGTTTTCACCTCCAGTAGAAGAGGAGATAATACCAACTAAGACTGGGCCCCCTTTTGCCCTGGGCCCCATAGCAGTCATATGGTCTGCCACTGTGGTAGTTACACCCCTGCATCCAGTTCAGTCTCTCCAGAGTACACACTCAATACTTCTACAGCTAAACATAGCATATCCAACAGTAATATGGCTGACTCTGAGTCTCTCTCTGTCAGATCCCAACTTCAATGCATTCGCAAAGTCTTCCCTTTCACTTGTTGTGGTCTTGTGCTATTAGGTTCCCCCATCAGTCTGCACTCAATACCTCTTAATGACAAAGTGAAAAGAGAATGTTAGAAATGTGTGCAAATGTATTAAAAATACAAATATTTGTGTGAACATAAGTATTCAAACCCTTTGCTACGACACTTGAAATTTAGCTCTGGGGGACTCACATTTGTCTTCATCATCCTAAAAATGTTTCTACACCTTGATTGGAGTCCACCTGTGGTAAGTTCAGTTGATTGGACATGATTTGGAAAGATATACTGCTGTCTATATAAGGTCTCACAGCTGACAATGCATATCAGAGCAAAAACCAAGCCATGAGAAGGAAAGAACTGCCTATAGAGCTCAGAGACCGGATTGTGTGGAGGCACAGATCTGGAGAAGATTGCAAACAACTTGTGCTGCACTGAAATTTCCCAAGAGCACAGTGACCTCCATAAATTTATATACTTAAATTGAATAAGTTTCGAGCAACCAGGACTCTTCCTAGAGCTGGCCGTTCCACTAAACAAAGTAATCGGTTAAGAAGGGCCTTGGTAAGAGAGGTGACCAAGAACGGTCACTCTGGCTAAGCTCCAAAGATCCTGTCTGCAGATGGGAGAAACTTCCAGAAGGTCAACCTTTACTGCTGCACTCCACCAATCTAGGCTTTATGGCAGAGTGGCCAGAAAGAAGCCTCTCCTCAGTAAAAGGCACATGAAAGTTAAAAAAAAAAACACCTAAAGGACTAAAGACTGTGAGAAATAAGATTCTCTGGTCTGATGAAAAAAGATTGAACTTCTTGGCTGAATTCTAAGTGTCATGTCTGGAGGAAACGAGACACTGCTCATCACCTGCCTTATATCATCCCTACAGTGAAGCATGATGTAGGGCAGTAGGGTCTTTTTCAGTGGCTGGGGCAGGGGGACTGGTCAGGTTGAGGGAAAGCTGAATGTACAAAGTACAGCTCTGGACCTCTGACTGGGTCTAATAAGACAATGACACTAAGCACACAGCCAAGACAACACAGGAAAGACTTAGGAACAATTTTGTGAATGTACTTGAATGGCCCAGCCAGAGGCCTGAATTTAACCCAGCTAAACATCTCTGGAAAGACCTGAACATGGCTGTCCACTGACGTTTCCCATCCAACCTGACAGAGCTTGAGAGGATCTGCAGAGAAGGATGGCAAAGAATCCCCAAATCCAGGTGTGCAAACCTTGTGGCATCATACCCAAGTAGACTTGAGGCTGTAATCACTGCCAAAGGTGCTTCAACTTACTCCTGAGTAAAGGATCTGAATACTTACGTCAATGCTATAGTTTTTCCTTTTCAGTAAATTAGCAAAGATTTCGAACATTCTGTTTTCACTTTGTCATTTTATGTTGTGGTCTTGTGCTAAAATAACAGAAAAATCAAGTTTTTCCCATCATTCTGCACACAATATCCCATAATGATAATCAATGACAATCCCTCCCCTCCCCTACACTAGGGGAGTATCACACAGATACTCATATATTTAGTGTACACAGAAGGGGGAGGGGAGAGATTGTCACTGGAAATGAAGTAGTTAATAGGAGAAGGGGTTCTTCACTGCAGGACTCAATTCAGTGCACAATTACATAAAGCAGACAGAGGATGCCAGCTACTGTACCAACCACTGCCCCAGTCCTCCAGGGAGATAGTGGGTCCTGCCAGTAGGACTAGTGGTCGGATCCAAACAGCGGAAGGTGGTGGAGGGTGCTGGGTAAGCTACAGCAGACAGAGTTATGTTAGCTCTACCTGCCTGCACAGAGGTGGAGTTGACAGCCAGAGCCAGCAAAATACAGATGCGGTCCATGTACATCCCGCACTTTTTGCAGACCCCAATGAAAAAAATGCCTGTTCTTGTCTGCAAAATAGGACATGTATAATTTGTGGCTCGGCCACATGGATTCGGACGTTACACGGATGACATCTGTGTGCTATCCACATTTGTTCAAAACCCATAGAAACAAATGTAGTTCAGCCACGGGCCGAAAATATGGTCGTGTGAATGCACCCTTAAAGTACAAATACTGGGTCCTCCAGTGTGAAAGGCAGTTTTGTAGTACTGTCTGGTACAGGAGGGTTCTGAACTGGGCACCCCCTCGTAACACAGAATTCTCTAAAAAGGCATCTGCAGGCAGAAAATAATCCGAAATCGGACTCATTATATCTTGTAGATCATTGATTTTTACTACATCGGTTCTCCCAGTGTGCTAACAGACAACTGTCAATCACTGAGTAGGACCGCCTACTGGACTCCTAAGCAGTGTAAGCAGAGATCTAAATCAATAATTTACAGGTTATACTGAATCTTATCCAGCAAAACTCTATATCATTCTGTTCAGTTTAGATAGTATGTTCAATGTGACAGGTTCCTCAGGAGCCACCCCTTAGATAAGGGGTGCACAACCTTTTCTGGTTGGGGGCCACATTGTCAGACTGAAGGAATCCCAAGGGCCAAAAATAAAAGTTAAAGGGGTTGTCCGAGTTATGAAAAAAATATATAGTACTTTAAATCTGATGGGCAGCAATATATAACTAAGTTAAGCAAGTTTTAGGCAAAAAAAATCTCTATTTCCTCATTTCCCTGGTTCTCTTCTGGCCTTTGTTTACATGCAGTAATAACAATCTCTGCCCCTCCCCCCTCTCTGTAAAGGGAGTGAATACAAGTGCTGAGTGACATGTCTGCCTGTTGGGATACTCAGCAGCATGTTGTATGTGTAGGACTACAAGTCCCAGCTGTACAATGACACTGCTGATACACACAGGATCTCCCCCCTACCTGTACTTGTAGTTTGCATCTTCTCCAGATCAGCTCTGTGTCTGTAGGGTGAGGAGGGCAGATCCTGTGTCTCTTTACATCTGCAGCTGCTGTTCTAAAGCTTTCAGTGTGTTCTGGCTGAAGGGGTTAATGTTTTATCTGAAGGAATCCAGGGAGAGAGCAGATAGCAGCAGCAGCGGCAGAGGGGGGTGGGCGTGGCCACCACAGTGACGTCTCGTGTACAGGCTGTTATCTGATCTCTGAGGCTTGTGCACGAAACATCACACAGCAGGGAGATAAGCTGACATCACAGGTCATGTGACCCTGAGTTAAATCTAAGAAACCAGCAGCTTTAGGGCTCATGCACACGAACGTCCGCAATGCGCGGGCACTGACCATGAGGCCACCGCATGCGGATCGTGGACCCATTCACTTGAATGGGGTCCGCGATCCGCATCCGAGGGTCCGCACCGCAAAAAAGTAGTGCTTGCGCTACTTTTTTGCGGTGCGGAGGCACGGCCAGAAACACCACGGAAGCACACCGTAGTGCTTCCGTGGTGTTCCGATCCGTGCCTCCGCTCCGCATCTCCCGGATCGCGGACCCATTGAAGTGAATGGGTCCGCAATCCGTGATGCGGGCTGCACACGGCCGGTGCCCGTTTACTGCGGACCCACCGTATGCGGCCCGCAGCACGGGCATGGCCAGCACACGTTCGTGTGCATGAGCCCTTAGAAGCAGAAAGTGTATGGAAAAGCTGTTTTATTTGACTAGTTAGAAACATACAAAGGACAAAAAAATAACTCGGACAACCCTTTTAAAGGGGTATTACCAACTGATATACAGTATTTATGGTATATTGAACATACAGTATATACTATAAATGTCTGGTTACACCTCCAGGATTCCTATCTAATGGGAGAATACATGAAAAATGCATGTGAGCAGCCACAATACATAGACATACATGTCCGTTACCAGATGGTTGGGGGCCGCACAGAATGGTATCGAGGGCTGCAGATTGTGCACCCCTGCCTTAGATGTTACTCTTAGTAGTGACCATGGCAGCTAAGGGGCCTGACTGAGGGACAATTGCCCTCTCCCTCCCCACAAACTGATTGTGGGGTGTTGATGTATTGTCTTGGCCCCCAGAACTGCCATATTTGTGCAGATATTAGGCCCTAACACAACAAAAAACAAGCCTTACAAGACTCTACTGATGAAAATTTATAGTTACAGTGAGACACAAACAACATGTATATCTTTTTTCTTTTTAAAAGGGTTTTCATTGCTCAAACAGAAAAACCTATGAATTTGCATCTTTACTAATATACAGTACTTCAATGAATGGTGTCAAATTAAAAAAAGAAAACGGAATTGCAGGATTATTTCCAACTCCTCCCCCCCTTCCGGAAACAGTTGAGAAAAATAACAAGTTGCCCCAATTGCTACTGAAAAAATAAAACTAATAAAACTCGTCACATGAAAATGAAATCCTCATACAGCTATATTAACATTGAAAAATAAAAAATATGTTCTTAATTGAACAGACTAAACAATTCTTTAAGAAATGGTTTATTGCAAACAATTATTATTTTAAAGCACCATTAATTGCAGGATGCTGTACATATAAAAAGGGTTTAACCCTTTCACCGCCAGTTGTTTGGACATTTTGTACCGTAGTCAGGACAATTTTTGGCACTTTTGACATGTAGTAATAAAACTTAAATTAAAAATAAAAGAAAAAAATCATATCCCCCCCTCACTACTCACATATTTTCTTAAAGTGGCCACCCGTCAAATTAAAAATAAATGTCTAACATGTTCAGGGTCAGACTGGGTTCCTTGGGCCCACCAGAGAAAGTTATTCTCAGGGCCCAACCCCCATATCATCAATAAAGTATAATGGCTTTTGATTTAACAAAATAGACCCCAGTGGCAAATGTTTTTTTTTTTCCTCTGGACCTTTGGGGGCCAGCCAGACACTGAACACGTCCAGAATTCTTATATACCACTAAGGCTATCCTTTATGTGCAATTTTGGTGCTTGAAAGGGGGAGTGGTCCGAGATGCACCACAATTCTGTTGTAACCTTCTGTCTCACAATAAGCCTGAGCCCCTGTGATACATATGGTGCAGGTCTAGACAGTCTGTCTAAGCTCATGCCTTAGGCCCCTTACACACGAGCGAGTTTTCCGCGCGGGTGCAATGCGTGACGTGAACGCATAGCACCCACACTGAATCCTGACCCATTCATTTCAATGGGTCTGTGTACAGGAGCGTTTTTTTTCACGCATCAGTTCTGCGTTGCGTGAAAAACGCAGCATGTTCTATATTCTGCATTTTTCACTCAGCCCTGGCTCCATAGAAGTGAATGGGGCTTCAGTGAAAAACGCATTATATCCTGAAGCAAGTGCGGATACAATGCGTTTTTCACTGATGGTTGCTAAGAGATGTTGTTTGTAAACCTTCAGTTTTTTATCACGCGCATGAAAAACGCATCAAAACGTATTGCACCCGCGCTGAAAAAACTGAACAACTGAACGCAATCGCAGACAAAACTGACTGAACTTGCTTGCAAAATGGTGCGAGTTTTCCTGAACGCATCCGGACCTAATCCGACACGCTTGTGTGAAAGAGGCCTTATACAGGATTAGTAAAACTGGACCTTTACTTAGTGATCCATTGCTTTTAATCTATATGCAAATGTTGACGGCGAGCAGGTAAACAATGAAGGGTAGGCTGTGCTCGCATGGATCAAAGCCAGACCCCCATCAATCTGATAATAGGTCATCAATATTAAAATCCTGGAAAACTCCTTTAAATATTGTACAAAACAATTAAAACATGTACAATAAAGATGAACTGAGTGACACACTGGTACAAAGAGGTCCTGCCCGTGAAGCCAACTAGATGGTAGCGTTGTGGCAGCAGGATTATTCTATGTTGTAGGTTTTTCTGAAGGCGAGTTTCAGGTTGGTTTTGAAGGTTTCACTGGTAGAGGAGAGTCTGATGTGCTGGAAAAGAGAGTTCTAGAGTATGGGGGATGTATGGGAGAAGTTTTGTTGACAATGGCCCGGATTTACTGTGTCTGTGCTAAAAAAAAAAAAAAAGGTGTAAACAGTGGCTCAAATTGGCACGCTTAGGGTTTTTACAAGTTTTCTGCCATGCTTGACAAAGGGGCTGCGTCTAAGATGCACCATTTCCAGCATAAATCTGGCATAAAAATCTGTCTCAAAGTCAATTAATAGTTTGTATAAAGTTAGGCCTTGTTCACACGTCAGTTATTTGATCATTTATTTCCATCAGTTTTTGTGAGCCACAACTAGGAGTGGAGGCTACACAGAGATCAGGTATAATGAAAAGATCTGCACCTGTTCAGTGTTTTTAACCAGCACCTGGTTTTGGCTCACAATAACTGATGGAAATAACTGATCAAATAACTGACGTGTGAACAAGGCCTTAGACTAAAGTATGTATTATTGCACCAGATTCATCATCCAGCTTGAGCTCCTGTCATAAATCTGGGGAAAAACTTACATTTTTATTTTATATGGTCATCTGCTCATTGAGTTCTGAAAAATACATGTGGTGTAAAAATGTTCTGTTCACTCTTTGATAAATAACTTGAGGGGTTTAGTATCCAAAATCTATCAAAGCAAAATGGTGCTCCTTCCCTTCTGAGCCCGTTCAGCAGTTTATGCCAACATTTATGGCATTTCCATACTCTTTAGAACACACCTATGAATTCAAGAAGTGTTGTGTGAAACTCAGATGGCACTACCTGGGCAGAGTATATCGGGCACCGAAATGACAAAAAAAAAATTGCATTTTCATTTTGCACAGTCCGCTCCTCATCAATTTCTGCAAAATACCTGTGGTGTCAATATGCTCCCTGCACCTCTTCATGCCTTATGGGGCAAAGTTTACAGGGTTGCATTATTTATTAATAATTTATTAAGTATTATTATTTCACCCCTGAGCCTCTACAGTTGTCAGCACAAAATGTGTAAATAACCATATTTGGTCTCAAAGTGCGCATGGTGTTCTTTTAATCCTGAGCCCTGTTGCATGTCACTTTGCACCTTTTTTCTTTTTCAAACCTCCTCTGCATTCAAAATGCTCACAACACCCCTTGGTAAATTCTACCAAATGTCTACCATTTTAAAATGTAACTTTTATTTATAATTAAGATAACTCTCACTATATTAGGAATTATATTAATTATACATAAATAAAAGTTAAGTTTTATAAGGGTAGCCATTTTTCACAGTGATAATTTACCTCAGAGCTGCTACAGTTGTCTGCCAGTACTATATAAAATACCAAACTAGGCATCAAATGCACACGGTGCGCTTTCTCTTCTGAATCTTGCAGTGTGCCGAAACAGCAGTTTACAACCACATAGGGGTCAATGTCGTACTCAGGAAAAATTATGTAACACAAATGAGTGCTTTTTCTCCCATTACCATTTGAGGCTGGAAATACAATGTAGTTTTTAATTTCATGTCTTAATCAAAGTAATTCTATGAAATTTCTGTGAGGTCAAATCAATCACTATACCCCTGGGTGAATTCCTTGAAGAGTTGTTTCCAAAATAGGTTAACTTTTAGTTTTTCCCCCCTGTACTCGTACCTCCGAGGCTATCATTCCAGTGAAATCTGTCCTCCAAAAGCCAAATTACACTCCTTTCTTTCCGAGCCCCATGGTGTGCCCATACAGCAGTTTACAACCTCATATGGGGTGTTGCCGTATTCAGGAAAAGATGTGTAACAAATTGAAGGGTGATTTTTCTCGTTACCACTTGTGAAAAATGAAAAGCCTGGGGCTAAAGCGTGTCTCTAAATTAAATGCTTTATGGATGGCTTCCAAAATGGTGTCAACTTTGAGGAGTTTCCAGTGTAGGGGTTCCTCAGGGTTTCTTCATGTGACACAGCTCCCAAAAACCATTCCAACAATACTGCCCTCCAAACACTTTATGGTGCTCCTTCCCTTTTGAGCACTACTATGTGCCCATACAGTAGTTTACAACCATGTATGGGGTGTTTCTGTAAACTACAGAATCAGGGTAATAAATATTGAGGTTTTGTTTGCTGTTAACCCTTAAAGGAAAAAATGGATTGAAATACAAAATCTGTTCACCAAAAAAGTGACATTTTTAAATTTCACGTCCATTTTACATTAATTACTGTGGAACAACTAGGAGGGTCATTTATGGGTTGTTTGTATTATATACGCCTGTCAAAGTCACTTCAGAAATGAATTGGTCCTTAAAAAATTAGGTTTTAATATTTTTCTTGAAATTTTAAAAACATTGCTTATAAAATTCTAAGCCTTCTAATGTTCTAAAAAATAAACTAACATTAACAAAATGATGCCAACATAAAGTAGACACATGCTAAATGTTAATTCACTATTTTATGAGGTATCACTATCTTAAAAGCAAAGAAATTCAAATTTTGAAAATCACTATTTTTTCCATTTTTTCTGGAAATTTTGTTTTAAAAATAAAGGTAAAACATATTGATCCAAACTTACCACTAATGTGAAGTATGTGTCTCGAAAACCGCTAACATGAAGTATAATGTGTCAAAAAACAATGTTAGAATCGCTTGGATAAGTAAAAGCATTCCCAAGTTATTACCACATAAAGTGACAAGTCAGATTTGCAAAAGTAGAGAGTGGCAGGAAGGTGAAAACTGTCTGGAAGGGGTTAAAGGATGGAATAGTTTACTGCCTAAATTGGATCACGTTAAAAATACATTTATTCAAAAACCTTTAAAAGAATATATCGTGGCAAACACCCTATATCAGGCTTGGTCCCAATCACATGGGGGTGTGTATACTTTATAATATCAATCACACCACACATGTGTCGGATCCACTAGTTGAGGCTTGTTCACACAGAGGCATGTCAGCTTTGTTGTCTCTTGCGTGTGTCCTCAATAAAATGGAAGGCCAGACTCAGGTAGCTATCAGGTACTGGTTATGTTATCGGCTGAGCACACTATTTTAGCAGTGTATTGTATAGCGTCTCAAGCCCCAATCACCCCCCTGATAGAGGGACTCAGTATCACAATTGTTTTGTCACTGGAGAACACGTCCCTAATACTGAGTCTGCCTATCTCTCGCTACCTACAGTATGCCTGGCTCGACGCGTTTCCTGTTTGCACATTTACGTGCCACTCATCAGGAGCCCATACACACTCATCCACACTAGCAATGGCTGCACACCACTGATGATGGGAGTGCAGCCCGGTAGCATGCGGCGCTGTAAGGGCCGTGATCGCGGCCCACAGCACCATCCCTTAAATCAGTTATGCCACACCCCCTACCTGAGTCCAGCCTCCGCAGCCAGCCAATCCAAGGACAGCAGCGCGAGACTTCACCCGCCCTGCTGTGGCTACTTAATTTCACCATACACTCAGGTAAGTATTGCATCAATAAAACTGTGAATACAGTGGACATTTCTAAACCTACCAGGGACAATGGCCGGGGACCACACTCGGAGGAGTTTAAAAAGACACATAAAAAACAACACGCGTGTCACTCAAATGAGGGGCTTATTCAATACACTGTACATAAGAGATGGCTATCACACACGTCTACCCAGAGGGGACGCAAAACCATCACATATCTACCACCTACAAGAGGAAATTATTCAGTGAGGCATATTAAAGGGGCTTATTAACTCAAGGGGCTTATTCACTAAACTATATATAAGATATGGCTATCTCGCATGTCCACCCATAGACATGACTCCCATCATCAGTGGTGTGCAGCCATTGCTAGTGTGGATGAGTGATGAGTGTGTATGGGCTCCTGATGAGTGGCACGTAAATGTGCAAACAGGAAACGCGTCGAGCCAGGCATACTGTAGGTAGCGAGAGATAGGCAGACTCAGTATTAGGGACGTGTTCTCCAGTGACAAAACAATTGTGATACTGAGTCCCTCTATCAGGGGGGTGATTGGGGCTTGAGACGCTATACAATACACTGCTAAAATAGTGTGCTCAGCCGATAACATAACCAGTACCTGATAGCCACCTGAGTCTGGCCTTCTATTTTATTGAGGACACACGCAAGAGGCAACAAAGCTGACATGCCTCTGTGTGAACAAGCCTCAACTAGTGGATCCGACACATGTGTGGTGTGATTGATATTATAAAGTATACACACCCCCATGTGATTGGGACCAAGCCTGATATAGGGTGTTTGCCACGATATATTCTTTTAAAGGTTTTTGAATAAATGTATTTTTAACGTGATCCAATTTAGGCAGTAAACTATTTTTGATTTATAGGGACACGTCTACAGTTTTTTTTTTTTTTTAGTTAATCTAGTTAAAGGATGGAAGTATCCACTACTTTGGTTTGTTTTGGTCCCAACACCAATTAAAGTCTATGGGAGAAATAGATGATCCCCTTTGGCGCATTGCTTTGGCAACTTTTTGTTGGTTTTATTCACCACTTCCCAAAGTGGCCTTGCTGGTCTAGATCTCCGCTTTGTTGCATGGACCTGCAAAGATGCACCACAAACAGGGGCGGATTGGCCATAGACCTTACAGGGAAATTTCCCTGTGGGCCACTGCCCTGGGGGCTGCCTGGGACCTCCTCACGGCCGGCCAGTGGAAGTTTTTGGGCATGTATTTTGTGATGAACTGTGGTATTGGGGCTGTATTGGGGTGGTATAATGTGCCACAATATGGTATTGCTGGCCCTACCTTCCATCAATTTGGACCTGACTTCAAAACAGGGCCACTTTAAGTTCCCAGTCCGTCCCTGACCACAAATCATAAAATGCATGTGCCCCTTAATAATTGTGGTGCATCTAAAGCTAGCAGGGGAGAGATTAAGAGCGATGTCTAAAACGCAGGTCTCGACAACCATCCCCCGTGTGTCAATGAAAACTATAGCCAGAACTCAGATATCATCCATGTTAAGCCCATTTTTACGGACTATTGCTAGGAGACACACTGGCCCAGCAGTGCATGTGAAAAACATGCCACATGGAACACAAATGGATGCAACATGGACATCACTATGGGTACTTTTTCAACTGATGGGAAATGCACATGGAGGAGACTGTGACAAATTTTGATTTCCTCCTTATAGATTCATTGACAAAGAAAAATACTAACACACCCAGATAGAAATATTGAATTGCTGCAAAACACAGCAGTTACGTCTCAAGCAGATACGTAAATTACTCTAGCTCTCATAGGCTACTTTTGGGTAGAGTACTTCTTGGTGAGAGACTGTTCACTGCTAGACATGCCTCTACGACACACTTAAATCCATTTTTCCTTGTTGACAGACTTTGAAGGGGGACGCAGCACTGGATTGAGAGAAGCAGGATAGACATTTCCATGAACTGCCCACCATCTAGGCCGTTCTGACCTACCTGTTAGGAGCAGTGGTTATTTAAGGGCACACGCACACAGCAAACAGGCTCCAGACGGCCCACCTATGGAGAGGTTTGGTTGATAAACAAGCATGAGCATCTCTCACAGTTCGTGACCACCATCCAAACACCCGTCTCTGCCTGTCTTATTTCCAGGGGCTCAGCAAAAGGAAATTTGGTGGCACCTATTACGTGTCCTGCCCTTGACAACCAGCCACTGTTATTGTCCATAGCTAAGAATCCAGTTCATGTTTGGCTTGCAACAAGTCGGGTTAAAGTATGGAAGTCTGCTAGTGGGCACCTCAATCCTGTCTTTGCTGTGGAGTGACACACTGCCCCAACTGCTGGTGTAATGATTTGGGGAACCATTGCATATGAAAGCTAGTGCCAATGCGGGGTACACTAACAGCTCAGCGATATGTGCAGGACATCCTGTGGCAGGGCTTCCAACTGGTATTTTTCAGCAGGATCATCATGCTCACCCAAACATAGCAAGAGTTTCCCAGGAATGTGTCCGCTAGATTGCTAGCTAATCAAACCCTAGCTTTGGTAGCCTATGAGTATGTAGGATCCATAGGCTCAGCTGCAACATCTGTGGGGAAATGTGCTGCAAGTTACCAAGCAGAACCTGCATACTTCCTTATCTCATTTTGCAGCCAGACTAGAGGCGGCCAAGCATTCATTTGTACAAGTTTCTTCAATGAATGTCTCCTTTCTCTCTAAGGGTCTATTCACACGTCCACATGTATTTTGCAGATCCGCAAAACACGGACACCAGCCATGTGCCAGCACTATAGAAATGCCTTATCATGTCCGTGGCTGAGGACAAGAATAGGATATGTTCTATTTTTTATTTTTTTTTTGCAGGGCCACAGACCAGAAGTGCAGATGTGGACAGCACACTGTGTGCCGTCCACATCTTTTGCGGCCCCATTGAAAATGAATGGGTCTGGACCTGTTCCCCAATTTTGCGGACCAATTTCCAGGACGTGTGAATGGACCCTATCGTAGTAACCAGTCTTTTATGAGCTTTAATGTGTAGAACAGCAGTCTACCATAGTATCTGTACAGTCTTTCTGGTACCATAGCCGCACCTCCTAGTTCATGCCAAAGTAGACCTACTTTCTGTAGCGTTGTGATGAGGACGAAATGACACCAACATAAATAGGAAACTAATAGGCAGAAATGTTGCACATAATGATGTCCACTTTTTATGGCAGAAGAAAATAGGACATCCAAAAAACACAAGAAAACTATAGATAGATGCTGTCCACATCTTTTGCAGCCCCATTGAAGATGAATGGGTCTGCACTAGAGATGAGCGAACGTGCTCAAAACAAGCACTGTACCGCTCGGCACCCCTGCGCTTGCATGGGCGCTGGCAGCCACTTCCGTCCTCCGCAGGGGAGCCAAGCGGTACAGTGCTCGTTTCAAGCAAGTTTGCTCATCTCTGGTCTGCACCTGTTCGCAAAATCATCATCATTCCAACAATCCCTCCTTGGTGCGTTTTTTTCTTTTCTTTTTGGTCAATGTGTGTATTATTCACACTGGCCATGTTTCTTGATGAGATTTTCCTTTCTTGAACCGAGGATCGCTTTATCAAGGGATTTGATTAAATATGGTCCCATCTGCACATTTATGGTTTATGAACAGAATAAAACACCCAGGCTTGGTTATTTTCAGAAGTCCCACAGTAGTGAATGGAGAAAGCCAAACATGCACCACCTCCTCTCTACTCATGGCAGGCACCCATTCTTCAGATATCTGACAGGAAATCCTTTTAAGGCCCTTTGATACGGTCCAAGGACTTGGGCCAATTAAAAGGGATGAGTGTTTGCATGAACACTCGTTCCCGATAATTGCCTCATGTTCATTCACCCAAAGAACAAATGTTTGTCTGTTGAGCGACTGCACCTTTTATACTGCACATAAAATCATTGTTCACCAGGAAACTTTATTGTGACAAACTGTCCTAGTAACTATCGTGCAGCCCTGATCATTGCTGCATGCAAATGTTGCTAAAAAGCAGCCAGTGACCAGGAAGAAACGTCCATAGGAGCACTCGTTCCCGATCAGGGCTGTGGAAAATAGACTTTAGTCATTAAAGAAAAACTCCTACAAAAAAATTTTATTCTCTGCATGATATAATCTGTAGTGATTGTCATTTTCTTACCAGTGACTGTTTCTGTGAGTTAAAACCTCTCTTCTTATTGTAGCTGGGTCATGTGACCAACTCCCTGACCTCCAACTGACCCAGGACAGAAAGCCAGTAACTGCTCTATTCATTCCTATGGGAGCCTCACTTTCAGTCTCATAGGAATGAATAGAGAATTAGACTTCCTGTCCACACATAAGTCTCTGTGTGAGTTGGTGGGTCTAATTGCTGGTCACATGACACAGATAAGAAACTTCAGGATGATAGAAGTCAAAAATTCAGACACTGGTAATAAAATGACATTCACTACAGATTATATCATGTATATTTCTAGCAGGACATGGAATAAAGTTTTTGTCGGGAGTTCTTCTTTAAGAAGATTTCATTGCGGTTTCAGTTACTTCCCATGGTCGGATGCAAGTAGTCTTTCGTCTATAGAAAATTCATTTCATCTAAGGCAATTTATAAAATAAAAATGTAGAAGTTATACATACAATGAAAAATGACCTTCATTTAAAAAAAAAAAAAAAAAAAAGTAATTTTGCACTACAACCACAGAAACTGAAATACAATGAATTACATGTGGCAGATCTCTTTAGCATAAAAAACATCAATCTCATATTAAAAGAAAAAGGTTTCTTTTACTGTACTATACATAAATCCATGTTATCACTGACATAACTGAAAAGGTGTCATTTGGATTTTCCCCTTTAAGAAAATTGGTATCAAAACCCACAAGGTGGTTTCAATTTATTACAGCTGGAAACAGTGTATCCTGGTACGTATATAAAACGCTAACAAGCATCACTTCAGCAATGTACTTGGGATCAATACTGCATGGCCTCACGATTACGGATTATGGCACATTGAGTGAACAACACATACGAAAGCCACACAGTCTGGTAACACCTCCATACAAATGACTGAGGTCTTCTTAAAGTGCAGGTGGTGGGACCCACACACGCTCGCAGTGTCTATTTCAAAGTGCTTTTTTTTTCATTAACACTTTGGATATGAATATATAAATACTCCCGGAGTTGATGCACTTGCCACTTGAGAAGTTCCTTGTTTTTTTTTCTTAGCAAATATCTTCAGATATAAAAAAAACAAGTAATATGCAGAGAGACCCAGATCAAGGTAGATACAGAGAGATTAAAAAAAAAAAATTAAAACTATTAAAACACAAAGTCTTCTCCCTCAAAGTACAAGCGTCCAAGAACGGGAGAAAGCAGCAACGTTCCCTTCCTAGTACAGTATATAGTTGGTCACTGGAAACTGAGGGAGGTCCTTTCACAATTTATGCCGGCTGTACTTACCAGAAACTGTAACCATTGATTGATATAAAACCCTCACCCACCACTGCAGATCTTCCTCACAATCACAGAAATGTTAGAGGAAGTTTAGCAGCACTTGGCAAGCAATGTCTACACAGTGCTTTCCTCCATGAGTGGGAAATATGCCATGACTGCCCCATCTTGTAACGTATGGCAGTCAAATCTTGTGCAAATGCCACTTGTGGAGTGTTTCGAGGTTAAGGGGACATAAAAAATAACCTATGAAAGGCAAGGCTCCCTCCCCCTCTTGATAACACTTGGACCAGGGTGGACAGGAGTGTGGGGAGAATGTGTGTGTAGAAGTTTACATGAGGGGAGGTATATTATACACACACATACACATAAAAAGGGCAGTTTAGCTTTTCACAGCTTCTTTTTCTTTGTTCTCTGTGTCTTCCGGGTACGCGTGCCAAGTCAATCTCTCCTCATAAAATGCAATTACTATCTGTGGACACTTCACATTGGCTTCTTTCGCTAGTACCAGGTCTGCTTCATCAGAATCTTTCCTGCAATGCAAAATAGGTAGGTGGCTTCGGTTTAAAGGTAATCACTATGCAGTGTTCCAAAGTAATCAAGCTGGATTTACATGGCGTCCGATTGTTGAGAAGGAAGCGTTCCTTCCCGAGAGTCGGCTGCTCGTTCAGTAAAGGAGACCGTACATTTACATGCAGTGATCTCCTTCACTGGATGCGATCCCTCATCCTCGTAAAGAATTATGATTTCTAAGCAGCAGATCACAGTTAAGACCAGACGATCTGCTGCCCAGAAGCCATGATCAGTGGTGCCTGCCTGAAGGACAGGATTATCCGATGAATGAGTGTTTCACTCGTTCACCGGCGGCACATTTACACGGACAGATTTCAATGCGTTTCTGAATGATCTGAATGATCACTCATCCTCCTCTCTTCCCTGCATAGATCACACAGATCGTTTCAGGCAGGGAGAGACAGCGCAGGAGCCCAGCTCTCCCAATGTTATAGCAAGGTGCTGTGAGTGCTCTGCTCTGTCTCTCTTCAGGGAACTGCATTGATCATGTAGTCAAAGTTAATACAAGGCACTTACTAATGTATTGTGATTGTCCATATTGCCTCCTGGATTCATTTTTCCATTTCATTATAAGCTGCTCATATCCAGCAGTGGTGGCCGTGCTTACACACTATAACAAAGGTGCTGGCCTCTCTGGTAGACAGGACTGCGCATAGGCCGGCACTTTTTCATATACTGTACAAGCACAGACATTGCTGTTCGATTGCATGGTGGTCGAAACCCCTGGAAATTAGCAATGTATAATGTGATGGAAAAATAAATCCTGTCAGCAAAGGAGGCAATATGGACACAATCACAGTACATTAGTAAGTGGCTCGTATTAACTTTGTCTACATGATAAACGCCTGAATTTCCTGGAGAGAGAGAAACTTTTTAGGAAAGCAGTCACGGGGGTCTGGCACTGCTGGACCACCCTGTCTGCAGACTCTAAGACACAGGCCGTTTTAAGCAAGCTTTTATCTCTTTATAAAGTAAGCATTATAGTTACAAAAAAATAAAAAAATAACTAAATATCAGCAGTTCTTCACTACTCTAAAAGTTGTGAAGGATATAGTAATAAAAACCTATTACACTATATAGCACAGTGCAGAGGCCTGCTTCTTCATCCCCCACACAGAACCATAGACTGCCCAAATGTACCATGATAGTTAGTATGATTGTTAGATGTAACCTCTACTTGTCCATTTTTGCATATGGAAATTACAGAGAGAGGATCCCCTGCTTGGCTGGATATGCCAGTCTACACTTACCATTTCATTAAGAACATGAGCTCACCACAGGAATCTGTAGCACCAATAATCTTTTCAGGCTCAAGTCCCCTTTCAAAGCCTCGCGCAATGTCATTGCTCTGCAACAGATTATAAAATGGAAAAAATAAAAAACTGCATTGGAAAAAAACAAAAGCCGTGTGTCAAACAGAGCACCTAAGCTGTAACTAACCATGAAAGCTTACTTTCTTCACTTTAGTCCTGCATAAAATCTATGGACTGAGGATGAAACAGGTGAAAACCACAAGGAACTGCACTTATATACTGTTCTGGTATCAAAGGGGCTGTGTGATAAACCCCTGCATATAGGCACTAATCAATGGGGATCCACTATGATCAGCCAATCACCAGAGGACTACGAGTAGAAACCGTCTGATACAATTCCTTAAAGAAGAACTCCCGCAAAATGTTTTATTTTCTGACCTGTTAGAAAGGTGCATGATATAATCTGTAGTGAATGTCATCTTCTTATCAGTGACTGTTTCTGTGAGTAAAAACGTCTCTTCTTATTGTAGCTGGGTCATGTGACCAACTCCCTGACCTCCAACTGACCCAGGACAGAAAGCCAGTAACTGCTCTATTCATTCCTATGGGAACCTCACTTTCAGTCTCATAGGAATACATAGAGAATTAGACTTCCTGTCCACACATGTCTCTGTATGAGTTGGTGGGTCTAATTGCTGGTCACATGACACATAAGAAACTTCAGGATGATAGAAGTCAAAAATTCAGACACTGGTAAGAAAATGACATTCACTACAGATTATATCATGTACATTTCTAGCAGGACATGGAATAAAATTTTTGTCGGGAGTTCTTCTTTAAGGGGTTGTACTGAGGACAAATATAACTTTGCTTGTACAGTACTAGGGTTAACATATGCCCTCACCTCTCTTCTTTGCCTTTTTGACCGAATGTCATCGCTTCCGGCTTTTCTTTTGGTGGCTTCAGTCTTGGATTTGGGTTCAGCCTCTTTACCCTTCTTGTACTTTTTCATAAATTCAGAGATCAACTCTGGGCAGTCCAGGTTCTTTTCAGGCTCCCATGTGTTGTGTTCTCTGAAGCAGGAGAGTCGTGGAGAGCATTAGATCGGTGGAAAACTTAAGATGGGACCTTCCATTTTTGACAACAGTAACATTCCCACTATCCTGTGTCAACAGGAACGGGGACTGTTCCTGAGTTTCAGGGTTCTAGAGCCTGACTGCATGCCATGCCATCTTTGATGCCAATTGCAACTATTCTTCCTACTAGAGCAGGATTCATGATTTGCTTTAAATTGAGAAAAAGCACCAGTCCTGTCCATGGGCTGTGCAAACCCCAGTCCCATCAAAACAAAACATATTACACACACTATAAATAAGCATATATAGACACACCTTATATAGCCTAAAGCAGGGATGCACAATCTGTGGCCCTCCAGCTGTTGCAAAACTACATCTCCCAACATGCCCTATAGTGGTAGGCTTTCCAAGCATGCTGGGAGTTGTAGTTTTGCAACAGATGGAGGGCCACAGGTTGGGCATCCCTGACCATCCCTTCTATAAGCTGTCCTTAGAATTTAAGGATATGAATTTATCTGGAATCTTTCTGTGTGAATGTGTTGGGCTACTCCAATCTGCAGACAGCATGTTACGGAGCAGGAGGAGCGGAATAGATTAATATAGTGTGTTGTGGGAACAGGTTTAGTATATCCGGTAATATTTTGGTCTAAATCTCTGCTCACTCTGACCTTAGTAGTCCATTGGGTGATCCAATTCGGTGAAGGACAGCTAACTTTGTATGCACACTCATACAGATATAGCGGTTAACCAAGTCCTCCCACTGGACTTGTAACTTTCTCATTGAAATCCTTGCGTATTCTGGATGACCGTGTGAACGGGGCCGCATCTATTCTGCAATTTTGGGGAATAGAGACGGCCCCGTTCATTTCAATTGCCGGCGTGCGATCTTGTCGAGCTGCGGCACCGCAAGAAAAAAAATAAAACAGAATAGGCATTTAGAATGGGGTACCGGGCCATGTGTTCCGCAAATAGATGGGTTTTCTAGGCATGCCCTGTGACCTGTGCAGAGGTCAGGAAGGAGCTGAAAAGCCGTGGTCTCTCCAACTGTGAATAGTGGATCCTACGTTATCAGGTGAATGGAGCTGAGCTGCACCTGGGCCACATGACCAATGGTTGTGATGTCACTGGCCTAGGGTAAGCTGCGAGAAGGGCCCGGCTCTCACTGAAGTGCCATGGCTTTCTCAAACAGCTGATCGGTGGGGATCCCAGATATCAAACCCCCCACCCATAAGATGCTGATGACCTATGGAGAGGATCAGTTACACAGTCAGATACCCCATTTAACTTTCTCATTCAGACCATTACTGCAACCAGAGAGAACCTGATGTAGTGACTCAATTAGAGAATCACCCATTACACTAATCAATGCAATGGTCTTTTGTGGGAACCTTTAGCTAGGCATAAAGAAGAAGAATAGAGAACAATAGAGCCGTCATACAGATACACTTCACAAACCCCCTTAATAAGCCTCTGACGGGGTTACTTACTCTGAGAATCCCTTCCATTTAAGGAGATATTCTACTTGTCCTTTAACTACTCTTCGATCAAGAACTTTTTCTACCACGTATTCTTCTTCTTCTGAGGAAGAGGAGGCGTCGGATGCTTTGGCGTTCTTTTTTGCCATGTTGTTACTGCTATTCTCTCTCTCCTCTAAACAAGCAAAAAAACAGATATAAAAAGGAGATTATTTTATCTATATAAGAGCAAATCAAACCAGGTAACATTATAAAAGAGTGAAAAAAATAAGCTAAATCATTAGAAAAATAAGCCAGTGGAGACTTGAGTATCATCAGAAAATGGCATAGTAGAGCAGACAACAGGATGGCGCTTGCCCCTCCCCACACAGAAAACTGTAGATACTCATGGTTGTGCTTTACTCAAAGTATCATGCATTATCATGATGGCATTTTTTATTTTCATTGTCTGTGAGCATATGGAATATTTGACGTTTTACGTTGGTTGTTGTAGAAGGAGATCGGCTACGTATTGACCATTCTGCACCCTGTGTGAGAAGTTCCTTGAATTGCCTTCACTACCACATCTCCAGATGTAATGTCACATACTGTGGGGCAGAGTTGATAATCCAGTGTAACCAGACTAGACAGTCTATAGATGTGGACTGCCGAGGACAGTGAGTGGCGCCATCTCTGGCAGTACCATAAAACTGAATGGAACAGAGGTCTGAAAACAAAGGCAAAACTGCGCGTATGAGGGTCGATTCTTCACCATATTTATTTTTTTTTTTTACATTTTTCAATACCTATATGGTATATTAAATGGTACCTAAAATACAACTCGTTTAATAAAAAATAAAAAGCCCTCAAAATATCGTTTAAAAAAAAAAATATATGGCTTTAGGAAAGCAGGGAAGAAACCATGAAAATTGGCTGTGGCGCCAAGGGACTAAGGGGGAGGTTTATCAAGGCTGGCATTCTTATACGTCAAAATAGAAACAAGGCAGATAGTGGCTCACCAACTAATAACCAATGGAATAGAGGTGCTCCAAATCACCGGCTTACCCTTAGCCATATATAGAAAAAAATTGGATATATAAGAAGATGTGATGGGCACACTTAACAACTGGATACAGGATAGATACGCTTGTAACTTAAAGAAGAACTCCCGCAAAAATTTTTATTCCATGTCCTGCTAGAAATGTACATGATATAATCTGTAGTGAATGTCATTTTCTTACCAGTGTCTGTATTTTTGAGTTATATCATCCTTAAGTTTCTTATCTGTGTCATGTAACTAGGAATTAGACCCACCACCAACTCAGCACCTTGTGTGTGGACAGGAAGTCTAATTCTCTATGCATTCCTATGGGAGCCTCACTTTCAGTCTCATAGGAATGAATAGAGCAGTTACTGGCTTTCTGTCCTGGGTCAGTTGGAGGTCAGGGAGTTGGTCACATGACACAGCTACAATAAGAAGAGAGGGGATAACTCAGAATTACAGTCTCTGATAAGATTACATTCACTACAGATTATATCATGCACCTTTCTAACAGGTCAGAACATATATAAAATATTTATTTAGAAACCGTTAAAATGAAAAATAGTGTCAACAAAATATAAATCCTAAAAATCTGAATCTCCAGCGCTGGGATAAAATATCAATATGTAATAATCTGTATTTGAGAGTCCATGTAACCAGAATAGGTTACATGTGCTCCCAACGCTCAACAGGGAGGACTGCTACAAGCAGGGCTCATCAGCCTATCGGGGAGGATCACTGCAGAATCATTGGTAAAGCGGGAACCCACGTGGGACGCCGCTCGATTCAGCTTCACCCTGCACGCCGCGCTGAATGAAAAGCACACGCTCACAACAACCTCGTGCTGCCGGCAAGGAAAGTTTCGGAGCACCACAGAGAGGAGCATCCCCATCAAACTGACCTACATGCCAGAGGGGGTAACGTACTAAATAGTTGCCATTGTTTTGGATACTATACTCAAAAAGGGCGCATTACTGAACCATTACCTCATACTATAACTAGGGATGAGCGAACTTTTGAAAAGTTCGGTTCGCTTCGGCGAACTTTCTTGAAGTTCGGATTCGTACGAACCGAACCTAAAACGAACCTTATACGAACGAATATACGCATATTTGAGAATCTACACTAATACGTACGCTAATGCGAACATTCCCGCACAAATAACGAACATACAGTCTAGCGTTGTCAAAGGTACGCTACTTAACTGAATATGTACGCATTTGATGTGCCGTTTTTATTTTAACCAGATTCGTCTTAAAAGTTCTTAAACGAATCTGGTTCGTTACGGTTCTGTTCGCTCGTCCGAACGTTCGTTCGGACGAGCGAACAGAACCGTAACGAACCAGATTATTACCCATCTCGGCCATTCTCCTCCCAAAAGGGTGGTTTGACACGAGGGTCACACCAGGATACAAGGGATTGTAGGAGTAATAAATAATCCCTTGTATCCTGGTCTATTCTGTGGAAAAAGTAAACTTTATTTACGAACCTGATTCATACGAACTTGACGAAAGTTCGGTTCGGGGACGAACCGAACGTTCGGTAAAGTTCGTAACGAATCTGGTTCGTTACGGTTCGGTTCGCTCATCCCTAACTATAACCCAAGTATAAGTGATATTACCCTTATATTTTTGGTACTATGAAGAAACACTATGGTGGACAATTAACACCAGATACAGTTTCCTTATTGACTATTACACAGGAAATATTATCTATTGGTCACCATAGGGACATTTATTTTATTTTCCTGTGCTTGTTTTACTTACTTATTTATTCAGGTTACATGGACTCTCAAATACAGATCATAACATATTGATATTTTATCCCAGCGCTGATTCATATTTTTATGATTTATATTTTGGTGACATTATTTTTCATTTTAACGGTTTCTAAATAAATACTTTATATATATTTTAATTAAGTTGCAAGCGTATCTATTCTGTATCCAGTTGTTTAGTGTGTCCATCACATCTTCTTATTCGTCAGCCTTCATCTACCTGCGCTGGAGAAAGTGGCGTCTGATGTATTACTAAATTAGGCACGGCTCTGCCGTGCGCCAGAAACTGAAGTGTACGCCAGCTAGGAGTTTCTGGCGTAAGTTATAGTAGATTAGGTGGGCTGTGTTAAGCCCCGTCACCCTTTTATAGCCACTTTTGAAAAATTGCGAAAGGCTTAAAAAGTTGCAAATTATGGCGCAAATATGGTGTGCTCCATAATTTGGTACACCACAATAGTAGAGTAAAAGCCTCAGTAAATCTGTCTGCTCTCCTTACATTTCACTTGAAATCTCCTCTACGCTCACAGTATTTACTGTATGAATTCCACAATAAATTCTGCATCATTTGGCACAGATTTTGCTGTCACTGAATTCTGGCAGATATGCTTCTGTGGAAGAAGTGCAGAGGATCCGTCCCTGTGGGGTCATACCCTAACCCACACACACCTGTGCCATGTTAAAGGGAACCTATCACCTCTCCTGACATGCTACATTTAGTAACTACTTGCATTCTCCATGAAAGGATAATTCTGGAGCATCTTTTCATAGGCCTATGTTGTGCCATTCCTACTAGAAGTTTATGAACGATTTGCCTGCAGTCTGCAATAAAGGTCCCTCTGGTTGTGTCCCTGCACAGTCTGACACTATCCAATCAGTGCTGCCAGTGTCAGACTGTGCAGGGAGACACCCCCAACAGGTAACACCCAGAGGGACCATTGCCATCTGTTGTGTCATTCTGAAGAATACATTTAATCCACATGCAGATGAGCAGTTAAAGTAGAACTCCCACAATTTTTTTTATTTTCTGACCTGTTAGAAAGGGGCATGATATAATCTGTAGTGAATGTCATCTTCTCATCAGAGACTGTAATTCTGAGTTATCACTTCTCTTCTAATTGTAGCTGGGTCATGTGACCAACTCCCTGACCTCCAACTGACCCAGGACAGCAAGCCAGTCACTTCTCTATTCATTCCTATGAGACTGAAAGTGAGGCTCCCATAGGAATGCATAGAGAATTAGACTTCCTGTCCACACAAGGTGCTGAGTTAGTTGGTGAGTCTGATTGCTGGTCACATAACACAGATGAGAAGCATCAGGATGATATAACTCACAAATACAGACACTGGTAAGAAAATGACTCACTACAGATTCCATCATATACATTTCTAGCAGGACATGGAATAAAATTTTTTTTGCGGGAGTTCTTTAAGTGCCCCGAGGGGCTAGTCGTGGAAGCCGGAGCAAGGGAGCTCAGAGTGGCTTGGCCCACCCCTCAGTGCACTTAAAGGGAAACTGTCACCTCTACTGTGTTGCCCTTCTGCTAGTTCTGTTTTTTTACAGCACTGACAGGACGAACCATGCAGTGAGCACCGATGCTGCGAGGGAGATGAGTCCGATGAGATCATCAGACTCATCTCCTTCGCAGCGCTGGCAAGGTTCGGCCTGTCAGTGTTGTACAAGTACTAAACGCTGAAATCAGCTGGTCTGTCACTAGACTATACTCAGTGACGGCAGCAATTTGCTTAACTAGGGCAGGTCTTCCTTCTTCTCTAGTATATAATCCATACATTATGGCAAAGCCTGGCTCCTCATAGAGGTTATTCAGTGTATACTGCAAGGAATAAAATCCAAAATGATTCAGTCCTGTCGGATGCACACAGGAAACTAGAAAGGAAAGCTCTGAAGCAATAATTGCCCTAACTTCCAACCATAGCACACACCACCTCGACCAAAAAGTTCATTTGTTCCCATCTCTATTTCTGTCCATCCAGGACACAAAGGGTTAAGCTGGATCCCCCTCCTCCTCCTCCTCCATCTGGCTGTAAGGCTGCACTGAAGCAGAGAGAAGAGGCTGAGCCTCCCTTCCCCCACAGGCTGGTGGGGGAGGGAAAGGAAATCTATACAGCAAATACAGATAAGCCTCTGGTGAGGACACAGCAGCTACACAGCCGAAAATCACACACGTGCCACACAGAGGCCATGGCCACCCCCAACCAGAAAACGGGCAGGAAAATTCTATCTATTGTTATATATGCATCCGGGGTCAGAATTTACGCCGCTCTGGATTTTGACGCTTTTTTTTTTTAGCAAAATTTGCAACAAATCCGCAGGTGTTGATTACTGCAGATCAATTTACGCAGCGTGTGGATGACAACACGCAGAGATTTTGAGCCAAAATATCCTTATGTTTCCCATTTCTTTTGAACCCGCTCCTGGCTTCGGCTCTAACAACTGCATCAGAAACCACATATAAAATTCCGATTTATTAGCACTCCGTTTTCGCCGCTCATGCGAGATGAGCTCATAGCATCTTAGACTAGGATGTTGCGAGTTCATCTCACATGAACCGGTGTCGATCTGGGAAATGCAGCAGTTAGGCCTCGTCCAGATTTCTTTGTCAGTTACACGACCATGAAAAAAAAGCATCCATGTGGGATCAGTGTTTGGTCTGTGTGTCCGTTTTTACTCTCCGTGTAAAGTCCGTGTTATCCAATACATTCCAGAACCGTAAGGGATCATGCAAACGACCATATGTATTTTGCGGAACAGACCAGCTGGTCCCTAATAGAACAGAACTATCTTTGTCCATAAGGCGGACAATAATAGGACATGTTTAATCTTTTTGCGGAACGGAAATATGGAAACGGAATGCACACAGAGTAACTTCCATTTTTTTTTTTTTTTTTTTTGCGGACCCATTTAAACGAATGGTTCCGCATATGGTCTGCAAAAAAAAAAAAAAAAACCTGAACGGATACGGAAAGAAAATACATTCATGTGCATGAGCCCTAAGGGTTACATAGCATCATAAATCAATCTAATCAGTGCTGGGAGGTCAGGACAGGAGCAGTCTCATACTCACGCTGTGAGTCCGGAGTGTGGAGCTCGCTCGTCTGAAAGGGGCCTTAGACTACAATGGGCGTGTTTTGTCCATATCACGGACTGAAGTGGTGCGTGAATTTCTTACTGACCCGAAGATGTGATATGACACATTCAAGTCAGTGGGTACGTGTGCTGTCTGTAGAAAACGCAGAGAGCACACGTCCGTGAAAAATGGAGGCCTTACACTGACAGCAACCCAAAACAAGGTAGGTACATGGTTTATGATGGCAGATGCACATGGACAGACATCTAACCAGCACTGGTCAATACAGATGCCCATCTTGACATGGATGGACACATGGAGGTCTTGAAGCTGGGAGACCCTCTAAATAAGCGCACAGCCTTAGAACCGTATTACAGATCTGTGCTGTACAGTTTTTAATATGGCACAGATATCCTACTAAAGGTCCAGATTATCTCTCCATGTGCTTCAAACGTTGTGGCATGTTCCATGGCAGGCTGTATTATCACACCTGCACAAGATGCGGATTATGTGCGGTTTTTCTGTGCACCGTAATACAGTGCCAACAAAGTGAATGAGATTTGACAAATCACCTAGGAGACATAAGTGTCCATGTACCTGACCCTGCCTTCTGTAGGAGCCATTCTTGAAGTGGGTCAAAATAACAGGGACCTGTCCATATGTTGTGTGAGAGTCCATACAGAACTGGATCATGCTGCTGTCCATGGTGTTCATACAAATGTGTGACTATAGCAGATTCCCAAAACTCTGCGTAAACCATATATAATGTACAAGAGTAAGATGACAGAAGCTCTCATTTCATTTAAAACGGCTGTCACCTCTCCTTGCAAACCGGGGCCTGGAGCCCCTGTCCTCCACATAAATAGGGTTTCCATCTGCCATAAAAATTGGAGATAGGACTACTCCAGAAATCTGCTATTTAATTTTCTCAGTGATCACTGTTTGACAGCTTTTAAACTTGGCTCCATTAGACCACAACTGTCCATGACTACGGCTCAGCTGCGGTGCCTTCAGGGGTTCTCAGGTAGTCTAAGACACGCCTCCTGTCTAATCATTGGCTCAGGCCGCTGCTCTCCCCCCTCCCCCTGCAGTTCTGCCTTCTCTGATTGGCTGCTGTTGTGTAAACACAATAACACCAGAGACTAACCAGGAAGTCAGTGCATGGACCGCAGATTAGGGCATTGTCATTATAAAAGTACAGATAACTAAACCACCAGAGAGAAAAAAAAGATGACACAAGCTAAATGTATATACTACACAATACATTTTTTTTTATGAAAGTCAGAGGCAGACATACGCAGCTGCTTGCTATATAAAAGGAAAAAAATATAAAGGGAACCTGTCAGGATGAACACAGTATCTGAGCTGCAGGCATGTTATAGAGCAGGAGGAGCTGAGCAGACTGATAGTTTTATAGGAAAAGATCCAGTAAAACATTTATATCCCTGTTCATTCTGGGCTTAGAAGTCCAGGAGGCGGTCCTATCAGTGCCTGACAGCCTTCCCTCCATGACTGTGTATATAGAGATAGCTGTCAATCACTGATAGGACCGCCTCCTGGACTTCTAAGCCCAGAATGAACAGGGATATAAAAGGAATGAAATTCAGGTTATAGTGTATGAACAAATAAAACAGCCCTAATAATAATACTCACCTAGACTCCATTCCTTACGGCCTCCCCTTCATAAGTCAGTGATCAGACGGTGGGCAGTGCCACACCATTGATGAAAAGCCATGGTGACATCACTTTCCACCACAACCTCCTATACCAGTGATGGCGAACCTATGGCACGGGTGTAAGAGGCGGCACTCAAAGCCCTCTCTGTGGGCACCCGCGCCCTGTAAAAATTCTAAGATGTTCCAATATGCCTTAGATTTTTCCTGCCATTCATCAGCTCAGGGCTCACTATGAACAGCGCAGGCAGAGCACTGAATGTAGGCAGGCTATTATACCTAAATGATAAAGTACATGGAAGGTATACTATACTGGAAGGTAGTATTCAGGTTAAATTGCCATGTTGGCACTTTGTGATAATGTTAGGGCTGATTTTGGGTTGCAGTTTGGGCACTTGGTCTGTAAAAGGTTCACCATCACTGGTCTCACTGGTGTTTTTGGTTTTTAGCATACATCAGGATGAAGTTAGGCCAGCGTGTGGCTCATCAGCCCTAACATTAAAGAACTCCTGCAAAAAATTTTATTCTCTGACCTGAAAGGTGCATGATATAATCTGTAGTGATTGTCATTTTCTTATCAGAGGCTGAAATTGAGAGTTTCTACTCTCTTCCTATTGTAGCTGGGTCATGTGACCAACTCCCTGACCTCCAACTGACCCAGAACAGCAAGCCAGTCACTTCTCTATTCATTCCTATGAGACTGAAAGTGAGGCTCTCATAGGAATGCATAGAAAATTAGACTTCCTGTCCACACATACGGTGCTGTGTGAGTTGGTGGGTCTAATTCCTAGTCACACGACACAGATAAGAAACTTCAGGATGATATAACTCAAAAATTCAGCTACTGGTAAGAAAATGACATTCACTACAGATTACATCAAGTACATTTCTAGCAGGACATGGAATAAAATTTTTTGCAGGAGTTCTTCTTTAAGTGTGACTGCCTCACTGGATAGTCTCTATAGAGTCAGTATGGAGTGGGGCGACTGTCACATACGCCAGCATCACCCCTTTTTGTTTAGGGTTGTCCTCTTATCCTATTATGATGACCTATCCTCAGTGCTGCGTTCTCCTCACTGCTCGCCGTTGACATTACAGCGGTGAGCAGTGTAATTACATCTCCTCCGTCCCATTCAGTTCAATGGGACAGCTCTCTCCAATTCACAATGTAGAGAGCGAGCAGGTAAACAGTCAGGAGAACTCAGCACTCATACGCTACAACTAATCAGCAAGGGTCCCGGGTGTCAGACCCTCGCTGATCGAATATTGATGACCTATCCTTTAAAGGGGTTTTCTGTGACTTTTATACTGATTACCTATCCTCTGGGTAGATCATCAGTACCTGATTGGTGAGGGCCCAGAGTCATCAGTTGTTTGGGGGTCCTGGATGATCTGCTGAAAAGGCACTGGTGCTCCCAGTAGAGCTGCGTCCTTCTCTCAGATCACCAAGAACAGCACTGTACATTGTATAGCGGTTGTGCTTAGTATCACAGCTCGGCCCCATTCACGTTAATGGGGCTGAGTGGCACCTGGGCCACACCATGTGACGTCACACGGCCTAGGCTAAGCTGCAAGAAGACGGCGGCGCTACTGTGAGCACCGCTGCCTTCTCAAACAGCTGATCAGCAGGAGTTCCGGGTGTCAGACCCCCATCAATCAGATACCAATGACCGGTCCATAAGATAGGTCATCAGTATAAAAGCCTCAGAAAGCCCCTTTAAAGGGATTATCCAATTTAGCAAAATCCATAGCCTGTTCTTCGGATAGGCCATAAATAATACATCACCAGGGGTCTGACTCTCAACACCCCGACAATTAGTGGTTTGAAGGGGTTGCAATGCTCATGTGAGTGCTACAGCCCCTTCAGTGTCTATACTGGCTTGTCCTCATGATGCTGTATTTTTTGTAGTGGTCGTTCTGAGTAATCTCAGCCTTGTCCCAGTCACTAAGGCTAGAATACTGAGAACATTACAAGAAATACAGCAGCCCCCTCAAACCACCGATTAGCGGGGATGTCGAGAGTAGCATCCCACCAATCGAATACTGACAGCCACTGGATAACCTTTTTATTTTTTCCCCAAGGACAGGATGCAAGAATCAAAGCAGATCATTTCTCACATCTACAAGTATCGGCGTCTGGATCTGGAAGAAAAACATCACCGTATTAGAAAGCATTGAAGGAAATCTGCAGCCAGTATGTTGTACCTGTAGAAGCCTCAGTGACGTCCATTATCTACGTCGGATATGGGTTGAGCCGGAAAACTTAAGTTGTAAAAGAAAGAAAAACATTTGACAGATATACATGTGAACGGTATCAGGACATCAGATTTGCAGTGACGCTCCAGTCTGGAGCCAGTTTTAACCATTATATGTGGGAACTGCATTAGGACACAGGAGAGTACTGGTGCAGGCGAGTCGCAGAATACCGGCTGCTGTCAACAGCCATGGCGTAAAATTTATCGGAGCGACTTCCGCACCAGTTCCCATCTATATTACAGATCTGTATTATATGGACCTATAATACAATGCCTGTAGAAATCTAGGAGGCCATAGTGTATCTTCATAAAAGGCACGTTCCATGGCATTCCTTTTAGGGAAGAACATGGTACCACATATGGCGGCACACACAATGCCTACAGCTCCACAATACAGAACCGTAAGGACGCCATGTGCCACCGTACAAGTTCCTGGCTTTGCCATGTGCATGAAGCCCGCTCACAACGCAGTTCCTATATAAAGTAGTTAAAGAGGCTCCATGCTAGAGCTTTAATAGACATACAATAAATAGATATTAGGCCAACCCCGCAATCATCTTAGGGGCGAACTGCAGTTCTATTAGCAAAATCCTGACCGCCGAAGCCCATGTCTGCCCGAAACCTAGACTTCTACAATGACGAATGAGGAGCCAACCTAATCAAGTCCTGGTAGCGAAGTATCAGCAGATAGTCCCTGTAAACTACGGATTACATTAACGTATCGTCCACCCGTAGTCTGGTTTTACCACAAATAAGCCAGCTTCTATTCACAATACGTTTAACACGTGAAAGGCTATTTGGGTGGGGTGTAAGCAGAGAATGAATGTATTTTCTCCAGAACAACAGACAGGACCCGACCACACACTGATATGTAATGAGAAAGGGCCGATATTCTCTACAGAACAATACACCAAACAAGCAGCCGGCAAGTCTAGTGCAGCACGTGAGACGTATAACAAAGACACGGAGACGCCATGCCGGCCGCACTGTGACAGCTACAGACCTACGTGTCCAGCTACAGTGGTGTAAGCGGCATAGGAAGAAAACCACTGGGCAATACCTTCCACATTAATACTGGATGCACTGCACACGTATCCAACAATAACCATTATAAAAAAAACAAAGCGCAACTTTCAACAGACATCAAAAACCACGATTATAATATATGCAAATCTTTACTAGGAACTAAACCGCTAAAAACAATGAAAACAAGAAGAGAGAGGAATCTCTGGGTTGAGTGATTTGATAATAATTACAAATTTGTTTTTTACCATCATATTTTCCTATTTTTTATTATGTTATATTCTCAGCAATTGTCTGACCTATGACTGCTGCATGTGAAGATTCCTCTCTACACCAGGCTGAGGATCTCCAGTTCTGGGTTTAATTGTTTTTAGTCGGTTAGTTCCAAATAAAGATTTGCATATATTATAATCCTGGTTTAGGGTGCGTCTGTTTAAACATGTGCTTTGTGGTATTTTATAATGGTAAGGCGAAATTCATGCCACTGTTGAAAACTGATACACTCAGTTTTCATGGCCATTCTGCATCCGTGTGCACATCCGTTGTCTGGACATCCGTTTTTAAAGGTCACTAAAAACAGATAATTACTATTTTAAAAATAAAAAAAAAGTAACCCCTGCGGTGCCCACAGTATACACATATAAAAGCCCTCAGTGCCCCCAGTATCTACAGTAGTCCTCATAAGGCCACATATATATTTTGACCCCATTTGTCCTTATAATGCCCCCTGTACACGTCCTCAGTGGCCATAATAATGCCCTACTTTACACCCTCCTTAAAGGGGTTTTCTGAGATGTTTTTACTGATGACCTGTCCTCTGGATAGGTCATCAGAATCTGATCGTTGGGGGTGGAGGTGGGATCTGACACCCGGGACCGTCGCCAGTCAGGGATTTGAGAAGGTACCAGTGTTCGCAGTAGCGCCAAGCCCTTCTTGCAGCTTTCCCTAGGCCAGTGATGTCAGGTTCATCGGTCACGTGGGCTAGGAACAGCTCAGCCCCATAGAAGTGAATGGGTCAGAGAGATACCAATCACAGCTGCTATACAATATACAGTGCAGTGCGTAGTAGCTGGTACCTTCTCAAACAGCTGATTGACGGGGGTCCTGGGTGTCAGACCACACTAATCAGATACTGATGACCTGCCCAGAGGATCAGTAAAAATATCTCGGAAAACTTTTTTAGTTCCAACAAATTAAAAAACATACTCGCCTCATCCACTCTCCTCCGCTGGAGGCACCAGGACCTCATGCTCCCAGCGTAGGTCCTGCTGCCTCCAGTGTGGAGCGAGAATCCCTGCGCATGCATGTGGATAAGGTCATTTTATGCTCTCCTGTCTGAACAGCTGTAAAAATCAGGCCCATTGATTTCAATGGGGTCCACGTGGACGTGAAAACTGCCATAAATAAGACAACCTATTTTTTGACAGCCACTATTCACTGGCCACTGAAAATAAAAAAAGAATTGCCATATGAATAGCCCTGTGAATGTGCTCTTAAAGGGATTCTGTCACCTAGTTTAAGCCTATAGAGCTGAGGACATGGGCTGCTAGATGGCCACTAGCCCGTCCACAATATACTTTTCCTATTGCTGTGTGTGTCTTTGTTTAGTAAAAAAACGATTTTATTCATATGCTAATTTTGGTTATAAGGAGCCCAAGGGGCGGTTACCAATCTTCCTGGATCCCAGCGTGCCCACTGTGAAGGAGCCCAGCACCGCCCTGCATCCTCTCATCTCCTACTTGCTCCCCCGACTTCACGCTTTCAGAGCGCCGTAATCTCGCGCATGCGCGAGTACGCCGCTTGTCAGCGCTAGTAAACTGTTCCTTCCCTGTGCTGGCATCAGGGAACGAACTGCGCATGCGCGAGATGGCTCGCGCGAGATTACAGAGCTCTGAAAGCGTGAAGTCGGGGGAGCAAGGAGGAGATGAGAGGATGCGGGGCGGTGCTGGGCTCCTTCACAGTGGGCACGCTGGGATCCAGGAAGATTGGTAACCGCCCCTTGGGCTCCTTATAACCAGAATTAGCATATGAATAAAATCATTTTTTTTACTAAACAAAGACACACACAGCAATAGCAAAAGTATATTGTGGACGGGCTAGTGGCCATCTAGCAGCCCATGTCCTCAGCTCTATAGGCTTAAACTAGGTGACAGAATCCCTTTAAGGGTACGGGCACATTCTGCATGTTGGTGCAGATTTCGCTGTGGAGTTCATAACGCAAATACCAGGTATGTGTCACCGCTGTCACCCAGCAGCAGCAGATATCCGCAAAGGTGGACAACCATTAAAATAGACGGCTGTAGTTCTGTTAACGTACTGACTGTATTTTTTTACGATTAGTGAATGGTGATAGTAAAAGTGATCCCAGGCGCTAGCTTCCCAGGTTTTAAAAAAAAGCTGCATCACAGAGAAGTCAATGATGACATGTATGGAGGGCCCCAGGAGGACAGGTGTCAGGTATGTTACATATCAATGACCTTTGGTCCCGCAGGAGATAAGCCACTGACAGGAGCTCATTCCCTGGCAGGATACTCCAGTAGGGGGGCTATAAATGCTCCTATGATCAGCTATGTGGAGCGAGAACCAGGCACTAGAACCCATCCAGCTGGCTGGCACGGAGGTCCGGACTAAGAACCCGCAGATGTCATATTAAGAACCTACAGATTTTCTATGGCTTTTTTTTGCTGCTCCAGAAAGCCACTGGACAGCCACGTGAAATCCGCCCCATTGTTTCCAGTGAGAAGCTGCAGTTTGTGGCCACCACTCCGCCAAATTCTGCTAACAAAGGCGCCGTATGAACAGTCCTTTAAACTGACCCTAATGTTTGGGATAGGGAAATTAGACTGCGAAGAGATGACAGCCTCTGTACTGCGCCACGGCATATGCAGCACTATATAAGCAACAGAAAAAAAAAATTCTATACAGCACAGAGACTGAAGTACTCCAAGTACCTGGTGGAAGTCGGACTTCCTCTGTAACTTACACGTACACTATGTGGCCCTGCAGCATGAATGTTAATACTTCAGTGTAACTATGCATGTAAAGTATGGAGAGAAATGGAGTGAGGTAAGGCTTCTGGGGGGAGTATTCCTCCCATGTATAGGTATACAGTTGTATACACAGGCCATAGATTATTTCCAATATATACAGGTGTTTGTGTCCTCCATATAGGAGAGTGCAGCAGACTAGGCTTTCCTGTGCAGTGGGGTAAAACCACAATACATACTGGCTTGGTGTATGTCGGGTGCACAGGAGCCTATGGAGGTTTGGCATGTGCTCCAGAAGCGTTTCCAGGCACATATACGTCTGTACAGAGCCTTACAATGCCAGGTTACGTCTCTATCCACAATCCACCGATTTTTACTCCCAAAACCAGGAATGGATCCCAGCAGGGAAATGGAAATTGTCTTCCTGTGATGGGATCTGTTCCTGTTTCTACGGGAAGAAAGAACGCAGCAATCCTGTTATGTGAATCAGTGAGGGATTTACCATCAGGACTACCACGTCTGACCACGCTGTTCCCAGATCTCCCTAAAACTGCTTTACAGAAAGGGGTATTCTGGTAACTCGACGTTATCCCCTATCGACAGTATCCCGCAAGGCCTCCCCCAAACTAAACACAGGGGCAGGTCGAGCATGCACACCTCCATTCATCTCTATGGGGCCTCCTGGATTAGCTGAGTTCTGTACTGAGCAGTCTCATAGCCGACCTGCCGCTCTGTACGTCTTGGGGTCCTGCGCGGTACGAGCCCCAGTTCTCATTATTGGCAGGGGTTCCAGCAGTAAGACCCCCACCGATCTAATAGTTGTCTCCTATTAGAGATGAGCGAACGTGCTCGTAACGAGCACTGTACCGCTCGGCTCCCCTGCGCTCGCTCCTGAGGACGACGGAAGCGGCTGCCTGCGCCCATGTGAGCGCAGGGGAGCCGAGCGGTATAGTGCTCATTACGAGCACGTTCGCTCATCTCTATCTCCTATCCATCCTATGGACACCGGATAACATCTAATTATCAGAATACCTTTGTTGCAGGGCTGCCTGTACCATGGTGTCTGCATGCAACCATTCCATCCAGAATATAGACAGTTAAACTTAGTGCCCATCGATTCGGACTGATGCAAAGGGCAATCGTTACCCATCATTGCCCGCTCGTTCTGCTGCATTTGCATCCAGCAATCATCTCTGCTGTACGGGGACGAATGATCATTACTACGATTGTTCACCCCCATACTGATCCATTGTTTGCTGGAAGCATATGCCTGTTTACACAACGATATTACATGTCACGTAAACGAGGCGTCACCCGTCTGATAAGCATTTTGCTTGTTTATCTGGTGACTGTACATTTACATGGGGCAATTATCAGGAATGAACATTCACACGAACATTTGCCCATGACAATTGTCCCGATCCTTGGTCCATTTAAATGGGCCCTACAGGATCTGTGGTGCTCATTTCCATCAGCCTCTGCAAAGTGAATGGGGGAGGAACGATCCCAACTGCAGCTGTTCTACTGATCCTCCTGATGAAAGATGACCATCAGCCGACCAACGAGAGATTAGTCATTCATCACCTGATCGGCGGCTCAGTTACAGGGGCCAATTATCAGGAACAAGCGTTCTTATGGACGCTCATTCCCAATAACTGGCCGGAAACTTGTGGCGTCTAATAAGGTCGTTGTCACAAGTGAGTGATTTCCATCAGAGATTGTGAGGCAAAACCAGGAGTGGAGGCCACAGAGATGAGGGATAAGGGAAAGATCTGCTCCTGTTATGTTTCACAATCACTGATCAAACCAACTGTGAAGCGGTCTTACGTCTCTTTCACACGAGCGAGTTTTCCGCATGACGTGAACGCACAGCACCCGCACTAAATCCTGACCCATTCATTTCAATGGGTCTGTGTACATGAGCGCCATTTTTCACACATCAGTTCTTAGTTGTGTGAGAATCGCAGCATGTTCTATATTCTGCGTTTTTCACAAAGCCCTGGCCCCATAGAAGTGAATGGGGCTTCAGTGAAAAACTCATTGGATCCAGATGTAATGCGTTTTTCACTGATGGTTTCTAAGATGTTGTTTGTAAACCCTCAGGGTTTTTATCACGTGTGTGAAAAAAAACGCATCAAAACCGATTGCACCCGCGCGGGAAACCACTGACCGCAACTGCAGACAAAACTGACTGAACTTGCTTGTGTAATGCTGCGAGATTCACTGAACCCATCCCGAGTCAATCCGTATCATTCGTCTGAAAGAGGCCTTAGGGTCTTTATATGGTTCGTGATGTGATTTAGCCCACCATACAGGTCTATAGCGGTCCAGTCCACTTGAACTGCAGGGGTCTGGGTCCTACAGCCACTTAATACCGCTCTTAGGCCAGACACACAAGAGCGAGTTTATCTGACAGGATTGGACAGCATTATAATGACCAAGGCTAGTTTCACACCAGCGTCAGGGCTCATGCACACGACCGCAAAGCACAGATGCCAGCAGTTTGCGGAACAGAACGGACGGCCCATGTTAGAAATGCCTATTGTTGTCCGCAAAACAGACAAACATAGGATGTTATATTTTTCTTGCGGGGCCACGGAACAGAGCAATGGATGCGGACAGTACATGGCGTGATGTCCACATCTTTTGCGGCCCCACTGAAGTGAATGGGTCAGCATCCAAGCCGCCAAAAATGCAGCTCAGATGCAGACCCAAACAACGGTCGTGTGCACGAGGCCTTTCAGTAGAGAACAGCCTGCTCCAGCGTTGCTGGAAGCTACATGAATGCCGTCTGGCCCATTAAAGGGGTTGTCTGATCACAGACAATGGGGGCATATCGCTAGTATGGATATGCCCCCATTGTCTTATAGGTGCGGGTGCCACCTATATCCATAAAGGAGCCCCACAAGGTGGTGGCTGGAGGACTCTGGTCCGGCCACCACCAAGCCGGCTCCCCATAGAAGTGAATGGGAGCGCACCGCGCATGACCGACCACCACTCCGATTCAATTCCATGGGGCTGACAGAAATAGCCGAACCAGCGCTCAACTATTTTCGCCGGCCCCATAGAAAATGAATGGAGGGCGGCTGTGCATGTGCAGTGCGCCCTCCTTCACTTGTGGGGCCCACAGGCGGGACCCGCACCTATAAGACAATTGGGACATATCCTAGTGATGTGCCCCCATTGTCTGCGATGAGACAACTGTAAAATTAGTAAACTTACCAACCCCACTGACTATATTGGAGCACTGTTATTAATAAAAGGGACGTGTGACTTTTTTGACTACAATACTCACAAACCCCTTAGTAGATGTGCCCCCGACATCTCTGGCCGTGCTCCCATTTGGCCTCCACCTACAACTCTAACCCTACATTCGCCAAATTGTGCCACAATCCAGGTGCATGCACATTAGGGAATGTGGACCTGTGTTTTCATAGGAAGAGCAGCATGCCATGCAGAAGACTCAGCAGCAGGGGGCACACAGCTTTTTTTTGGTTGAGCAGGATCCTTGGGGGGGGTGTGTCTGAGTGATCGGGCATGCTGAAATCAGTCTGATCCTGTTTGAGCCACATTACTTGTTAATAATCCAATGTGTATGGTCAGTGTAACCCCTTGCTATACGGATCAGTTTTCGCCGAGGTTTTGAGGCAGATCTTTCTACAGGCTTTTTAACCAAAACCAAGAGTGGATTTGAATGGACTGGGAAACAAAGGAGGGACTCCTGCTGCCTCAAAAACGCTCAGTGGGAACCAACCCTATCAAGGACAACTCAGTCATACCTCAGTGACTTCTACAGTCTATATGAAGGCAGCAGGTCACATGACACCAGAACACACATCATATGAGGATACCACCATGTAATTAAAACCTAGCAGCTTGGTCAATATAGACGTCAAAGGAAACCTCACCAGCACGCAGGCAGTACCCGTGTAAGGGTGAATTCACACAGGGCAGACATTTCGTGACTGCTTCATTCATGTGCTTATTGCCATAACGTCCCCACACACATGAATGGAACAGGAAAAAAAAAATCTGCTGCATGTGAATATACACTAAAAGCTGCAGCTAGCGGCCAGATTACTGCAGCACATCTTTCCTCCACTGGCCTGGAACTTGTGGCTCTGCAGCTGCTGTGAACCATGCTGGGGGTCGTAGTCCTATAGAGATGCACTGATGTCTGGGCACACGGATCACAGAGATGTACATACACACAATACGGACAACAAACGGACAACAGCCTCCCTGATCCACCCCGCAGGCCTCGGTACCGGCTTTACGCCCCGCCCCCTGATTGGTCCCCCAACGTTATCAGTCGTGGTCCCATCTGCACTAGCACCCGGCACTGTCTCCTTTCAGCCACGTTCACAATAGACCGTTTATTAAAGGGGTCTCCTAGCTCGTGCTACAACCGGCGCGGACGCCACGAACTCACCTTTCCCAACGAGAACGTGTTTAAAACCAGCCGCACCGGAATACCGCTACCGGAGAGGGCTCTGCGCAGCGACCAAACCCCGCCAAAAACAACCCGAGGTGCGCATGCGCAGAACCTCCCCCAGTGTTCCCTCCCCCGGACCTTAACAATACACTTAAAGATTCCTACAACCCGGTTCTGACGTCGTCTACTTTCATTTAGGACACCCCAGGGGCGGGCACCCGGTCATACGCCTACAGGGCCGCAGACTCGCTTTGTACCCTACAAAAGCCAACCGTTCAAACAGTTGAGTGACAGGCCTCTAGACCAATGAGACTGCGCATCGTAAATGCGCCTTATCCACGCCCCTTTGACCGCAGGGAAGGGGAGGGTTTTTGTAGCTCCTCCAATCAGAAACAAGGGCTCTGTTAGGGTTTAGCCAGTCACAAGCGGCGGAAATCGGTAACAGGTGATGGGCGTGGCTAGACGCGCTAAATAAGCGGTTTTGTCTGGTTTTTAGGTCTTATACTCGGAGGCGTTTCCTCTCTTTGGTCGGCGGCGCGGCGGAGGAAGCACCGGAACACCGGCAACATGCACAAACAGGTGAGGGCTTATAGAGGAGTAATCTGAGGCGGGTAGTTATACTAAGAGTAGTACAGGCTCAGGCGGGCGGTTACTTAGTCTTCCCCCTCTGCAGGCTTCTCTTTGTGTCTTTCTTTAGCGCAGCCGCGGTTTCTATGTCAGTTCTAGGCGCTGTGTAGCTCAGGCCTCATACACCGGGCGGTCGTTTACCGGTCCGTATGAATGAGTCAGCAGGCTTTGTGCGCCGCCATCTTGTGCGGCCTTGTCCTGCCCTCCGCGTGTCTTACGGCCTAGCTCTCGGCAGTATAAGCTGAGGCCTCTTATTTCCTCCTCCTTGTGTTTAGTCGATGTATTGTAATAGGAGAGACTAGGCCTCGCGGAGAATGCAGGCGGGCGGCTGCCCAGGGCAACCAATCGCGGTTCTCTTTCACTTCCAGCGTTAGTTGTTACATGAAAGGAGCCTTCTGATTGGTCGCCAGGAAGGTATATAAGGTAACATCTCTCTTCTTATTTCAGTCACCTAAAGAACCAGAGCAGGTCCGCAAGCTCTTCATCGGGGGCTTGAGCTTCGAGACCACAGACGACAGTCTCCGCAACCACTTTGAACAATGGGGTGCCCTAACAGACTGTGTGGTAAGTGACCTTGGGGCTGGTAAGTGCTACTATAGGAGGAATAATCCTGGTCCATTGTATGGTCTGGAGGCGGCCATGTTAGAATGTCTAATGTTGAATGGGATTCCATTGGTGTCCTTATAATCTCTGTCCTGCTCCATACCTTGTGTGTCCACCTCTGAGACCCTCCAGGAAGGTTCACCTGCACTAAGAGGGCTACCCCATTACACCACAGGGTGGCGGGTAAGTTTACTTTCACACCACCAGTTTTCTGGATCTATCATGGATCAGCAAAAACGCCTCCATCATGATAATACAACCGCCTGCATCTGTCACGAACGGATGCAGTTGTATTATGTCTTGCATAGCCATGGCGGATCCGTCACGAACACCATTGAAAGTCAATGGAGGAACGCACCCGTTTTCTATCGTCTGAGAAAACGGATCTGTCCCCATTGACTTACATCGTGTGTCAGGACGGATCTGTCTTGCTCCGGACCACATTGCTGACAAATACGCTGCTTGAAGTGATGGGGGCTCAACCGAACGGAATTCTGGTGCACTCCATTCAGTTTTGTTCATTTTGTCCCGATTTATAATGGATGGGGACAAAACTGAAGCGTTTCCCTCCTATTGAGATCCTATGACGAATCTCAATAGCGGAAAAGTGAAAGTGGCTTGCCAGGAGTCCAGCCCCCTAGTCAGCAGTTTGTCCATCTGAATAGTGCGACAGATGTGCTCCATTCAAGAGATAAGTGTCTGTCCACGTGTAGCCCATGAACACTTTAGCCCCTTTTCATTGGGTAATGGGGGCATCAGATGCTCATGACTTATCCTTCAGCAATCAGTAACTGGCATCTCTGCCATGGCTGAGTAGCGGAGATTTCATAGAAATGAATGTGATCACCACAGCAGTCGCAAGAAGTCCAGCCATGTTGGATTCCTTGCGACTGCTGCGGCGAGCCCATTCATTTCTATGGGATCCCCTGCTACTCAACGATCCTGGCCTGGAGCTATCCTGGTAGGATCCTTGAAAATAGGCATTTTAAATAAAACTGCTTTAAGTTATATTCTGCAATTAACTTATATTGTGTTTTAGGTTATGAGGGATCCAAACACCAAGCGTTCCCGTGGCTTTGGCTTTGTCACCTATTCATCAGTGGAAGAAGTTGATGCTGCTATGGCTGCCAGACCTCACCGGGTAGATGGCCGCGTGGTGGAACCTAAACGTGCCGTTTCCAGAGAGGTAATTTGTGCTCTGCTATATGAAAGGGTATAGGGTATCTAGGGCTTGATCTAACAAAGCTTTGGCTTATAGGCTTCTCAAAGGCCCGGAGCACATCTCACAGTTCAGAAGATCTTTGTTGGGGGAATAAGAGAGGACACTGAAGAACATCATTTAAGGGACTACTTTGAGAAGTATGGAAAGATCGAGGTGATAGAGATAATGACTGACCGCGCCAATGGCAAGAAGAGAGGATTTGCTTTTGTTACGTTTGATGATCATGATTCAGTTGACCGGATTGTCAGTAAGTGCAGCTGTTTTTTTACTAACTTAGACTTGAGAGACTTTGTAGCGAGCTGACCTGACCTTCAATCCATTGTTTTTTTTAGTTCAGAAATATCATAGTATCAACAATTACAACTGTGAAGTAAGGAAGGCCCTGTCCAAGCAAGATATGATGTCTGCATCTGGCAGCCAAAGAGGTGAGTTCAGATTACAAGTAATTGCCTTGACACATCTGCATGTAGACTCTGGTCCTCAGGTCTTAAGACGTCCAGGGTGAAATTTTTTGGCCCATTTAAAGTGTTGGGGCTTGAAGTAACTACCTACTCCTGTTTAGGAAGATGGCTTCATGCAGGTCATGTTCTTATCAGTTTGTGCAGTTGGTTCTTGTGACGTTCAGGTGTCTTCCTACCGTGGTGGCCTCTGTCCATATGCTTTTCTCCCTAGCATGTACTAGCAGGTAGAGCCACTGCAAAACAGTTCAGTCTGTACACCTATAATAATCTATTAGACATTCTCTGCATCTGCTTAAAGGGATTGTCTCATTCCAGCAAATGACATTTATCATGTAAAGGAAGTTAATACAAGACACTTACCAATGTATTGTGATTGTCCATATTGCTTCCTTTGCTGGCTGGATTCGTTTTTCCATCTCATTATACACTTCTAGTTTCCACGGTTACGACCACCCTGCAATCCAGCAATGGTCACATGCTGGCACCTTCTGTTAGCCGCTGATGGATTGCATTGGTGGTCATAATAGAAAAATTAGTTGAGCCAGCAAAGGAAGCAATATGGCTAATCACAATACATTAGTAAGTGCCTGTATTAACTTCATCTAGATGATAAATTCCGATTGCTATGACACAACCCCTTTAAACACTCCTGGCTTAGTAGTATGAATGTAGTCTGGAGTGTTTTGGATTGTCCTATGTGCTAATTCATTGCTTGTAGATTATAACTGTAGTTTAACAAGCCTAACTAGTATGAGTTTATAACAAACCAAAGGCATTGTGATGTAAATGGGGCTGTAGAATATCTCAATTACAGCCATATCTGCTTGTCTCCTGTATAATTTCTCTGTGGCTGCTCTAACTTAACTTTGCCTGTTACCTAGGACGTGGCGGTGGTGGAAACTTTGGTGGTCGTGGTGGAAACTTTGGTAGAAACGATGATTATCAAGGACGTGGAGGAAACTTTGAAGGCAGGGGTGGTGAGTATCCATAAAGAATCCCTGCATGTCCGAATACTCTGCATGAATGGTAGCGCTATGATTGACCACTATGATTAGTAGATGGTGTTTTTTAGCTGTCTTCACCCCTTTGGGCGCAGTCTGTAATTTTCAGTTCTCAGCTGACAAATGCAGAGTAAATCAGTTGTGGCTCGTGCACGGACGTGTACTGAGCAGTATGGGTATGAATAAAGCACTTGGGACGTTGCTTACTGCTGTACCCTACCTTCTTTAAGACTTCTATGGGAACTTGTCATTTTGATCCTTCAGTAAGATCACATTTGTGGGAAACTCGTAGTGAATGTTAAAGAACAGGGAGTGCTGGAAAAAAATTGACTCTAGAATGTCTTGCTGGCCTGTACTGTTTTTGGTGTTTTCTATCCTAAACATGTCATGTCTCTTGATAGGTGGTTTTGGTGGACGTGGTGGATATGGAGGTGATGGCTACAATAATGGTGGGTTCGGTAATGATGGTGGATATGGCTACAACCCACCTTATGGAGGTGGTGGCGGCAATCGTGGTTATGGTGGAGGTGGAAACCAAGGTTTTGGAGGAGGACAAGGTGGTGGATATGGAGGAAATGGCGGCTATGATGGTTTCAACAATGGAGGAGGAAGTGGCGGTGGATTTGGTGGAGGCAGTGGTAAGTGGGTAGGCTGAAATTCTAATGTATCCTTGAAATGGATTTTAGGACTCTTCAGCTTATATGATCTTATTTTAGGTAACTTTGGTGGAAACGGTGGAGGAGACTACAATGACTTTGGTAACTACAATAACCAATCATCTTCTGGTTTTGGACCCATGAAAGGAGGCAATATTGGTTCAAGGAATTCTGGACCTTATGGAGGTGGTGGTGAGTACCAAAATATATTATCTGCATTTGTACTCTTGGCAGCTTAGTGCGTTGTCTTCACGTGTGAGTGATATCTGGTCACATGACCCTCCGTCAGCGGCCATTTTATGTACAGGACCTCAGTGCAGACATCACATATTTGCCTAACAAGGGGACATATAGTCATCCTACGTGCACACTAGTATATTAGAAAATTGTTTAATGATAGAAATATTTGCTTTTGCTCTAGGTGGATACAGCGGTGGCAGTGGAGGCAGCAATTACGGGAGCGGCAGGCGGTTCTAATGGAGGTAGGCTTAGAGGCAGTTTTGTCGACTGGTTCTCGCTACGCTCAGAATAGGCAACTGCCGTTACACGTGAGATGTCACAGTATATGTAGATTAACATACTTGTCCCATGTTATTCAACAGGAAACAATGCTTAGGAAGAGAGGAGAGCCAGGCAAGCGACAGGTTACTACACAAGTTGAAGTCAGCCAAGCACATTTGTGGCAGGGCATAGCTGCTACATGAAGAAATGTTAGCAAATCAGAATTACGTGTGGGCAAAACACAGGACTGTTCATGACTAAATTATGAAGACTTTAAGTTTGTTTTGTGAAGTGTCAAGCATTCCTAGGAGTGGGTTTTATTGAATAGGACTTCATATATATTTTTTATTTTTGTTGCCGTTCACACACTGTAAACTGCATCATAACTTTAATAAATGTGTCCTTTTTTTATAATTCTTAGAAGACATTCATCATTTTATAGGGTTTCAGCTTGAAAGTGAGGCTGTAGACTACAGTCTGTTGGGGTTGGCAATTAAAGGAAATATTATCCAGTGGTTCCGAAGCTTTACAAACCTGGTTAACAAACAGAGCAGTAATGGCCGACAATGGCACTTCATGCTGTTGATGCATTTTAGGAAGGTTAAGTAGACCTGTGCATCTTAACGGGAGACTGAGGCCTTTATCACTAGGGTAATACCGTATATATCTTAGGCTTCATTCACACGACCGTATGTGTTTTGCGGCCTGCAAATTGCGGATCCGCAAGAAAAACTGATGACGTCCGTATGGCGTCCATTTTTCTGTTTTGTAATAATGTAATTGATTGTAACAATGCCTATCCTTGTCAGGAAAACGGACAAGAATAGGACATGTTCTATCTTTTTTGCAGAATGGAAATACGGAAACCGAATGCACACAGAGTACCTTCCGTGTTTTTTTTTTTTTTTTTTTTTTTTTGCGTACCAATTGAAATTAATGGTTCCGCATACAGTCCGCCAAAAAAAAAAAAGGAACAGACATGGAAACAAAATACCGTCGTATGAATGAAGCCTTAAAGGGCCTGCACCTAGAAAAAATGTCTCGGCAGGCCTAAAAAAGGCCTGAATGTCCAGGCAACTTTTTGTGCACATGGTGGTTTAGTGACGCTGACTTCCATCCACAGGAGCCCCAGTTACAAGGGAAAACAGCCCCCTGTGGGGGCATCACACAGACAGCTGATCGGGGTCTCCTTAGACCCTATAGCTAACCTCTTGCCCCAAGACACCCAGCAGTCACGCTCCGCACAGGAGAAGGCAGAAGTGGTAATAAACTGCTCCTGTCTTCTTGGGGTCCCCTCTGTAACTGACAGCCTGCACCCGACCTGCTTCACTAGTTTGCAGGAGCTTTAATCCCAGTGCTGGGATTAAAGCGCTGCCTGACCTAGAGTTGGGCGATATGGCCAAAAAAAATCTTTTTTTTTTTTTTTTTTTTTTTGGGACGATTCACGATTTAAATCTCTATTTTCTTATGTTTTTTAAAAAAATAAAAAAAAAGCCCACTGTGCCCCCTTGAGACCTCAGATTAGCCCACTAGGCCACCATAAGAATAAAATAAAAAAAATCCCTTACCTGTCCTGCGCCGTGGCTCCGCTCCAGGTCCGGCGCTCCTCAGTCTTCTCCCGACGCTGCACTGTCACCTGACTGCGTGCAGCGTCAGGTCAGAGTGCACGCACAACGTCCTGACGCTGTACGCAGTCAGGACAGCGTGGCCCTGGAGAAGGAGTGCCGGACCCGGAACGGAGCCGCGGCACAGGACAGGTGAGAGTATTTTTTTTTTTTTTTATCTGGCGGGCGCCATTTTAGGAAAATAGAGTTCATGATTTTCCTAAAAAATAAAATCGTGAGGCTTCCAATTTGCGAATTTAATCGAATTAATTCGATTAATCGCCCAGCCCTAGCCTGACCCTTTATATGCATGGGGTATGTGCAGATGAGACATATATATCCAGTGGGCGGTTGGGAAGGGGTTAAGATCTGTTAGGGGGGGGGGGGGTTATTTCAATTGACTTACTAATGACATCCCTAATGGAAAACTCCACCTAGATGCAGAATTGCATTGTGGAGAACTAGTGCGCTAGTATCTGACATCACTGAAGATTGACCCGATGGCTAAACTGCTGCAGTATTTCATGTGGGTCAAGAGTCCTGAAGGCTTTGAGGCTAGTAAAGAAAGCTGCCAGTGTTATCAGGTGACAGCAAGTCCTGCAGACAAAGCTAGAGGTGAGCTAGCGTGGTCCTGGAAGATGAAGACAGTTCAGGAACTGAGCCGCAATAGCTAATGGGTCCAGAGACGCCTAGCAAGCAAGATGGACTCTCCAGCTCAGACCAGTTTGCTACTCCTAAACATAGCTGACATCCAGTAAGATAAGCTCACATTTTTACATCTAGCAAGATGAAGGGAATTCATCAGCACATCGGAAAGAGGCAGACCAGAGTACAGAGCCTTCATGTTAAGCCTAGCATGCAGTACCAGCCAGAAGGGGCAGTTATGTTACCTTGCTTGTAGGTAAGAACAGACTTTTCTTATGCCATGTATTTTGTGACATCAATTGTACAAGGTGCTTGGCTTTGTGGCTGACTGAGCTGGCTTGAGCCTTCAGCATGTTATAGAGCAGGAGACGCAGAGCAGATTGTTATACTGAATATGTTCCCCAAAAATATAGAACTTAAATTCCTGCTTATTGGCTTTGCAGTCAATGAGATGGTCCTGACGGTGATTGACAGCTGTCTATTCAGACATAGAGGCGAAGGTTTTCAATCACTGATAGGGCAGTCTCCTTGACTTCACCTGCATTTGCAAATTTTAAAGGTTTTTTTTCCAAGAACCCCACTAGCCAGATGCTAAGTGTCTAATCGCTGGGACCTCCACCTTTTCAGCAGGGATTTGAATGGACTGGTATTGTGCATTGGCACACAGGTCTCCCCTTCTCATTATCAGTCCCAGTAGCGGGGGGAGCACCAGCAATCAGACACTTGCCACCTATCCTGTTACTTTGCCATAAACAGTGGCCTCTGTTGAATAACACTGGGATGCCCAAGGTATCCAGACATTGCGCCCATTTACAGCGCTCTTGGCAAAATGTAAGTGGCTAATTCCTTTAAGGAGGACCTGTCGCCACAAAATGCAACATGTTAGATTGCATACATATATAGATAGATATGTACTTTTACAGGGGAAGATTCAGTAAAGTCTGTAAGTTGTATGTTTTCACTTCCTGAACAGCTATCGGTACAGGAGGGAGGTGCTATCTGTGATAGCATTGTGTGCATACAGAGGTAGCAGTCAGTCACTGATCACACCTCCCCCCTGTACTCATAGCTGTTCAGGAAGTGAAAAAGGCAGATGTAAATCACAGGGATCGGCAACCTGCAGCGCTCCAGCTGTTCAGAAACTACAACTCCCAGAATGCTTCATTCACTTCTGTGGGAGTTAGAACAGCCAAGCTTGGGTTCACAGTAGCTGAAGTTTGCTGACCCCTGCTGTATAACGTGGTGCATTCATATTGCATTGCATTTTGGGGTGACGGGTCCTCTTTAACCACCTAACTGTTCTACCAGAGTCCAGCTTGGGCAGTGTGAAAAGTAACTAACTGGAGGGGGAGGGCTGCTTTAGATGGTAATATCTCCTCAATGGTAGCAGCTAGAAACATGCAACTGGTCTCGTCTTAAAGCTGACAGTCCAGGCTTTAATACAAGAAAAAGTCCAAGAAACTGAGGAGAAATCAAGTCGGGAATAATCACAAGTGAAACCTGTTTTTTTTTACTTTCATTTTAGCTGCATTCACAGCATCCCGATTTCTATCAGTGATATCTTTCTCTGTACTCAACATATTGCTATCATTTTGGTATTGTCTGAAAGCTTTGAATGTCTGCTTTCAAACAAGACCAGCTGCATGTTTCTAGCTGCTACCATTCAGTAGGTAGCAGCATCTAAAGCAGCCCTCCCCCCTCCAGGTAGCTACTTTTCCCACTGCTGCAGCTCCACTCTGGCAAACCAGGGGGTTAAAAGGGTTAATAACTTTGGCGAGGGCTAATGCCCTCTCCTGGCTAGACCTGCAAACAAGAAACCTACTTGCCTGCTTCCTATCCTTGACTACCTCACTTGGGTTCCCCACTGTCAGCATCCACTTTGACAGTGATCTGTTCCCCTTGCAGTTGGTCATGTGACAGGGATTGGGTGCAGCCAAGCAGATGGTGACCCGAGCAAATGAGCTGGGCCCCAGCAGTGGGGAGCAGGTGAGTATGCTTCCCGTTTGTAGGTGTTGCCAGGAGGAGGTTTGCCAAAACCTGGTCTCCAAAAGGTGGTTAATCCCCCTTTGGAAAAGCATTTGGCTGCTTTTTATGATTGTGTACCATCCAGTCTCCAAGTGCTGACACTAAAATCTGTATAAGTCAAAGCAAGATCAGCACCAAACTGGTATGCATCTCCATATTGAAAACTGATATATAGCTGTATTAACTCACAGGTGCTGACTCAAGGTAATAACTAGCATGCTCTTGATTGACACTGGTATACTGGAGTTGATGTCATGGACTACAGACTGTAAGGTGAGATCTGCTTCACGTTCTTTACACTTAATGTATATCTATGATCTAAGCTACACACGCACAAATAGACTTTACATGCTTTCCCTAGCCTATTGTATCAGTCACTATCATGTATGCATGTACAGTGCTAGACTAGTATACCTTCTCAGGTTACAACACATGTATGAATGGTCTACCGGGTGTCGGTGGCATAATCCAGTGCGTGTGATAAGAGTACCAGCCATTACATGATTCACTTGCATAAAAGTTATCAGTCTGCATAACCTTAAAGAAGAACTCCTGCAAAAAATTTTATTCTCTGACCTGTTAGAAAGGTGCATGATGTAATCTGTAGTGAATGCAATCTTCTCATCAGACTGTATTTGTGAGTTATCCCCTCTCCTAATTGTAGCTGTCATGTGACCAACTCCCTGACCTCCAACTGACCCAGGACAGGAAGCCAGTCACTTCTCTATTTATTCCTATGAAACTCAGAGTGCGGCTCCCATAAGAATACATAGAGAAATAGACTTCCTGTCCACACATAAGATGCTGTTATCTGGTGAGTCTGATTGCTGGTCACATGACACAGATGAGAAACCTCAGGGAGATATAACTCTTAAATACAGACATTGGTAAGAGAATGACGTTCACTACATATTACATCATGTACATTTCTAGCAGGACATGGAATAATGCGGGAAGTCTTTAAAGATATTTGCTCATTTTATATAAGTGTTAACTCTTGTCTTTCATTTCTCTAGACTTCAAGACCTGTTGGGAAGATGTCCCGTGGATGACTTACTCCATGTTTTAAATACTTTTATGGATTCATTTTATACTTTTAAATAAAGCTTTTATTTTTATACTTATCAGTGTGTGGCTTACTTATCTGAAACTAGCCCAAAGCTCTTCATGAAGGTGGTGACTTTGATTATAAATTCTACAGAACTGAATAAAGGACTTTTCCTGGTATTTTTGATAGCCTATCCGTTGGCCAGGCCACAAGTATCTGATCAGTGTGAGGTTGACTCCTAGCAGTTTGGAAGGCTAATATAGCCGAAACGCGTCACATTTACTTATATATATGTGACAATAAAAGCATTCTAAAAACTACGAGCGAAGTGCCGGTCTATTTGAACTCCTAGCAGCTTTCAGTCTGCTCTTGCTCACTTCATTGGGAGCTACTGCAGAAAAACTGATAGGAGTCATACTCTGCCAATTAGATATTTATTACCTATTCTAATGATATACAATTTACAAATCCTGGAGAATCTCTTTACTTACAGAATCCAGGATAGCTCATGCAATTCCATTTGTCATGTGGCTGCTGGAAAGCATATCTGAATGCTTTTCACAGTATAGCAAAACTGCTCAGGTAAAATTGTACAGAAAACTGCTATAATCTAACACAGATGAAAGTACAATTTTGGCAGGTCTTCATTTGGCTGGCTGCCATGTGGGTGTGTTTTAGTGTCTATCACAGCTACAAATCCTTGTTGGAGTGTGGGCCACATGTTAACTTACTAGGATGTAAAATGCTATTGGGTTATTAGATCTTGGGGTAGGTCTTAGTTTACTGCTCCATTCACTGTTATGGCGCTAGCAAACATGCACTCTAGTCAGAAAAGGGACTTGAGGTATTTGTTCTTGGGTGTAGGTGAGACACGACTTGTGGTGTGTGTGTGGTTTTTTTTTTTTTTCATGGTTCTAGCTTTGTACCTATGACACTGGCTGACCTGTTACATGTGCACTTGGCAGCTGCGGGCATCTGTGTTGGTCCAATGTTCATATGTGCCTACTTTCTTTGGTACCATACAATCCCTCAGGAACCTCCCCTTCCTAAAGATGACTATCAGACCTCACACAGGGCAGTTTTGGAATGCTCAACTGTTTGTAATATTTATTACATATTCATTCTGATAGCAATGATGGTCTTTCAAGAACAAAAACAGCTATCGGGAAATTCTAACCGTGTATAGTGTTAACAAGGTCTGAATTCCTTGAATATGGGTAACATAGTATTGGAACAATGGAAGCCCAAAAATTGTCTCAAAGCAATGAGAATGAAGGAAAGGGCGAAGAAAAAAAAAGGGGGGAGAAGGGGGGGTCTCTCTCCCTCCCTTGATGCTTCACTATGCTAATAGCGATTTGAACTCTAGAGTTTCCTGAAATGTCAGCCAGTGTTGCCAAGTTTTACAGAATTTCGGGTTTGTGTTTCTCAGAGGTGAGATCCTCCATCCTCATGACCTCCTGAAGTTTGCTTATCCACATTGCTATGGTGGGAGCAGAGGATTGTTTGCACATGCATGGGATGCAAGCCCTCTCGGTATTCACCATATGCCGGACCACAGATTTCCTATATGAATGTAATGGTATATTGCTATGATGGAGAAAGAATGCTGGAGTCTTAGGCAAGGAATATGAGCTAAACTTTGACGTAATGCTCCACACGGTCTGCCAGAAGCTGGCTAGCACTGGGCACTCCCAGAACACATGTAGAATCGTGCCTCTCTTTTCCACAGCGCCAGCAGATTGGGGATACTGTTGGAAAGAGGGAGTGGAGTTTCGTGGGTACCATATACCACCTAGAGAGGACCTTTAAAGGGTTTCTGTCACCAGAAAATAGCCCATGTGCCCATGACAGGTGACACCATATATGTAACTAAAAATCCCCCTACTGCAGCCGTTCTCTCAAGAGTGATTTTTATAATATGTAAATGAGCGTTTGCTAGGTGCAGGGGGCAGTAACCCTGCACCTAGTATTGTCTTTAGCCCACCTCTAACCACGCCTTCCTTCAGATTGACAGGGCCAGGCAGCTTCTCCTCTCCGCTGCTGGCCCTGTCCGTAGCTGAAATCCCACGCCTGCGCCGTGTGCTTTACATTCGGTTTGCCAGTACTCACCTGCATCGAATGTAAAGCGCGCGGGACTTCAGCTACAGACAGGGCCAGCAGCGGAGAGAAGCTGCCTGGCCCTGTCAATCTGAAAAAGGAAGGCGGGGTTAGAGGTGGGCTAAAGACGATACTAGGTGCAGGGTTACCGCCCCCTGCTCCTAGCGAACGCTCATTTACATATTATAAAAATAACTTTTTTGAGATAACTGCTGCAGTAGGGGGATTTTTAGTTACATATATGGTGTCACCTGTCATGGGTACATGGGAAATTACAGCCACTTATATGGGCTATTTTCTGGTGACAGAAACCCTTTAAACCCCATTTCTTGTGTATTACTTGCAGTGGAGGATTTTGTGAGTGAGTGTGAAGATACGTTCCTTTTGTTTTGTAGTGAATGTGAATCCAAGGTCTCTCTCCCAGTTAAGTAGGTATGAAGGAGATGTTTGGTTAGTTGGAGAGATAAGTATATTATAGAGACAGATATAGACAGGGCATGTCTAAACACTCCCCTCCCTTCGCAAAGGTGTTCAAAATCAGTCATCTTGCGGGTATATGAAGTGACTGGAGGCATAGCTGAGAGAAAATGATGGAGTTGGTGTATCTGCCATGTGGACAAACTTGTCGGTTCAGATATATCTTTTAGTTTGGCGAGGGAGGTCCAGGCATTGGAGTCTATGAAATAGCGTGCCTGGAATCTGTTAGCTTGTATCCATTTTCTGAAAGGGCCTGGTTCTAGGCTGTGCGTGAAAGATGGATTCCCTAAGATGGGAAACATTGGTGACGGTGCTGGTGAGATATCCGGTAGGTTAATTATGGTGCCTAGTGCTTTCAGAGTCGGACCTATGGTGGGGTATGCCCAGGCTACTAGAGGTATTTGGGAATCCAGCCAAGGTACCGTTGTCAATGGCATGGACAGGAAGGATTGCTCTATTGCCAGTGCCACCCATTGTTTGTTCTGCTGGTGTCGACACCAGTCCACAATTTGCAAAAGGTGAGAGGCTCTATGATAGGAAAGAAAATCTTTGAGACCCAATCCCCCTCTTGTCTTTGGCCTGAATAAAATAGAGCGGGCGATACATGAAACCTTCCCTCCCCATATAAAGCGTGTGAGTGTAGATAGTAAGGTATGGAAGAATAGTCTAGGGATGTGTATTGGTAGCGCTTGTAGAAAATAAAGGGTTCTTGGGAGTATGTTCATTTTAAAAATGGCAATCCTTCCAAACCAGGTGAAAGTATCTTTATTCCATCGGTCAAGATCTGCTTTTATTGCCCTTAAGAGAGGTGGATAGTTAGCTGAATATAAGGATGCTATTGAAGGGGTTCGATGTATGCCCAGGTATTTAAAGGAGGATTTTGTCCATTTGAATGGGAAATTATCTGCTAGGTCTGTAGCTACTTTTGTTGGGAGAGTAACGTTCATAGCCTCTGATTTTTGTAAATTGATCTTGAAATTAGATAATGTGGCGTAAGTTTTGAGCTCTTTCAATAGGATTGGGAGTGAAGTTCGTGGTAAGGAAGAATAGGAGGTCGTCCGCATATGCTGCTACCTTATGTGTAGTTCCTTGCATCCTTATCCCCGAAATATCGGGATTTGCTCTTACATGGCATAGTAGGGGTTCTAAACATAAAATAAAAATTAGATGGGAGAGGGGACACCCCTGCCTCCTGCCATTACATATGGAGAATGGAGTTGAGTATTGTCCGTTTACTTTAAATAGTGCCAAGGGGTTAGAGTATAGATTTCGGATTTGGGTCAACATCGCTTCTCCCAGACCGACATGGCTTAAAGTCTCCATCATAGGTATGAAGGTAGTGGATATGTGTGGTATGTAGGAATTTGCTCTGATCTTTCGTAAAGCTCTAGCTAGTGTCCTACTAGGTTTGTTTCCATACTCATAGTAGTGTCTGCGACACTTAGCTAGTGTGGCTTTTGCTCTTGAGAGACATATGGACTTCACTTTCTCCCGTAGTTGCGTCAGTTCAGCTCCCTGTTGGGGGTTGTGTGGATTTGTGAAGGCGTTCTAGTTCATGTATTTTTGATATGAGCCGGGAAAGTTCCGCTGAGCGTTCTTTCTTAAGTCATGTGCCTACCTTAATGAATGTGCCTCTAATGTAACATTTGTGCGCTTCCCAGACCATCAGGGGATCGCTATCCTGAGTGGCGTTAAGGGAGAAATATTCTGTTAAATCTCTCCTAACTTCAGTTTTCACTTGGGGGTTTTGCAGTAAGGATTTATTTAAACACCAGTGCCATGCTCTAGCGTGGAGCGATGGAATGGTAAGTGTAAGTGAAATTAAAGCATGGCCCGAGAAAGTGATCGGATCAATTTGTTGGAAAGCTTTTCTGTCATTTGTAGGTGACAGATGGTGTCTTAATCAAACACCGGACATACCTCTCATCTTGGAGTTCTTACAGGCGGGTCTAGACAAGGGGCTCAAGCCAGGTACCCTCAAGGTACAAGTGTCAGCATTGAGTAATTTCCTGGAAACCAAACTTGCAGATCTGCCTCTAATTAAACGTTTTCTAAAAGGAGCAGCAAGGCGTTGTCCTTTTGTTCACTCTACTGTACCACCTTGGGACTTAGTCTTAGAGATTCTGATGAACCTATTAAGGACATTTCATTAAAGCTTTTGACTTACAAAGCCGTCTTCTTGTTGGCTATCACGTCCGCTAGGCGAGTAGGTGAGATACAGGCCTTTTCCTGTAAAGCGCCTTATCTTAAGGTTACTGATGATTGCATTATCCTTAAACATACTCCCATGTTTCTGCCTTAGGTTGTTTCCAAGTTTCACACTCAACAGGAGGTATCCCTTCCCTCTTTTTGCCCGAACCCATTTTCGGATAAAGAGGAGAAATTTCACAATCTCTATGTCAGATGTTGTATCCTTACCTACTTGGAAGTCTCTAAAGAATACAGGAACTCGCATCATCTCTTTCTTCAATTTCAAGGAAACAATAAACGTTCAGCAGCAAGCAAAAGCACTACAGCGCATTGGTTAAGGAGTACCATTGAAATTTGCTATTTACAGAAAGGACTTATTCCTCTTAAAGGCATAAAAGCCCACTCCGCTAGAGCTGTATCTGCCTCTTGGGCTGAACAGGCTTCAGCTTCCATTGAACAAATTTGTAGGGCAGCCACTTGGGCTAGACCAAGTACTTTTTTCAAGCACTACAGACTGAATGTTCTCCAAAACCACGATTTAGCCTTCGGTAGAAAGGTTTTATTGGCGGATGTCCCACCCTAATCTTGTTTCTATGTTATTCCTCCTGTGAGTGCTGTTGTGGAGGCGCCGGGGAAAAGTGTTAATTACTCTTACCGGTAATTGGCTTTTACAATAGCCTCCACAACAGCACTGGAGTTTTTTCCCACCCGTTGTTTTTTCTTTGTGTACCATGTGATATGATATTATTGAATTCTGAATACATTTGTTTGCATCTCTAACGAGTCCTATGTTATTAACTGAAGCGGGTGATCAGAGGGGGCCTTTTAAACTTCAGCTTCTACGTTGTTTCCTGTCCTGGGAGGCGGGGACACCCTCCTGTGAGTGCCGTTGTGGAGGCTATTGGAAAAACCAATTACTGGTAAGAGTAATTAACCCTTTCCCTAACGCCTCCACACCGGCACTGACAGGAGCTTGATCCTGCCTCCAGAGGACAGGAAACAACAGCGGAAGCCCAAAATAAAAGGACACCTCCTCCAACATACTTCAGTCGTTGTTGTTTCCTGTCCCTCTGGACGGATGGAAGCCCTGGCTCGTGGAGCTTGGGTTCTCTTTCTCTGGCCCTAGGGTGTAAGTCCCACATATGGCATCCCGGGCTGTCCTGCTATCTTGCAGAGGGGATCGAATCGGCAAGGGTAATCCTCTGTCGGCAGGAGGATTCCCGAAGCGCGCCGCATTGCCCTACTTCCGGTGGCGGGTGACGTAATGCGCGGGCCGGTCGGAAGAGGAGCGTGCCGGGAATCGTTGCGGCGTGCTCAGGAGTTCGGCGTGGGGGCGGAGCCTGTTGATGAGCAGGATGCAGAATTTAAATTGACTCTGCAGTCCCAGGTGAAGGTGTCTGTGTGCACCTGCCTTGTCAAGGATGTCCTCCACAGAAGCCGATGCTCCACGCAGATCCCTATAAGGCCCTCCGCCCGGTGAGAGAGGCTGGGCTTGTTAAAGCCACGGGTGGTGAATCAGCAAAGAAAAAATGTGTCATGTGCAGGAAGACTCTTAGACCAGCTATTGCGGCCACTTGTACTGCTAGATATCTTTCTCTGTGGATTAACCATCTTAAAAACCATTTAGCTGCAGGTACCCCCCGTGAAGAGATAATTTCCTCTCTTCCTGGTCCTAAAAAAGGCCTCCAATTTTTTGGCAGACCTGGTGAGGCTTTCAGCCAGATCCTCTGCCTTATCTAATGTTACCCTCAGAGCCATATGGTCAAGATCTTGATCAGGTGATGCGGGCTCAAAGAGTCGTCTCTGTGCTATTCCCTGCGAGCGAAAAGGCTTTTTGGGTCCGCATTAGACGACATCCTATAAGTGCATCTCAATAAATTAAAATATCATTAAAAAGTTTTTTTTTTCAGTAATTAAATTCAAAAAGTGAAACATATATAGAGTCATTACAAACAGAGTGATCTTTTTCAAGTGTTTATTTCTGTTAATGTTGATGATTATGGCTTACAGCCAAGGAAAACCCAAAAGTCATTATGTCAGAAAATTAGAATATTATATTAGACCAACTGTAATTTTCTTTTAAACACAGAAATGTTGGCCAAATGAAAAGTATGTACAGTAAATGCACTCAATACTTGGTTGGGGCTCCTTTTGCATGAATGACTGCGTCAATGCGGCGTGGCATGGAGGCGATCAGCCTGGTTAATTATTCTAATTTTCTGAGAATGAATTTTGGGTTTTTCTTGAACTTGAAAAAGTCCACTCTGTAATGACTCTATATAATATGTGTTTCATTTTTTGAACTGAATTACTGAAAAAAGAACAACTTTTTGATGATCTAATTTATTGAGATGCACTTGTAGATAAGGCTTCTGACAAGAAGAAAGGCTTTCCTGCTGAATCCCGTTTTTTTCAGCAGAGGAAGAATTTTCGTACCCAAAGTAAATTCAGGCAGGATCAAAAGAAAAGAGAGGCATCAAGTAGATGGCAGTCTTCTAGAGGCCGGGGAAGAGGATTTTTGTTCAATCCCAAATCCTCCTCCAAGAAAACCCAATGACGCCAGATGTTGGGTAGAGGGGGCAGGCTCGCAGGTTTCGGTCAAGATTGGGGTTCTATAGGACCCTCCCCCGGGGTTTTAAATAAAGTTATTTCAGGTTACAAGATAGAGTTTCGTTCCTTACCACCAGAAAGGTTTCTGACAAAGTCCTTTCAGACCCCATCAGACACGAATGGGAAGTTCAGAACTATCTTCAACCTGAGATACTTAAATCATTTTGTCCTTTACAAAAAGTTCAAGATGGAAACAGTAAGATGTACAATAAATCTTCTTCTGCAGGATTTCTACATGATAACAGTCGATCTGGCAGATGCCTATTATCAAGTTCCCATCCACAGCAAAAGTCAGAAGTTCCTCAGGCTTGCTGTTTATATAAAGGGAGAACTTTGTCACTTTCAATACCAAGCTCTACCCTTTGGTCTTTCTAGTGCCCCGCGCATCTTCACAAAGATTATGGCAGATGTGGTAGGCTTCCTTCATCTAAAAGGCATACTGGTATTTGGACGACCTTCTTATTGCAGCAGACTCTTACGTACGACTCTTGGATCATCTCAGGATAGTAAAACAAACCCTGGGGTCGTTAGATTGGGTTATGAACCTAGAGAAATCGAGTCTGTTTCCCAGCCAGCAAAAAAAATGTTTGGGGTTCTTTTGGACACTCACCATTTGTCCTCCTTTCTACCCCTAGAGAAACAGAAAAACCTAGTGGCCCTAGTGAAGCAGTTTTGTTCCAAGAAGACAGCATCCATAAGAGAGATCATGTGTCTCTTGACGTCAACCATTTCCTCAGTGAACTGGGCTCAAGCCCACACCAGAATCCTACAATCCTTCTTCCTTTCATCCTGGGACAAAAAGCAAAGTTCCTTAGAAAATAAAATAAAAATCCAACGTCGGGTAAAAAAAAGTCCTTGAGCTGTTGGTCAGTGAAGAAACACCTGTAGACAGGGGTACAGTGGCAACCGAAAGATCACATAATGATTACTATTGATACAAGCACCAGGCGTTGGGGAGCCCATGCTTTGCACAACATGGTGCAGGGAACATGGAGTCTCGAGATGGCTTTGTCCTCCTTAAACCTGAGGGAATTGACGGCAGTGTTACGGGCATTTCAGAACCTAGAACCTATTATCCAGGGTCACCATGTCAAAGTTCTCTCCGACAACGTGACAACTGTAGCTTACCTGAATCGCCATGGGGGGACAAGAAGCAAGTCCTTGTCAGCTGTCTCCAGACTAATATTAAAATGGGGATAAGAGAATCTGAATTTCAGCTGTCCATCTAAAAGGGGAAGAAACCATATTAGCCGACTTCCTCAGCAGGCAGACACTCAGGGAATGAGAATGGTCCTTAAATCAAGAAATCTTTGATCAGATTGCGGAAAGGTGGGGCTTTCCAGTCCTTGATCTGTTCGCCTCAAGACAGAACAGAAAAGTGGAGAATTTGTATTCCATCTGCCCCCAGGACAGTCTGAATCGGATGGACGCTCTCTCTCTAACATGGCCTAAGGGACTTCTTTATGCATTCCCGCCTTTCTCCCTGATTCCGAAAACCTTGATGAAGATAAGAGAAGAGAGGGCACAAGTCATATTGATTGCTCCATATTGACCGAAAAGATCTTGGTTTCCCCTGCTTCAAAACCTCTCGGCAGGAGAATACTGGATGCTGCCTCAGATCCCAGACCTCCTTCATCAGAGTCAGGCCCTCCAGCATTCAGCAACTTCACTTGGTGGCTTGGAAATTGAATGGGGCTTATTAAAAAGGGGGGGGGGGGGTTCTCTGATGCTATTATATCTACATTACTACATAGCAGAAAACAGATTACCTCTAAAATTTATGTTCGATCTTGGAATGCCTTTTTGTCATTTGCAGGTAATCGCTGGGACCCTCAGAGTAGTCTAGATGTAGAATTAATTTTAGAATTCCTACAAGTAGGATTTGATAAAGGGTCTTAGGACCAGTACTCTAAAAGTTCAGGTTTCGGCTCTCAGTGCCTTTCTCGATGTTAAACTGGCAGACATCCCATTGATTGCATGCTGCGGTTTGCTCTCCGGTCCAGGCATCCGCACCAAGACGGATCCGGAATGACCCCCAATGCAAGTCAATGGGGGTGGATCCGTCTAGTGTGACCATAATGGTAACCGGATCCGCCCTCCATTGACTTTCAGTGGAGTTCATTACGGATCCGGCTACACATTGACACATACATACACATAAACATAAACATACACACACATATAGACATACAAACACACATACATACTTACATGCTCCCGGCAGGTCTTCGGAGCGTCGGAGGGACAGGACGGCGCGCACAGATGACGATTCCACCAGGCGCCCAGCAGAGGGCGCTGTGGGGAATCGTCACCTGTGCAAGCCGTCCTGTCCCTCCGACGCTCCGAAGACCTGCCGGGAGCATGTAAGTATGTATGTGTGTTTGTTTGTCTATATGTGTGTGTATGTTTATGTGTATGTTTATGTGTATGTATGTACTGTGTGACATGTGTGGGGCCGGAGCGCGGTTCCGGCTCCACACATGTCACTGCGGCAGGCTTGATCCGGCAGCACCCTTCACCTGCCGGATCAGGCCTGCCGCCAGTGTGAAAGTAGCCTTAGTAACTGACTGGTACTGTCACTTTGCCGTCATCTAATAAACCCTATCTGTAAAGTACTAAGAGGCCATAAACACTTATTTAAGCCACATTCTTATCAGTAAGATGAGAACTGAGCTATGAGTGTTTATAAGGTCACAGAGTAGCAATAAGGAGCCTCGCAGCTCCCCAACTGACGTTAAAGAAAATCCACAGGCTGCTACTAGAGCATCTTGACTATGTACACAAAAAGGGCTCCATAAGACCAATTGAAAAAAATGATTTTTTTTTAGCTCAAAATGAGTACAATGCAATAAAAAAATGCTCTCAAAGGTGTACATAACCTTCAAATGCTCTCTTGAACTTTCTGTGGATAGCCTATCCTGAGGAATTGTTCCTGTAGATCTCTCACCTTATGATAGAAATCCCTAACATTAGAGCAATTCCTGCATACTGTGCTGGTATTGCCATTTGGGAATAGCTTTTTTTAGGCTCAGTGGGTTAGTAGCTGTGGGTAGATACTCAGAGTGAGGATAAGGTCTCACAGTCATACTATAAAAGAGAAAAAGACAACTTTCTCTGTTGCCAAACATTTTGGTGATCCTGGCCATAGCATTACAGACCTCCAATTATTAATAATAAAGGGTCATTTCAAATCCCAAAGGGATAGACGAGTTTGGGAATACAAATTTATTACTGTCTTTGATACACTTAACACAGTACTGAATTTGTCTCGAGGTTTTAGGCCTGCTCCAACATCTGAGGAGAAAGAGGGGGTCGTCTCCCCTCTAAACGTAGAGACAAACTTTCACACAGCTTATCGGTAATGTTATAAAGGACTCTTTCTCCAAGACCATTCCTCTGTTTGTTGGCGTTTTGTAATTTATTCCTCCCCCTCTCTGTTCTTTCCTGTGTATATCCATGTTTCCTGGCCTGCATTCCTGACCTGAAGAAGGGATCTGAGTGTCTCGAAAGGTTTCCTTATAACATCATGTATTTTAGTTAGCCATTAAAAGGTATCAAATTACTATATTTTATATTGTTTCTCTTTTGGAGAGTATCAAGACTTCCTAAATATGTTGGTATCCTTTATTTTCCTTGAACTCCAACAGGTCCTGTCTAACTTGCTTGTGTTTCTTTAGCATGTTTTGGAACCTCTCCACTCATGTCTAGTGAAGAAGTCTCTCTTCTAGAAAAGTCTAACTAAAGGTGGATATACACAGCTCTAATTTTTCAGGCGGATTATCAGGAACAACCGTTCCTGCAAACGCTTGTTTCCGACAATCTATCATAAAATTTGCAGTTTAGACAGCACAATCTGCTGAAAGGATCACCCAATGAACGAGCGTTTTGCATGAACGGTCATTCCTAATAATCTGCCCAAAAATCAGGCAGTGTAAATCCTACTTTAGTATGTGTTTCTATTTAGTCATAAAGTCTGTTGATCGAGAACCAGATGTTGGGATGACTGAAATTCTCTAGGCCTTTGGAACTGTTTTGGTTGTAATGTAATTTTCTAATATTTATTTTTCCACCAAGACTGACTATTGTCTTTGTAGCAATCATACAATGCCTTAAACAATCTCCTTTTAAGTGTTTGTCTCTAATTCCTTATCTGAAAAAACCTGTGTGGCTTCAACTAGCCATTGGTCCGTGCTTATAGGTCTGTTAGGAAACCAGCCATAATAAAATTAAATCCAAGCATTCACAGTACAATTTCCAGTAGTGCACTGTAGGATGTAAATTGTCAAATCACTGCCCAAATAAACAACTACCCTTAAAACGTAACTTTTATTCCACTGTACTTAATATAATTTATTTTGCTATTGGTTTTAACAGATATGGGGGTCAATTAGACATTTCAGAGTCATACCACCATATTCCAAATACTTGGGCCAATGTTACCCCACATATTTCAAGCTCCAGCAGTTATCAATCACTGTATTTATGGTAACTCATGATTTGATGACCAGAAAACTGCCAATCAAGCTTGCCACACTTTCCGTCAGATGAAGATCTTTTGGTATTTGACAGCTTCTTTAACAATTTCAACATGTCTTGGATGGATTCATTAGCATCCAACCATATCCACCTTAAAGGCTATGTACACCTTTGGGGGAATTTTTTTATTATTGCATTGTGCTCATTTTGAGCTAAAAAAAAAATCAATTGGTCTTTATTAAAAAATATGGAGCCCTTTTTTGTGTACATAGTCAAGATGCTCTAGTAGCAGCCTGTGGATTTTCTTTTCCGTCAGTTGGGGAGCTGACAGGCTCCTTACCTCTGCTCTCTGACATTATAAACACTCATTATAGCTCAGTCCTTATCTTACTGATAAGAATGTGGATTAACAATATTTTTAATAAAGGCCTATTGAAAATATGACTTTTAGCCAAAAATGAGTAAAATGCAATCCTAAACAAAAATTGCCTCCGAAGGTGTACATAGCCTTTAAGGTTCCTGGAGATCAATAAATGGTTAAATGGCTGATTCTTCAGTCCACTTTACACAGTGTGATGGACAGGAGGCTTGCCCTATCTATAAGTGAAGTGATCGCCCCAAAAGGAGAAGTCCTACTTTTCGGTTTCTGTACTTAATATTAAGTGACCCTAACTAACGTCCTGACGTGTTTTCCCTATGGAATCAAGTAATAGGAAATCAGGGGACTCTCAATGAAGTGCCTTGTGGCACAATAGGTTGTAGCGGTGCACAAAAGATAATGTGTAGTATGGCCATTCTGGTCACTCAGAAGTATTTATCGTTTCAATTCTACTTTCTTTTCTCTTGGTGTTCCAAAATGTTTACTGCGCATGCATCTGATCACGCGGTTCCCATTAAGCAGCAGTGAGTATTAGTAGGGGCATGTGCAGTGCCGATTCATTAACGCGTATGTCCCCAACAACTTGTTCCCAAGGTGACCATTAGTTTATGGTAGTCAATGAGCTAAAGCCTGTTATGCTTCAAAAGGTAGATAACCCAGGCACATTCTGCCCTGTGAAAGCTGTTAATCTAATGTACGAAGCGGAGTGGAAAGCCCAAATAAAGAGGTTAGGTCCAAAACATATTCTGCATTTTTCAAATCAGACATGGATATGAATACTTTTGTAATTTCAATCTGTAAATCCACTTGGTCTTGTGCAAGATCTTTTTGTCGAAGTAACGTCCCTTCAGTGATGGACATATCACTTCAACCAAGCAAAATTGACCCTGACCTGAGTCAGGTCATATCCGATTACCCACCTTTAGGTCCCTGAAGACATCAGGAGAAGTGTACATTTGTTCCTGCCCACTAAATTATTTGGGAAAAGCAAAAGAGATATATGAAAACATATAGGGCAGTGATGGCTAACCTCCGGCACGCCAGCTGTGGTGAAAATACGACGCCAAGCATGCTCCATTCATTTCTATGGAGTTCTGAAAAACAGCCAAGCAAGTGTACATCTTGGGAGTTGTAGTTTTACCACAGCTGGAGTGCCGGAGATTAGCCATCACAGATATAGGGAATGTTAGACTGGAAAGGAATACCTCTATATCTAGATACGGTAGGGAGGTACATGGTGGAGAGCCAAGGTCCCTTAAATTTTGCATGGTTGAAGGGATACTTCCATCACCAAGGAAGGAGACAGAGTAGATTTATACAAACTTTAAATTTCTTTGGCCTAAATTAGGTTTTGTCCTTCACAAGTTATATTTAAAGAACCTCTAACAGCATGATCAACCCTATTAAACCAGGCATACTGCCAGGTAGGGTTGAGCATGCTAATTAAAATGATACCTAGGTTAGGTACCTACATAGCAATGTTCCCAAGATATGAGCATTTTTATTATTACGCAAATTATCTATTCAGAGAGAGAACAGGAGAGAAGCTGCTATGAGGATCGCAAGTTAAGTATGCATGTGCTGCTGATTACATGGGCTGCCAGCACTCAATGGTGGCAGTGGAGCACACGGTTGTCGGGCTGAGGGCTCCGTTCTCTCTGTGAAGCTGCTGGACCATCAGTGATTTCATGTTACATTATAAGACCACTATGTCATCAACCTTTTCTTTGGAGAGGCTCATGAAGTATTTACATATTGATGATATTGGGGGTGTATGTTGAGAATAAAGGGGTACATAAATGTCAGTTAGGTGATACACTATTGGGATGGGTGGAGCAGGCGAGAGAATACAGGCCTAAATTAATGTCTAGCCCTGTCAATGAAAGGGGAGGGGGGGGAGTGTCCAGAGGAGATAGGCATTAGAATAGCAGTGGTCCAAGGCTTCTGGCCAGCGCCTTGGTGCTTGAAAAATCTAATTTGCATAATAATAAAAAACACTTATATCTTGGGAATGCTGTTATGCAGAAACTAACTAAGGCATCGTTTTCATCAGCATGATCAACCCTACCAAGCAGTATGGATGGTTTAATTGGCTTGATCCTGCTGATTACTGTAGACTCTTTATTACTGTATCCGAAAATTTTATTTTTATCCCTCTCTTAGAAAGGGGGGCCTGTGAGATTAATAGCAACGATAAAATACTGTTAAGGATAGTAGGTACCTTAGCACCTTTATGCCAGCCCACCAAGTATAGGACTGGAATAGCTCCCAGTGTTTTTGTTTTTTTTTTTTAATGAGAAAGGAGAAATATCAGGCACTTGGAACAAAGGTTAATTGGACATTCCTCTCCCCTTTGATTTATATCTATGCAATAGCGGTGTCATGTTTATATCAAGTTCTATAGTCCATGTATATAGGATTAAACAATTTTCACAGGAAAGAATGCGCCCGGGTTATGTACTTTTTGAAGCATAACAGGATTTAGCTCATTGGCTACCATAAACAAATTGTTGCCTTGGGAACGTGCGCAGTAATGAATCAGCACTGCGCATGCTCCTGTTAGTACTCGCTGCTGCGGGAGGCGTGAGATCTGGCACATGCGCAATGAGCATTGTAGAACACCAAGGGAACAGAAAGTGGAAGTGAGGCTGTAAATACTTCAGAATTAGTATGAACCCGGAATGGCTATAATACACATTATCCTGTGCACCGTTAAAACCTATTGTGCCACAGGGCACTTCATCGAGAGTCCCCTGATGAACCTATTACTGATTCCATAGGGGACATGCATCAGAATTTTAAGTATGGGCACTGGGAACTTAAAGGGGCCCTGGAAAAAAATAATAAAAGTGGCCTGTTTTGAAGTTGGATCCAAACTGATGGAAGGCAGGGCCAGTAGTACCATATTGTGGCACATTATACCACCCCAACAGAGCCAAATACCACAGTCCATCACAAAATACTGCCAGCAGCACAAAATACATCCCCAAAAACTTCCACTGACCGGCCGTGAGGAGGGCACAGACGGCCCCCTGGGCATCGGCCCATTGGGAAATTTCCCTGTAAGGTCTATGGCCAAAGTGCCTCTGGCAGTACGCTTTGTGGCGATCACTCTTTTCGCTTGTTGGTGAGGGCAGAATTGTTAGAGATAGAGGTGAACCTCCCGTCCACCACTCTTTCTAAAATGGAGTGAAGAATCAACTATCTAACCATTTATTGATCTCCAGGAATTGGCTTGAACACGCTCTTAGATACCAAGAAATCTTCATCTGACAGAAAGTGTGGCAAGCTTGACTGGCTATATTCCATTTTCTGTTCATCAAATTTGAGTAACCATACCATAAATACAGACAGTGATTGATAACTGCTTTACTGGAGTAACATTAGTCTAAGTATTTGGAATATGTTTGTTGGTATGACCCTGAAATTTCTAATTGACCTCCATATCTTTTAATACCATTTATTTTGCTATTGGGTTTTTCAAGTATAGTAGAGTAAAAGTTACGTTTTAAGGGTAGGTGTTTGACAATTTACATCCTATCGTTCAATATCAAAAATTGTAGTGTGAACGGTTGATGTCTCCAACCTGACTGTTTATGGAAACGAAAAAAAATAAAATAAAACATTTTATGGAGCTATTAGACTGTTAGGGGGTCATTTATTACACTGAAATATGCCTATATTAGGTGTATTTCAGGCGCAATGGTTAGGCATGACGGTATCTATGACTTTTCCCCCGCTCAGCCCAGGCCCGTCTCATTCATCGTTTTCTACGCCAGTTTTAGGCGTACAAAATGGTCTAAATGTAAGACAGCAAGGAAACTTATATTTAGACTGGCGCTGGATGTGCCGAACTTATGGATACGCTAACACCTCTTTATAACTTCGGCGAATCCTCCGCCAGCTATGGGGCTTTTTTAAGACCGGCTTCTAAACCGCCGGTCTTAATAAATGTGCCCCTTAGTCTGTCTTTACTATTTTATATTGCACTTAAAACAACTCCAGCAATATATACACCTTTTGGGCTACAAATAATGTTTTTGAGTTGATCATCCTGTAAAACTGTACATTCCGACATTATTATATTATTATATTTATTTTCCTATACAATTTATTCACAGTGCCTATAGTTTGCATGCATTCCTCATAACCCATTCCTTTGATTAAAATCATAAAAGTTTAGGTTACTTCATAGTATTCATCTATACACAACATTCTTTTATTCATGTATACACATTCAGTTATAGAAATCTAATGTCATTAGATCTTCCATATAAAACAAGTTGTATTTTACACTTTGGGGTTGCTCAAGGTTCTTTTATTGGCATCCATTTCTATGTCCATCAGTCACATCTTTAATACACAGAGGTTGGTGATCCGGCGTACCAGTATTTCTGTATGATGGAAGTGTGAATTCAGGAAAGAGATAATGAATACTTTCCACGTATTATTTCCCCTGGCTTTCTTTGGTGTCAGATTAGGCTGATGGTGGCCATCATTTCAATACATAATGTGAGTTCAACAATTAATGATGTTCAATGAAGTCTGTACTCCAATAGTTTTCAAGGCCACTGAACACTATGGGCCAAAGACGAAAACAGCGGCAGATGTTTGCAGTTTTAAAACTTGTATACATTTACCAAAACTCAATGATATGTACAAAATTAAAATTATATAGCATTCTTTCCTTCAATTTCATAAAAATGTGTTATCGTCTGAAAATGGACAATCGCCTCTACTCCAGCGAGAAAGAAACATTATCATTTGGTGTCTGATGGAGCAAAATATCTTCTGGGTAGTGATGGTTGCCCTGATTTTTTAATATACTATAAACCTCTTTCTGTAGTACCTTCATGTTGTTTTTCAGTTCAGAAATGATACTTTCCACCTCCTCTCGTTCCCTATGTAATCCTTCACGTTCTGACCTGAGCTGCCCGATTTCTTTTTCCAAGACGGCAATGTTCTCCATCTTGCGTTTTCGACAGTTCTGAGCGGCTACTTTATTCTTGCCACGTCTACGGATGTCCCTGACCAAAGCCAGCTGAGATTCAGTCAATGTGTATCGAGACAGAAGTTCATTAAACTCCTCCACAGGAAGGTTGACTATCCTGTCTGTGGGGAATGGGATCTGCATGGCGACTGCCCTTCGCTCATCCCTACTGCAAACAAGTTCTTGAGTCCGTGATGCAAAGTATGTTTGGGTTTCGCACATGTTTTCTATGACAGGTTGTGTGAGATTTGGTGCCAAAGGATATTGGTTTTGGTAGGCATGTTGTGGAATTATTTCCATAAATTCTGAGTGAAGCCTGTGGCTGTCTATATTTTCTATTTCTATTGATTCCCCATCACTAAAATTCAGAGACAAACCCGAATCAGTTTCAAAATCATCATGGTTTTTGGAGGGAAGGTGCATAGAATTAACACTGTTCAGGTAAGGCTCAGGCATAATTACCTGGTCTCCTGGGGCACTCATTGCACTAGGTGGTATGTGCTTTGATGCATAGTGATTTATTGCCCCCATCTGAGACATACTTGATGAGATTAACATTCCTGTGTATGACGTTGGACCATATCCAGAAGTCATAGGGATTGCTGCATTCTGGGCTTGACAGTCCATGTAAGATCGACTGGAGATTGCCATACAGTTTGCGGCGGGTACAATTCCTTCTCTTGAGAAGCTACCAAAGCTGCATCCTGGAATGGGCAGTATGGGTGTTTGATATCCACTCTCAACATTATACGAGGAATCTGGTTGTAAGTCCAAACCCTGAAGAACAGAAGTTAAACATGTATAGTTAATATTGTGTGATAATATGAAATAGTAAAAATTCATCACCCCTGCAACCAGTGATTTCCCATGCTGACCCTGGTTACTGGTTAACAAACCCTCTAAGGTTAAACCTTTAAAGTTACATAAAATGTTGAACATTTTAATTTTTTCCTATAATTTTTATGTAATTTGTGTGAGTCACTTTCCATTTTAAATGCATTAGTTAATGATTTCACTTTTATAATCTATGATAAAAATAGGTGAATTGATTTTTATTTTTTTTATTTTTTACTCACTTATGTTAAAAAAATTACACTGAATGGACCAGTGACTCAACAGAGTGGCATCGATTTTCAGCCCTCAATTCTGTGGCAGAAAATCTGCAGTGTTTACACATGTTACCATACACTTAAAGGGGTTATGCCATGATTGATGTAAAAAATGAAAATTGGACATCACATAGGACATGACAATACCTTTCTAACAAAGCTAGAACCAGCCCTGTACCTCACACGGATCAAGAGATCTCCCCATTCATTTCTCTGCTAGATTATCTTCAGCCTGGCAGCTCAGGGGTGTGTCCACAAAAGTATTCAGATTTTTTTTATTATTGCATTGTATTCATTTTGAGCTAAAAATAATTTTTTTCAGTTGGTCTTTATTAAAAATATGGCTTCCTTTTTTTTATGTACAGAGCTGACATGCTCTAGTAGCATCCTTTGGATTTCTGTGTTTTCCGTCATCTGGGGAGCAGACGGACTCCTTATCTCTGCTCTCTGACCTTGTAAACATACATTATAGCTTAGTTTTTATCTTACTGATAAGAATTTGGCTTCAATAAGTCTTTATGACCTCTTAGTAGTTTAAAGATAAGGTTTATTAGATGGCAGCACAAAGTTAAAGTACAATTCAAACAGCTAGAAAAACAGTTAACCTTTTGTGACAGAACGGCTCAATATTTTTAATAATATTTTTAATTTTTTTCAATAAAAAATATGATTTTTAGCCAAAATTGAGTAAAATGCAATCATAAAAAAAGGCGTACATAGCCATTAAGGTCTCAGAACTCACTTGGCTTGTCATTCCTCCTACGAAGAACAATACATACATTTACTGTTCAGTAAATAAATTCTGTGAGGGTGTTTTATGTCACTCAACGACTGTGGACTCCTGTAAGCAGCGGACTGTTATATAGTAATTGACACAAAGCCAGATAAAACTAAACCTATATGGTATATATCTATATGTTTACAGCCTACTATCCTGTTTCCAAAAATGTATTAGTAAATGGAACAGAAGTAGGTAAAATGTTAAATTCTGGACAAGATCTGGAAGACCAAGAGAAATTTTGTGTAGGACAAAGTGTAGACTGGTCAGATCTGCAAAAATTCCCTTATTGCTGCCCCTGACTTGCAGGAATATTTTAGTGCCACAGTATTGTAGTAGTGATATACTAGTCCACTATGCAAAACTGCTTGCACAGACGTGACTTGCATGCAAGAATCACAGAAGGAAATCTTACTCGTGATCTGTTATATGATAAAAGCCAACATCTTCAATATGTCACATAACCGGTAAGCCAGAGGCATTTTAGAATCAAGTGCATGTCGTTCAATTAAACTATTAAAGCGGAGCATTGCAGAGGGCAGTGTTTGGCTGCAGTGGTCATGTGTTGTTGATGTGACGTTACCACTGCAGCCATGAATGCAAACCCAGGCAGGGAGAACTGGAGACTCTGCATCTAATAGGTGAGTAATGCTGATTTTATACATTTTCCCAAAGTTGACCCTTTTTATTGGAAATGGACAACCCCTTATTAACTAAACAACAAATACTTAGAGAAAAAAAGAGAAGTATTTCAACAAAAGAACAACAACTTGTAAGCATGGATGTGGTCCTAGTTGTGCTACAGGAAAGTGTGTCAGCCAGAGGTACTGAACATATTAAGCAATAAAACCAGAAAACAAATCTTCCACCATAAGTGGATTGAAAATATGTTTCAAACTCAACCTTCAATGCAAAAGCTTAAAGGCAATGTACACCTTTGGGGGCAATTTTTTAAATTATTGCATTATACTTATTTTGAGCTAAAAATCACTTTTTCAATTGGTCTTTATTAACAATATGGAATCCTTTTTTGTGTACAGAGCTGAGAAGCTGTACTAGCTGCCTGTGGATTTTTTCTCAATTCCGTCATCTGAGGAGCAGACGGACTCCTTATCCCTTCTCTCTGACCTTATAAACACTCATTAAAGCTCAATCCTTATAAGAATTATTGATAAGAATGTGGCTTAAATAAGTGTTTATGACCTCTCAGTAGTTTACAGATAAGGGTAATTAGATGAGCGGCACAAAGTGTAAGTAGTAAGTACCAGTCACCCAGCTCGACAAACAATTAACCCTTTGTGACTGAACAGCTCATATTTTTAATAAAGACCAATTGAAAATATGATTTTTAGCCAAAAATAAGTTAAATGCAATAATACAAAAAATGACTTCAAAGGTGTACATAGCCTTTAAAGGGGTTCCTCAGCTTCTTAAGAAATTTTGCATGTCCCCATCCCTGGACCTTCCTCTTGCTTTCAGATCCTTCAGGACAACTCTGCATTGGATGTGCACCGGTCCCTGTTTGTAAACTTCTGAAGCAGGCAGGGGTCACATGTGCCACTACAGCCTATGACTGGACACAGTGCAGATGTGTCCCCCAAGAGCCATTCCGCTTGGGGGACACATCATTGTTGTGGACAGTCATTGGCTGCAGTGGAAACATCTCAGCAGGCCATTCCAGAAGTTTACAAGCGAGGACTGGCGAAAGCAGAAGTAGACCAAATAAGCCATTACTGAGTGTGAAGAGCAGGTAAGTATGCTTCCCTCCACAGGTCCAGTGTGGAGGGGAAGGCAGCCAAAATTTGTTAAGAAGCTGGAGAACACATTTAAAGTTTAGGAATGACCTTTAACGTCCCCAGACTCAGGATCGTAACAACAAAGGGGATCATTTATTAATAACCCCTATAGCTGGTGGTGGATCCGCCAAAACTATGAAGAAGCGCAGGCCTCTACATAACTTTGGCCCCCAAAAGTTTATAAAATATTTTTTTGGGCCCCAGGGAATTCACGTTAACACTGCCCACGCTCTTCAATATCATTAAAATTCTATGGGTAGACCTCTAACATGTTGTGCACCAAAATGCCCAAATAATATTTCTGAACTAGAACTGTTCTGCAAAGAAGATTGGAAAAACCCCTAAGAAAACAAAGTTAGATGAAACAAAACATTTGGTTCACAAAAACAAGTTATTAATAATTACTATTGACCATATTAGCAAAAAGTAATTATTTTTTTTAACATGGTTAAAATGTAGTACCCAGTAATGATAAATTAAAAGTTGTAAGTTTGTAAAGGTCTGACTGCTTGGACCTCCACCAATCATGAGAACAGGGGTCCTGTGCCCCAGTATGAATATATACTTGGCGTGTGGTGTCTTTTTTCATCTCTGCCAAAAACCCCTGAGGAAGCCAATGTAGCTGGCGAAACATGTCGGGGGGCAGCGTTAGGTTTTAGATTTCTGTCAGCCTTGTCTAAGTGTCCAGTTTAAACAGTATGCTAGCAAGTGAAAATTACTGAGGATAGGGAGCTTTGAGCTCTGAAGTGTGTCAGTGAGGTGAACTGACCACTATTGCACCTCTCAAAGTACTTACCGTTAGCGGCAGGGAAAGTGAACGCCCTTGCTACTAGGTATCAAGCAATCAGTACATTTCAATTTACCAGACACAGGACATAGGTGGCAGTTTATTTTAACACCTTTTTGTTTCTTTTTGCTCACAATTATTTATTTTATTTCAGTTAAATAAAAGTTATATTTTATATCCTAGAGATATGCTACCAATGTCTGAGATGATAAAACCCCTTTAAATTGGCTTCCTGTAGACGCTATATTAATTAAAAATATTTCTGTTCCATCAACAGAAAGGGCGCATTGCCAATTATGCGAAGTGAGGGGATTGCCTCAGGCAGTGCAAGTTTGGAGATAAGTGGGGGGCGGTGGCAGGAACAAGGGAAATGAGCGCTTCTATTGTGGAAGTGCTCGTCTCTCTATATTCAACTGTATCGCCGTTCTCAGGACGACGATACAGCTGCACCGCGGCACGAGAGCAACGTCTCCCTTCCCTGCTGTTCCCTCTGACAGGCTTCAGGCCTAGTGGGTATCTGTATAAGTAGCTTCAGGCCTAGAGGGTATCTGTGCAATGTCATTAGTGTGCAATAACTGGCTAAACTTAACAATATTAAAGGCTTTGTTCACATCTGCATTGTGGTTACTGTTTATAACACAAACCACAACGTTGTGCCAGATCCACCACATGACAGACACCATCGAAGCCCAGATAGCCCCACTGAATTATAACGGCATCCAACAGATTGTGCCAAAGTGTCACCACACCTGACATGTCTGTTTTAATAGCTTCATACAATCCCCATGTAATAACAATTCTGGGGCATCTATTCTTATGTTTCTATGCTGTGTCATCCCTTTATTATTTCTACTAGAAGTTATGAATGAATTACTAGCAGTCTGCAGTAAGGGTACAGAGGGGTGGTAACCAGTTGGGGGTGTGTACCTGCACAGACTCAATCAGTGCTGCCATTGTCAGACTGTGCAGGGACACCCCCCCCCCCAAACTGGTTACCACCCCTCTGTACCCTTACTGCAGACTGCTAGTAATTCATTCATAACTTCTAGTAGAAATAATAATGGAATGGCACAACATAGAGCCATAAGAATTGTTATTACATGGGGAATGCATGAAGCTTTTAAAACAGGCATGTCAAACATATGTTTTTAAAACATATGTTTTTCAATTTTTTCAGTAATGCTAATGATTTATTAAAGTTTTACTTTTCTCTTCCAAAAAGTCAACAGGTTACATATTATGCTATGAGGACTGATATACACTCGTACTAACCTGAAGTTCGGTGATAGAGAAGATCTCTTGCCAAGTGAGATCCATGTCTCCGTGGGCACACTGTTCTCCCATTTACGAAAGGAATGTTCCAGATCTAGGTTTTACATTGAGGAAACCAGGCATTATATGGAAAGTGCAGCATAAGGAGAGTTCACAATAGTTCTCTGTAACTCTGAAAAAAAGGAAAGCATAACATTAGGAGCTAATGAGCAAAAAGTCTGTTCCCGTGTGGCAACGGGGAGCAGGGCTTCTTTTTTTTAGCCATTCTGCCCATTTATAGTAGCCCAAGAAACAAACATATTAGCGAAATTTTCTATTGTTTACTTGTGTATGGTATGCAATGTCACTGCAACACCTCAACCCTTTCAGCCATCAGGCATTTTTGCATTTTTGTTTTTCACTCCCTACCTTACTGGAGCCATACTTTTTCATTTTTCTATTCAAATAGCCAGTGGCGGACTGGGAACTTAAAGTGGCCCTGGAAAAAAAACTAAAAGTGGCCCCGTTTTGTAGTCGGGTCCAAATTGATGGAAGGCAGGGCCAACAATACCATATTGTGGCACATTATACCACCCCAACAGAGCCAAATACCACAGTCCATCACAAAATACATCCCCAAAAACTTCAATTGGCTAGCCATGAGGAGGGGCCAGGCAGCCCCCTGGGCATCGGCCCACCGGGAAATTTCCCTGTAAGGTATATGGCCAATCCGCCCTTGCAAATAGCCGTATTTTTGGGACAAATTGTAATTTCTAATTTGTAGTGGAAAGCTGAAAAAAAAAATTTCCAAATGAGGTGGAATTGGAAACAAATGGAATTCTACCAGTTTTATGATACTCTGTGAACCACCATTTACACAGATTATCTTGTGTTTTAATGCTGAAAAACACTTTTAAAAAAAATTATCTTTTCTTCGCCATATTATGACGCCCCCCATAACTTTTTTATAGTTATGTCTATGGAGCTGTGTGAGGGCTCATTTTTTGGGGCCATCTGTAGTTTTTATTGGCACCATTTTGGAGCATGTATAACTTTTTAATAAATTTTTATTTATTTTTTATTTTTTGAGGTGAAGTGTTGAAAAATATGGCAAATTTGATCATTTTGTCCATTAAAGCGCTCATCATACGGGATTAATTTGCTTATATTTTTATAGTTTTTTTTTTTATGCATTCTGGGATGCAGTGATGCCTATCATGTTTAATTTTTTGTTTATTTTTATTTTCATTATGGCGAAGGGGTGATTTGAATTTTTATATATTTTTTAAAATATATTTTTTTTTTTTACTTTTTTTTGTGGGACCATAGAGGAATTAGAAGACTGACTTAATAGGGGCGTTTGTAGGACACTATGTTGTGATGCTGCCTAGACATGTGTCATCTGCATCTCACTTTTTATATAATTTGCCTTTATGGGCATATGCATGGGATATTTGCTGCATCACTAGGTTGTTTTAGCATGCCCCATACTCTATAATGTAGAGTGATCCAGTGTCTGACTGTGGTTCCTTAGGCCCACCAGAGGAAATTATTCTCGAGGCCCAAACCCTATATCACCAATAAAGTCTAATAGGTTTTGACTGAAGTAAATAGACCCTAGTGGCTCCAAAGGCAGCCTAATGTTTTTAACTCCTGGACCTTTGTGTCCCACTATGATGTTAGAGCAGCGGTGCACAACCCGCGTGCCCACTGGTGACTGCCCCTTTAAGCTGTGCAGCCGTGCAGCAGCACAGCTTGGCAGTCCCACGCTTCTCATCCCACGCACTGACTGGCGCGGTGATGAAAAGCGGTGCACCCCAGTCAACACAGGAGAGAGAATCTCTTCCCTGCGTTTACTGGACAGAGTTCTGCTGTGTCCCGGCGTCAGCTTCGGGACACAGCAGAGCTTCCCCTCTCCTCTACAGTATGTCCCGCCGACTGCAGACAACAGGCATCGGCGGGACATAGATAATAGATCTTAAAAAGCACCACTCTGAATGACTTGGAGAGCAGTGCTGGAGGTTTTCAAGTCTTCTGTGGAGGTGGGGTAGCTGTGGCTATAACTAAATGGTAGTTCTGGATGTCACTTGGGAGGGGGGGCTCTGATGATGTCACGTGGGGGAGCTGTGGCTGTCACTTGGGGGATTGCTATCAATGTCACTAAGGGGGGCTATTGATGTCACTGAGAAGGGGATCTGGTGGGGGAAGATCTGATGATGATGTACTGTTTTGGGGGAGCTGTGGATGTCACTGTTATGGGGGAGCTGTGGATGTCACTGTTATGGGGGGAGCTGTGGATGTCACTGTTATGGGGGGAGCTGTGGATGTCAGTGTTATGGAGGAGCTGTGAATGTCACTGTTATGGAGGAGCTGTGGATGTCACTGTTATGGGGGATGGACTGTGTGTCACATGGGAGAGGCTGTGGATGTCACTGGAGCTTTGATGTCAGATGTGAGCTGTGATGGTCATGTATGGGGGAGCTGTGGATGCTGTGTTATACTTTATGGGCTGTGGCAAGCTGTAGTAGTTCTGCATGTGGTGGATTGTCATGGGATGTCACTGTTAACTGTGGTCTGTTATGGCTGATATGTTATTATGGTCTGCTGTGGATGTCAGTATATGGGGGTCATGTCCCTGTTTGTGTGGATGTACTGGCTTGGGTATGAGCTGTGGGATCTGTGCTCAGTGTCTGGTAGGCTGTGGATGTCCTGGGGCTCGTCACTGTTATGCAGTGTGGCTGTTCACTGAGGGTGTGGATGTCTGTGCTATGTCTGTGGGACTGTGTGTGTGAAGGAGGGGCTCTGTTATGGGGGGAGCTGTGGATGTCACTGTTGTTATGGGGGCTGTGGATGTCAGTGTTATGGGGGCAGCCTGGACTGCTGTGGATGTCACTGAGTGCTCGTCTCCAGCTGTTATCTGTGGATGTCAATGGGTGTGGAGAGATCAACTGTCACTGTTATGCTATGTCACTGGTGTCAGTGTTTGGTTTCACTGTGTATGGCCTGGTGGTGCACTGTTATGCGGGAAACTGAGCTATGGATCAGTTGGTTATTATGGGGGAGCTGTGGAATTTCTGTCCTACTGTTGTATCTGGTTTCATGGGAGCTAGGTGGATTGCTATTTGTGTCAATCAGACTGTCGCAGGTTATGGAAACCTCTGGAACTGCTATGTCAGTGTTATGGAGGAATGTGGATTATGCCCTTGAGGATTCTGTATGTCAGCTATGTTGCTCGCTGGATGTCACTCTTGGAAGTCTGTCTTTGTCATTGGTGTTAGTGGTGTATTGGAATTGAGGAGTTGAGGTTTGTCGCCTATGATGGAGAGCCCAGCTGTTCAGTGATGAGTGGCTGTGGATGGACTTTTCACTGAGCTGTGGGGGGCTTTCAGTGATTATGGGGGAGCTTGGCTGGAGGATCTAGTTGTCTGGGGACTGTTATGGGGGATTGCATGTTATGGAGCTTTTAAGCCTACTTTCTAATCTATGTGGATTCATTTATGGGGGAAGCTGTGGATGTCAGTGTCTATTTCTGTCTCTGTTTGTCATTGTTAATTCAAAGTTTCATGTGCACGTTAAGTGTGATCACTGTGTTAGGACATGTTGGCTATGTACATGAGCGTTTAATAGGGTGATATGTAGTGTTAGGTTAATTATGGGGCGCTGTGGCTTGGACTCATTATGGCGGGGGTGCGTTGATGTCAGTGTTATGGCTCGGAAGCTGTGCTCACAGTGTTTAGGGGGGGAGCGGGTGGAATTGCATGTCATGTGGGCAAAGTGTGAATGTCAGTTGTTAAATAATGGGGCTGTGTGATGTCCCAACGGGGAGGCAACTGATGTGAGGCAGTGTCAAGTAGGAGGAGCTGTGGATGTCACTGTATATGGGGGAGCTGTGACAAGATTATCTTAGAAGGGTGCAAGACAGAAGCTTCAGAAAGAGTTTTTATTTGCATGTTTATATGGCGAAAATAAAGGTGCAAAGCTTAAGCACACAGCCCGATGGGGCTAAATTATGATAGAACAGTATGCAGTGTGGAAGTCAACAAACAAAGGGATTGGGTCAGAGTCCTTTAGATTTAAGAGCTCTCTATGGGGGCTGCAGCTATTTACATCATGCCATGTACTCAATTTTTGTGAGGCATGGCCTAATGGAGTGTGGGGAGTTCGTCATGCCATGTTAGCTTACTGCATTTTAAGGGGGAAAGAAAACCACGGTGAAGTCAGCAAGCATAAAATATATGCTATGTGCTGAGTATGACCAGATTCAGGTTTGGAGAATGCACTCTGAAACAAACAATGGTGCAAGAATGTTCCCATTCTCTCATATGTGTTGTCAATAAAGTTTGCAATACTGGCATGCAGTTATTATAATCACAGCTTGTAAACTGAGGCACAACATACAATGATTGCATGTGCAGATCCAGAAACATAAGGTTATGTAACACTATTGCTTTTTTAAAAGTTGCATTCATTATCACAGCTGAAATGTTGCCTTGTTTGGCCTTTTTTTTGGCCAATAAGGGAAAACCAATCCTGAGGAAAAACCAGTACACTGGCAAAATGTATTGAAAAAAAAATGTCCCGCCTGTGCTGCCCCTGAAAGCCCCATGTGTTGCCAATTTGGGCACACACACCTCCTCAAGATTCCATAATCTGTGGTAGGTTATTTAAGCCATTGTGAAATTGAAGGAAACACCTGAAAAATGACACTGCATTCCGAATTATAGACTGTACCCTCGCAAAGTACCCGTGCTCATAGCAACTGACCTTAAAGTAAAATTCTTGTTATTTAAGTAGCTGTTTGCTAATACCTTTTCCATTTCTCTTTGATTTAAAGTAGTCCCAAAAACAGTTTTAAATTTATGCAAATGAATAGAAAAATTATCATCTCAAATAACATGCAATCCCACCCCCGCTACTGCCTCCGCCCACCCTGCACTTCGTTGGGGTCCTCCTTCTCACTGGGCCGGGGCAATGCGCACTGTGATGCCCATTTTGGGCACGGCATCGCCGAAGTCAGTGCGCATGCCCCGGCCCAGCGAGAGACTGAGATCTCACTGGCTGAGAAGGAGGACCCGAACGAGGTGCAGGGCGGGCGGAGGCAGTAGCGGGGGCGGGGATTGCATGTTAAAAAGGACTGGAGCCCGGGCTCCAAGAACTAAGCGCCGCCTCCGGGCTCATGCGGCGATTCATTTGCATAAATTTAAAACTCCGTTTTTGGGACTTCTAAAACACAGAGAAATGCGCCAAAGGTAACATTACTGTTGTTACAACATGTGCTATGGGCATCTTTATGTACCTTATAGGGGCCTAGGAGGTGACAGACTCCCTTTAACATATGTACAGCGCCATGGAATGAATAGCGCTTTAATAATAAATAATAATAATAATATATATATATATATATATATATATATATATATATATATATAGGTATTTATGGCCAGTTTTTAACTATATATGAAGGAGGCAGTGTGGGCAGCAGCAGTGAGTGCGAGGAGCGTCTTCACTGCACTGTGAAGACAGATTAGGGAAAACTTCAGAGGTAGTTTTGTCATGAAAAAGTGCAAAATCAACAAATAAAGTATATTGCAAAATATTCAGAATGTCCCACACATTTAACAAAAAATAAATAAATTAAATGACAGGGAAAAACCCATGCACTGAGAAGTTCTACTTGCACAGAAGCCTATTATGGATCACAGAGTATTTATTTTATGCACTTATATAGCGCTGCTATATTCCGCAGTGCTTTGCAGACATTAGCATCAGCCCGATGGGGCTCAAAATATGAGTTCCCTATCAGTATGTCTTTGGAGTGTGGAAGGAAACCCACACAAACATGGGGAGAATGTACAAATTACATGCAGATGTTGTCCTTGGTCAGATTTGAACCTAGGACCCCAGCGCAGCAATGCAGCTAACCACTGAGCCACCGTGCTGCCAAGTATGGACCAATATTACACTTTTTGTGCCACCGCATGGTGCCGAAATAATGTCATTCATATGTCATGAAATTTGTAACAATAGTGCTGCATGAGTTAAAATTATAAATCTATAAAACCTGTAAACCAGAAGGAAAGTAGGCAATAAACAGTATATTCTGCATCCTATGATACAGATCCAGATTACATGAATGCATCACACATCCTGCTCTTGTAGTGATGTGGTCATTCACATTATGCAGCTGAAATCTGCAGCTTGCCCTATTACTCACAGTATTATATTTTTACCCACTGAGGAAAAAAGTACATGTACCATGATTGTGTGCTTCTATGAAAACAGGTCTATGCCAATATTGCTATAAAAGCACATGTATTCACAATGCAATTTTCCTATTGGTCCTCCACAATTTTTTCCAATACTTAAGTGGTACAATTACCTGCTGCACCACTCACAGGAAAACTGAAATTGGAAGGAGCCCCTGTGGACATAGCAACATTTCCCTATGTGTTGACACATGCTGACAGACAGTAGCATATCTGCCACCATTAAAATGTAAAAATCAAGTTATTTAAGCCCTGTCCCTTATACAACACGGGAACGCCTCCACAATGTCCAGAAAATTCACAAAACATTCCCACTTATTCAAGCCCTACCCCTTTTGTGGGTCGTCCCTGCAAAATTGGGACTCTTGACCCCATTCTTGGTGAAGTCATGCAAAATTTGCTATACTTTTTGTCTCCCTTATTTTTTGGGTCTAGTAAAACCAGAAGTGACTCAAATAATGGAGCAGGAGTAAAATGCATCCATAGGGAGTTCAGAGGTAGAAGATGTACTTGGGACCTGGTTCATGAAGACTCCAATATTGGAAATGGTAGGTGTTACATAATTTGCTTTAGGGACCAAGAGATTCAAGTTATGTCCCTCTTATGATGTATGGAATTGTGGCAGACACAGAAGAAATGTCAACCTAAAGGGAATGTGCCAACAGAAAATAACTTACTTTTTTAACCCTTTCCCCTTTTCTTGCATCTAATGGCTCTGTCTTGGGCTGTTGGGCCAGGTCTTGTTTTAAAGTTAAGAATAGTGGTTTCAAAACAAGTCATGATACAGCCTCTTGAAGAAGCACAATGCAAATACTTGCCGCTCTCACTGCTGACCTTGGAACTACGATCCTGGTCTTGTTTTCCAGCCACAATTTGTATCTCTATACATCCTGAGATAGAGCAAGTTAAAATAGCCTTCCCCTTCAGCCAGCTGAGACCTCAGCCAACGGGGAGGAGGAAAGAGGGGCAGTGGTGGACATGCTTATAGGCTGTTCCTACCTCCTCTCCCTATGTAGCTGACGATTACTTTTTGTTGCATGTTAATCCTCCTGCCATCAATCAGACAGTACTAGCGCTCTGTCACATATGTGGTAATTTTATTTTATTTTTTAAAAAGGAGTGAGAAGATGAGGACTTGCTCACCATTCTGTGCCTAATTAGGCTGTTTATTGATGTCAGAATATTCACCAATGTCTAAATTACAGCATCAAATAAGTTGCACCAAATACTCACACAACATGCAAATATCCATAAATTTTGCACTGATCCTATCTCTTCCACACCCAATGTTTAGCATAAAATATGCAGACCACTTCTTATGAATACCCGACCAATACTGGTAAATGCTGTAGTAATAATGAAAACGATTATCACTAGAGGAATATCTAGAAGATTTCTGATGGACAATATTTTCATCAATCGGAAAAAAAACATTATGTATTCCACACCTGAGTCCTCTGCTGTTCATCAGTACCTTAGGAACGGTACTCTAAGTCCAATTCTGATGAACCGCAGGAGTAATAAAACAGAGGTTTTACTCCAGTCTAAGGCCCAATTCACACGACCGTATGTTCATTTCCGTATCTTATCCGCATTTTTCTCGGATAAGATGCGGAACCATACAAACCCATTCATTTTTCCATAGGAGGAAAAAAAATGCGGAAGTTCTCCAGCAAAAAAAAGGAAACATGTCCTATACTTGGCCGCAAAACACATCTGTAGCCCCATTAAAAGTCAGTGGGTCCGCAAAAATGCGGAACACTAAGGCCTCATGCACACGACCGTATGTGTTTTGTGGTCCACAAAAAAAACGGATGACGTTCCGTATGGCATCCGTGTTTCCGTTTTTTTTGCGGATCCATTGTAACAATGCCTATCCTTGTCCGTAATGCAGACAATAATAGGACATGTTCTATTTTTTTGTGGAACGGAAATACGGACATACGGAAACGGAATGCACACTGAGTAACTTCATTTTTTTTTTGCGGACCCATTGAAATGAATGGAATGGACACGAAAAGAAAATACGTTCGTGTGCATGAGGCCTAAGGAAGACATTCCGTATGTCTTCCGTTCCGTTTTTATACGGATATGAAATACATACGGTCGTGTGAATGGGGCCTAAAAGTGACATTAGTTAATGTATTATATTAGGTTTAGGGATTTAAAATTATTGATTATGGTTACAGTTTGTATTGGGTGGAAGAAAAATTGTATTCCTATATAATCCCAAATATGTGCTTGGAAAATGTGCTTGGTGTATTGCTGCAGTATTACTCACTACAGGGAATATACACGTATGTTATATGTCTGAACTCCTTATATCTTACAGTTTTTAAAGGGAATCTGTAACCCCGATTTTGGACTATTATTTACAATAATACATGCGTAGGACTGCAGATAAAGAGTGCAGATCACTATATTTTATTTTCTTACTGCCCCCCATTACCCTGCTTTCAGCTCTCAAAGCTGTGCAGAAATACAAAGTCAGGACTGCTGTGCTGTTCGAACATAATGGAGAGGACAGTTGACCAGACAATGTATTTCAAAGCAACTCTGTGCACTGACAAGGGAGGAACGGGGGCAGTAGAAATATAAAAAATAGTCATCTGGACCCCATATCTGCAGTACTATTTATGTATAACTGTAGATAATGGTCCATAATTGGGTTGACAGATTCTCTTGAAAGAGTGTATATATATATATATATATATATATACACACTCACCGGCCACTTTATTAGGTACACCATGCTAGTAACGGGTTGGACCCCCTTTTGCCTTCAGAACTGCCTCAATTCTTCGTGGCATAGATTCAACAAGGTGCTGGAAGCATTCCTCAGAGATTTTGGTCCATATTGACATGATGGCATCACACAGTTGCCGCAGATTTGTTGGCTGCACATCCATGATGCGAATCTCACGTTCCACCACATCCCAAAGATGCTCTATTGGATTGAGATCTGGTGACTGTGGAGGCCATTTGAGTACAGTGAACTCATTGTCATGTTCAAGAAACCAGTCTGAGATGATTCCAGCTTTATGACATGGCGCATTATCCTGCTGAAAGTAGCCATCAGATGTTGGGTACATTGTGGTCATAAAGGGATGGACATGGTCAGCAACAATACTCAGGTAGGCTGTGGCGTTGCAACGATGCTCAATTGGTACCAAGGGGCCCAAAGAGTGCCAAGAAAATATTCCCCACACCATGACACCACCACCACCAGCTTGAACCGTTGATACAAGGCAGGATGGATCCATGCTTTCATGTTGTTGACGCCAAATTCTGACCCTACCATCCGAATGTCGCAGCAGAAATCGAGACTCATCAGACCAGGCAACGTTTTTCCAATCTTCTACTGTCCAATTTCGATGAGCTTGTGCAAATTGTAGCCTCAGTTTCCTGTTCTTAGCTGAAAGGAGTGGCACCCGGTGTGGTCTTCTGCTGCTGTAGCCCATCTGCCTCAAAGTTCGACGTACTGTGCGTTCAGAGATGCTCTTCTGCCTACCTTGGTTGTAACGGGTGGCAATTTGAGTCACTGTTGCCTTTCTATCAGCTCGAACCAGTCTGCCCATTCTCCTCTGACCTCTGGCATCAACAAGGCATTTCTGCCCACAGAACTGCCGCTCACTGGATGTTTTTTCTTTTTCGGACCATTCTCTGTAAACCCTAGAGATGGTTGTGCATGAAAATCCCAGTAGATCAGCAGTTTCTGAAATACTCAGACCAGCCCTTCTGGCACCAACAACCATGCCACGTTCAAAGGCACTCAAATCACCTTTCTTCCCCATACTGATGCTCGGTTTGAACTGCAGGAGATTGTCTTGACCATGTCTACATGCCTAAATGCACTGAGTTGCCGCCATGTGATTGGCTGATTAGAAATTAAGTGTTAACGAGCAGTTGGACAGGTGTACCTAATAAAGTGGCCGGTGAGTGTATATATATATTTTTTGTATAAGCAGAGTACGAATTTTAGTCACAAATCTGAATTTTCAGGAATTTTTACTTATAATCACTGTTTGCTGGAGAGTTGCATGAAGGTGGTTGTGTGTATTAAAGGGGTTGTCTCACCTCAGACATTTACAAAAAGAAGCAATATCCACAGCGCTTCATTCCCAGCTCTTTAGTATCGACCAAACAGGTACCTACCTATTCAGGGAGATGATAAGTAGTGTTCTGTTTAATGGATCATCTCAGACATTGATAACATATCACTAGGATATGCCATCAATATCAGATAGGTGCAGGTCCTACAACTAGGACTAGGTCTAGAACAGGTCCCCAGAACTGAAAAGAGTGCGCTCGCTTGGCTATTTTCTGAGCTCCTATTGCAGTCTATGGAGAGCACTCGCACATGTGCCTTGTGCTTTCCTTCACTTTGGGGGTCCTGTTCTGGAGCTAGGTGCAAGTCTCAGAAGTAGGACTTGCACCTATAACTTAGATGGCATATCGTAGCTGTATGTCACTGTAATCGCAAATTACTCTGAAAACAGTACATTAGACCTATGGTCAGGCAGGAACAAGCCATTATGATGCTGAGTTTGGGTCAGACGAGCAGTGTTCAGTTTGGGAAATGTGGTCATCACACAGAAAGTGTTTCCCAGACCATATAGGCCAGTGTAAAATCAGCATAAAAAAACAGATTTTAGGTTTTTCCAGTTCTGGTAATTTTATGAAGATCAGTGCATGTAAATAAAGGCTTAAGGCCCCATTCACACGACTGTATGAATGGGGCCGTATCTATCCGCAAAAATGCGGGAATAGATGCGGCCTCATTCACCTCTATTGGGCCGGGAGCCACGGCACAGAACTAGCTCCGTGCCGCGGCTCTTTTGAAGCATGTCCTATACTTGTCCGTGCGCACGGACAAGTATAGGCTTTTTCAATGGGGGCGCACGGCGTGTGTTCCGAGCGCTGCGTAACACACGCCGGGCGGCCCCCGTATACAGTAATGCGGGCCCGCAAATATACGGTCGTGTGAATGGGGCCTAAATGGTATGTATGATCTCTGCACACTTTTATTTTTAATGATTGCTTGTTGGCAGCACAATATCTTGCATGCATGTTAACTGCTCCGCTTTAAACGTTCAACAGGCTGTATTGTCAATTACGTTGTTACGGGCGAGAAATCTTCCTGTGAAATAGGACCAGTGGCATAACTAGAACTGACAGGACCCCACAGCAAATTTTTTAACTCCTCCGCCCCCAACCTCCTGTGCAACCACCACTTCTGCGGCTAGTCAAGATAGCTCTCTCAGGCTAGACCAGGCAGCCGCTCCATCCGTTTCCTACACGTGTATAGGGGAGGATTGGCCATTGACCCTACAGGGAAATTTCCCGGAGGGCCGATGCCTAGGAGGGCCACCCAAGCCTTTCTCACGGCCACCAGACAGGTACATAATGATCCAATTCTCTCTTATACAAATGGCCAGCAGCTGAAGATGCCCTCCTGAATTTAACTGTATCGACGTCCTCAGAACAATGATACAGTTGAATACTGCGGTGTTGGGATGGTATATTGCTCTGCACTGTGACATTGGTGCCCGCCTAATTATGTTGCCCCACTTTCTGTTAATTTGTTGCCCCACCTTCTGCAACATGGGGCCACTTTTACTTTTTTTCCAGGGCCACTTTTAGTGCCCAGTCCACCTCTCCACGTATATACTGTATATACTGACACTGTATATAATGTCATTGTATAATGCTGTTATGGGGGCCCTGACAATAAAATCTTTCAGTCCTCCTCCTAAGTGTGCCTCTTTTGAGTTCGGGCCCCATGGCAGTGACTTCCCCTGCTTCCACTATAGCTACCCCCCTGAATAGGACCTTTAAGTATGTGTAAAGACCTGCATATCCTTGCACTTTTAGGTTACTGGCCTATATGCATGTACTAAGGTTGTATCAAGGTTACCACATATCTGTTTATAGTCAGCAATTTTAACGTGGTTTCCACTTCTAACCCCATTTTAAATCTACAAAAATGTTTTAAAAATCATGTGTTTTCTGCCCCTTCGATCCAGGGCTGAGCCTTCATTCCATGCTTCATCCAGTCCCAGCGTGCAAACCTCAAGATGGGGTCACATGCTCCACTGCAGACATTCACTGGACTCAGCAGTGACGTGTCCCCAAGCGACATATGACCCAGCAATGACGTGTCGCTTGGGGACACGTCACAGCTGATACCAACGTACTGCTGCAGTGCCGCACGTGAACACAGCACCGGGGAACAGGTGAGTGAATTTTAAAATTTTTGTGGCACATTTTGCAGAGCATATTGAAAATGGGCTTAGAAGGTGGAAAAGCGCTTTAAGGATACGTCCACAGGGGATAGATGCGCTGCAGATTTGCCTGCTGGAAATCCACCTTGTTTTACAGGAGTAGCTAAGTGAATAAGATTTTAAAAAATCTTATCCACACTCTGCAAAAAAACAATGCAGCATAAATTGACCCGTGGTACTAATATTAAATCTGCAGCATGTCAATTTATGTTGTGGTGAAGGGTAAAATCCATGGAAAACCGGCAGTAAAATGTATAACAAATAGTAATGTATGCAGATTTAGTGGTTTCATAGTGGATTTTGAGGTGGAAGTGCTGCAAGTGGCCATATCTTAAAAATTCACCAAATTTATCACAGTGGCTTGCACTGAAAGAAAAAACTATTCATGCCAAAATTTTTGGCACAATTTTTGGGTACATTCTTGCATCCTAAAGGCATTTTTTAAATTATTGCTTTATCCATTTTACCATTATTGCTTTAAACTCATTTTACCAATAGGTTTTTATTAAAAATGTAGCTCTGTTTGTCATCTATAGCTGGTTGCTTACACACTCTGTAGGCTGGTCTGTCCTGTTCAGAGAAATCCCCCAGAGGGTCTCTGACAGCTCACTTTGTAGCTCTTACCTGTTTCCCTAAGTGGTTAGAAACACACAATTAAAAGGGTTGGCCGTTTCACTACAAGGCCAGTCTCAGAAGAGCGAGTGGACTGCGGGAAACAGGCTCCATGTGAGAGTGTGATTTTCCAGCCTGAACTCTGCTCCTGTAAAGGGACCTCATGGCATTATACTGATTTATAATGCTGTGTGTCCCTGGTCAACATCAGCTGTAATACATTTTATTGATATAATGCTGTCAGTACAACCCATTACAGATGATGTCGGGCGTCTTATAATAAAGAGAGTTCCTGTGAAAGATGCCGGGAAATCATGTTCCCACACGGAGAGTTTCCCGCAGTCCACTCGCTCATCTGAGACTGGCCTAAGCGTAGTGCATTAGACATACGTTGTGGCGGTGTAAATACCAGTAGGTTTCCTAATTTTCAGTTCTGGTACAGTTTTCTACTCAAGCGTTGCAGCATGTCCAAGTGACATCATGCCCTGGGAAGGGTCACCTGACCAAACCGTCCATTACTGTATGCATACTCTCATCCCTGTCTCTATTATGCATGCACTGAATACAAAGACCAGGGCAAGGACAGCAGAGACTTATCTAGTGTACCGTTTCTCGATTTATTATGTGTCCAGGATGATATATTGGTGCATATTCAGCAGGCCACATAGAATCAATACAATACTGTGCATGTGCCAGTGTATATTCCTGGATGCACAGTGGATGGGGAGAGAGTAGACTAGGTAAGTCTCTACAATGCATGTCCCAGTCCTTGGATTCCGAGCATGTGCAATGGAGACAGAGGCATGGCAGTGTGCATACAGTCATGGATAGGTTGGTCAGGTGACCTTCTAGGGTGTGATGTCATTTAGAAGTCTGCAGTGCCTGTCCAGAGGAAATCGGGTGGTTTATGTTCAGGGCAATGAGTAGGGAACACTGAACTGCACCAGAATTGAGTTAGGAAACCTACTGGTAGTTACACTGCTACAACATATGTCTAATGCACTATATAGGAAAGTGGACAACCAGTGGCGTAACTACAACTAACTGGGCCCCACAGCAAATTTTTGAATGGGGCCCCCCCAGAAACTTCCTCGCAACCCCGAACTCACATGCAACCCTCACTCTTGTGGCTAGTGAAGATTGAGCTCTCCCAGACAAGGCCTGACAGCCGCTCCATCCGCTTTCTATAGTGTCACTGTATATAATGTCATTGTATAATACTGTTGAGGGGGGGCCTGACACTGTTGTGGGTCTGGGCCCCAAAGCAGCTGCTTCCCCTGCTTCCCCTATTGCTACGCCCCTGTGGACAACCCCTTTAAAGAGGACCTGTCACCACATAATGCAATGCCATCTGAAAGCACCATGTTAAAGAGCAGGAGAATCTGAGAGGATTGATTTATATTTTGGTGGGAAAAGATTCACTAAAACCTTTAATTTATACAATTATATACCTCCCAACTTTTGAAAATTGGAAAGAGGGACAATACAGTATATGCCGGCATGCATCACGGCTATTTTGTTCATACTAGGCCGAGTCTCTAACTCTGCCCAAACCATAATTACTTACTCCGTAAGAACTGCAGTAGCTGGGGATCGAGTATAAGTTCCTTTATTTTTCACAGCATGTGGAGTCCCTGGGACAATTTTTTTCTTATACTTCAATATCCATTTAAATATTAGCACATAAATCATCGGATTATAGATAATTTAAGGTCCAAATTGGACCAAATAATGAAGTTGAGGTCTAATATACAGGTAGAAACCATACAGACACTTTAGTAAGGGATAATTTAGTAAATTTATTAATGGACATTTATGCATTAATTCCCCAGGTCAAAAAGAGGGACATTTAAGGATCACAGAAGGACTTGGGTCAAAAAGAGGGACTGTCCCTCCAAAAGAGGGACACTTGGGAGCTGTTTTTTTTCCTCCCACAAACAGCTATTGGTACAGAGAGGAGGTGTTATCAGGGACTGATAGCTTTGTGTGTATAAGGCTACTTTCACATATGAGTTTTTGCTGTCCGGTTTTGAGATCTGGCAAAACCACAGCAAAACGTGTCTGTTTAAATAATACAACCAGCTGCATCTGATTGTATTATATTGAAAATGAACACCAAAACCACGGTAAGTTAATGGGCGCCGGATCCGTTTTTTTTAGTGTCTGAAAAAACTGGATCTGGCACCATTGACTTACATGGTTTTTGATCCGGCATGTTCAGTTTCCCATGCCACACACAAAAACGCTGCTTGCAGCAGTTTTGTGTCCGGCATGGGAATGTAAAAAACCGGAACAGAATACATTCTGGTGCACCCCGTTCCACTTTTTTTCAGTTTTGTCCCCATTGACAATGAATGTGGACAAAACTGAAACGTTTTCTTCCGGAAAGGAAAACGCAGATGTGAAAGTAGCCTAAGTGTGCACAGAGAGATAGCTGTCAATCACTGATAACACCTATATATATAGCTGAGTGTATGTATGTATGTCCGCTAAAGGAATCTGCACTGTCACATTCACAATCACAAAATTTTGCACAGCCGCCTCCTGTGACTCGGGGAACGTCATACACTATGTTTTGAGTGGAAATTTTCACCCTGCGCTTTCCAATTATTTGCCAAAAAATATGCTTAGTAACCTAACCGCCAAACTCCGGGAGCCATTGTCTGTTGTAGCAGTTATCATATAGCAACCAATCACAGCTCAGCTTTTATTTTGCTACAGGTGATTAATATGAGCTCTGATTGTTGCTATAGGCAACAAAGGATATTCTTAATATAAGACAGCTTATGTGTGAGTTAATATGATTTTGATTGCGACGCTCAGCCAACGTTGTTGTAGAGGCTGATGTAACTCACATGACCTTAAAGAGGACCTTTCAAGGCCGAAAAAAGACATCTGTCCATCCAGTTCAGCCTGTTTTCCTACAAGTTGATCCAGAGGAAGGCAAAAAACCCCTGTGAGATAGAAGCCAATTTTCCTCACTTTAGGGGAAAAAATTCCTTCCCGACTCCAACCAGGCAATCAGAATAACTCCCTGGATCAACGACCCATCTCTAGTAACTATAACCTGCAATATTATTACCCTCCAGAAATACATCCATACCCTTCTTGAACTCTTTTAGTGAGCTTACCATCACCACCTTCTCAGGCAGAGAGTTCCATAGTCTCACTGCTCTTACTGTAAAGAATCCTCTTCTATGTTTATGTACAAACCTTCTTTCCTCCAGATGCAGAGGATGTCCCCTCGTCACAGTCACAGTCCTCGGGATAAATAGATGATGGGAGAGATCTCTGTACTGACCTCTGATATATTTATACATAGTTATTAGATCTCCCCTCAGTCGTCTTTTTTCTAAAGTGAATAACCCTAATTTTGATAATCTTTCTGGGTACTGTAGTCCACCCATTCCAGTTATTACTTTAGTTGCCCTCCTCTGAACCCTGCTATGTCTGCCTTGTTCACAGGAGCCCAGAACTGTACACAGTACTCCATGTGTGGTCTGACTAGTGATTTGTAAAGTGGCAGGACTATGTTCTCATCACAGGCATCTATGCCCCTTTTGATGCAACCCATTATCGTATTGGCCTTGGCAGCAGCTGTCTGGCACTGGCTTCTACAACTTAGTTTGCTGTTCACTAAAATTCCTAGGTCCTTTTCCATGTCAGAGTTACCCAATGCTTTACCATTTAGTATGTACTGGTGACTTGCATTATTCCTTCCCATATGCATAACCTTACATTTGTCAGTGTTAAACCTCATCTGCCACTTTTCTGACCAAGCCTCCAGTCTATCCAGATCCTGCTGTAGCAGTGCACTGTCCTCCTCTGTGTTAATTACTTTACACAGTTTAGTGTCATCTGCAAAAATTAATATTTTACTATGCAAACCTTCTACAATATCATTAATAAATATATTGAAGAGAATAGGACCCAATACAGACCCCTGTGGTACCCCAATAGTGACAGTGACCCAATCTGAGTATCTACCGTCAATAACCACCCTCTGTTTTCTATCACTGAGCCAGTTACTTACCCACATACAGACATTTTCTCCCAGGCCAAGCATTCTCATTTTGTATACTAACCTTTTATGTGGTACCGTGTCAAACGCTTTGGAGAAGTCCAAATATACGACATCCATTGAGTCGCCGCGGTCAAGTCTAGAACTTACCTCCTCATAGAAACTGATTAAATTGGTTTGACATGACCGATCCCTCATGAAGCCATGCTGATACGGAGTTATTTGCTTATTTTCATTGAGGTACTCCAAGATAGCATCTCTCAGAAAACCTTCAAACACTTTACCCACAACAGAAGTTAAACTTACCGGCCTATAGTTCCCGGGCTCTGTTTTTGGACCCTTTTTGAATATTGGCACCGCATTTGCTATGCGCCAATCCTGTGGAACACTCCCCGTCAGTATAGAGTCCTTAAATATCAGAAATAAGGGTCTGTCGATGACATTACTTAATTCTCTTAGGATACGGGGGTGTATGCCATCCGGTCCTGGTGATTTGTCGATTTTAATATTTTTAAGACGTTGCTGCACCTCTTCCTGGGTCAGAGAGGACACTTTTAAAGGGGAATTTACTTTTATACTCTGCATTTCATCTGACAGTTTATTTTCCTCAGTGAATACAGTGGAGAAAAAGTTATTTAGTAGCTTCGCTTTCTCCTCATAGCTCTCTGCAACTCGCCCCTCATTACTTGTTTTACTAAATCTTTTCCCACAAAAATATAAATTGATCTGCACAGCTCTTCCTGCTCTATAACAGGGTGCTTTCAGATTGCACTGCATTTTGTGGTGACAGGTCATCTTTATAGTGAATTACGGGGATACAATTTTGGCTTAAATGAGTGTTAGAAACAGTTAAAGGGGTTGTTTCATCATGGACAATGGGGGCATATCGCTAGGATACGCACCTATATTAAGAACGGAGCCCCGCAAGGTGATGGCTGGAGGACTCCAGTCTGGCCACCACCAAGCCGGTTCCCCATAGAAGTGAATGGGAGTGTACCGTGCATGCGCAGCCCCCGCTCCCATTCATTTCTATGGGGCCGACGGAAATAGCCAGGCCAGTGCTTGGCTATTTTCGCCGGCACCATAGAAAACAAATAGAGGGCGGCTGTGCATGCGCAGTGCGCCCTCCTTCACTTTCGGGGCTCCGTTCTCGATATAGGTGCGGGTCCCAGCGGTGGGACCCGCACCTACAAGACAATGGGGGCATATCCTAGCAATATGCTCCCATTGTCCATGATGACACAAACCCTTTAAGCAAGACCCAGTGAATTATTTGTTTTTAGCGCATTTGCTTGATAAATAGGTCTACAACTTGACGTGACATCCTGTGCCAGAAATGCGCCAAAATTTACACATTTTACGACAAGGTCTAAGTGTAAGTTTGCCTGACTGTCTTTTCATGTGGTTTGTCTGGTAAGAGACTGATCACCTTCATGGGCATGTCTGTGCTGAAAATACAAGTGTTTCAGTTATTACATAACCCTGTAGCAAAATTGTGACACAGCGAAGACTAAGAAGGATGCAAGCGTACAACAGAGGAATACAGTAGTTGCATAGAAAATCTGCAAAAAGACTAATGTACATCAACTAAACCTGAAACAATTAAAAAGAAAAATGAAAAAAAAAAGACCTCTTACAAAGCATGTTTCAAATTCTCCTAATCCTAATACAGAGCCACTAATACCTTGCATAGGCAGATGTGTAAATGACCAAATTCTGGAGCCCACAGGCACCACTTTAAGGAGCTTAAAAGGGTTGTCCAGGATTTTGATATTGATGACCTATCCTCAGGATAGGTCATCAATATCTGTTCAGTGGGTGTCAGAATGTTTGAAGAGGCCATGGCGCCTGGATGAGGCCTGCAGTCTCCTCACAACTTATAAAGCACAGCAACATACACTGTATAGCAGAGGTGCTTAGTATTGTAGCTCAGGCCCATTTACTTGAATGGAACGGAGATGTGCTTAGACGATTTGACTGATGAACGTGACATCACTGGCCTAGGAAGAGGCAGCAGCGCTCACCTAGTCTTTACATAACTCTGTAGAACAAAAAATTAAAAAGTTATCGTTCTTGGAAGCAGCAATAGATAAAAACTTAAGCCAAACTATATAAATTTGGTATCACTGTAATCGTATTGCGGAACACTAGCATAAGTTCACGTTATTTATGCTGCACAACAGACGTCAAAAATGGTGACATTAAAGACTAGAACTAGAGATGAGTGAACGTGCTCGTAACGAGCACTGTACCGCTCGGCTCCCCTGCGCTCGCATGGGCGCAGGCAGCCGCTTCCGTCCTCCTCACCCGAGCACGTTCGCTCATCTCTAAATAGAACTTGTCCTGAAAAAAAACGCCGTCATAAGGCTACATTTCCCTCATAAGGCTACATGTTCATTTCCACTGCAGCGCCATCACATGGGAAATTGAGTATTACACAGTACTCATTCAAAACAGTAGGTTGTCTGTGAAATGCAGGACATGATAGGTCCTTCACACCAAGAGAGACACACTTTATAAGCCCTCTCCATTCCTGAGGATCCTGGACAGGGATTTCCCTCTACGAACTCAGAATTCGCCACAAGAAATGGGATTTTCCAAGCCAGAGAACCCCCTTAGAAAAAAAAGTTATGTTCTGCCATACATTTCCAATGGCCTTTTCTTAGCCATGTTTAATGACACAGTGTAATTTCACTCCTTTGATTTAAATTGGCTGGCAACATGGGTCTCTAGGCCTGCCCACCCCAAATCACCGGATCAGTGGAGGGAAACATACTTAGCTGCTCTCTGCTGCCACTGACGTGCTCCAGTCTGGGGTCTCAACATCTGGTTTGACGGAGGCCACTGCTTCGGCCAGTCTTTGGCTGCAGAGGCACATGTGTCCACTGTCAAACCGAACACTGACGTGTCAGTGGTAACAGCGGACCGAAGGAGCCGGAACCGAGCATTGGAGAGTAGGTAAGTATGCTTCCCTCCACAGGTCCAACGACGTGGAGGAATCAGGCCGAAAACCCCTCTAGCGTGGACAACCACTTTAAAATGTTGGCGGTCTCTTCTTTTCCTCCTGCACTACACTGCTACCACTTTTCATACAAGTTTGTCCTATAAACCTCTTGTAGGACGGTTCATAAGGTTATATTCACATCTGCCTTATAAAATTCCTTTGTGCTTTCCATCACTTTTGGCATCAGGAATAGTGCAGCATGCAGCACCTTTTACGCAGATAAAGCAGCAGAAAACTGGATGGACCCCATTGTATAAGTCAATAGACTCCTTGAGGCAGATCCTTACAACAGATCTGGCACTGTGCAATGGCTTTTGATATTGAAGAAGCCATTCATACAACATCTGAATACCATTATTTTCACACATCCGTTCATACTTAAATCAGCATGCAGCGAGTACGTAGCCATATCTCCTTTTTAAAACTATCAAGACTATCAGTATCTGAATTAAAAATAATACATTAATAGCATGGTCTTACCTGATGTGCTGCCGCCTCAACCACAGATTGGGTGTGATGTATAAATCCAAAAAGGGTAGAGTCCAGTCTGTTGACAGATAATTATGATGTTTCTTGGTATGAAGAACTCGCCAGCTCTTTGTAGGTTGGCCATTCAAGGTTCACCTGTCCTATCCCCCTTAGTTTCTACTCTGTTTTTTCATTCCTGTTTCAGTGACCACTATCTAAGACTGTTCTTCTCATATTAAACCAAAATGTCTTAGTGTGTTTGTCCCATGTGCTCCCTCACATTTTTGTAGGCTCCCTTTCCCTTGCTTACCTCCCAGTCCCCATCCTGTCATATCACTTGAAGTGGCCTCTGCACATAGTCCTGCTGAAAAACCACAAACTTAAGACAGTGGCATCCTCTCCCCACCCTTTTTCCTCCACCCTCCTGATCGCAGCTACCTCCTTCGCTGTAACTGAGGGCCATGGGTACAGATTAGGGACAGTTGTTTAAGTCAGATAAAAAAGAACGTGTGTGTTACTGCAGCTCTCCTACTTAGTTCATAGCAGCAGAAATGCTTCAAATAATCAACCATATATGACCAGTATACAGGCATTATCTTCATATGTTGTACTACATTCACCTATAAAAATGTTATATAAAACTTATTTTCACACACGGAAAAAATTATTGGTACCTTTCCTTTAAAGAAAGAAAAAAACCACAATGGTTACTGAAATAACCTGAAACTGACAAAAGTAATAATAAATAAAAATTTACTGATCATGAAAATATGATCCATGAGCAATTATTACAGACAGATCAAAATGTATAATGTACTTTATATGCAGTATTCTTAAAGGGGTTTTCCAGGATTTTACTACTGATGACCTCATGGGAGCGCCGGTGCCCTCTCAAACAGCTGATCGGCGGGTGTCCCGGGTGTCGGACCCCCACCGATCAGATACTGATGACCAATCCTGAGGATAGGTCATCAGTAGTAAAATCCCGGAGAACCCCTTTAATAAAGATAAAATATACACCACCACAGGACCAAGCCACTTCTGGTCCGACGAGGACCTGAAGCAGCTGAAAGGGGCTGTGGCACTGAAAAGGTAGGATTTTGGACAGGTAAGGCTTTTTTTTCCCAGTTGGGCACATTCCGAGGAATATGTCAGCTCCAAGGCCTGACAAACCCTCTAATGACCAGACATGAAAGTGCCTTAAAGGGGTTATTCACTTTCAGGGTCCCTCTTGGCCATACCCCTCTCTCATCGCTAGACCAGCAGAGGGAAGTCTAATTCTATTGAATCACTTAAGCCTGTTTTACACTGCCATTAATAGTTCCAGCAGGTTGTTTCGGCAGATGAACAGCCTGCCGAATCCGTAACTACCATGTGCAGGTGTGCTCTGCCGGAAGTCCGTCTTGCCCCATTCACTACAATGGGGACCGGCGGAGATCCGGCCGCAGGACAGCAAAAAGGTCAAGAGGACCCTGGACAAAAACTGTGTGCAATGGTATTTGTCCTGCCACCTCTTGGCATATTTGGCATGCTGGGGCCGGATCTTCACCGGTCCCCATTATAGTGAATGGGGCCAGAAGGACTTCCAGCAGCGCTTGACTGCACACGGTAGTTACGAATCCGGCAGGCTGTTCCCCTGCCAGAACCATTAACACCAAAGTAAAACAGGCCGTAGCGTTGCTAACATTCCAAAACCTATGTCATATGACATGTCTGTTTTCATTTATCATCTCCCCCGGCACTCCATATTGTTTATGTAAAGATGGGGCACCTCCCTACTACTTCCCATTTAGTATAAAGGTACAGTCCACCCAGCAGCATAGAATACCTACCGGTGACCCTGTATATTATATCTACTACATGTATAGACAGCAATAAGAGCTGGGGAGAAGGCAGCATGAGGCTATACAGTAGGACCTGAGGGGTGACATGCATAGCGACAAGGGGCAAGTTGTTTTAATGCTGTTAGATTATAAAAAACTGGTTTTGTAAGTGGAATTAGGATGTTACCAGTAGCTGCCTTTGAATAGGATTTTAGGTTCTAATCTTATGAAAGACTAGGAAATTACAAATATCTGGTGGTGAAACAAGTATGCCTGTTGCTGCACTATACAGAGCTATGTCAGCTGTTGGGTAGGCATCTTTTTCTTTACCAAAGTAGAAGCAGTTCTCCCACTATGCTTGTATAGGATGTAGTCTGCACTCATGTGTAGTAACTTAGGGTTTATAGATATATATATATATATAGATATACAGTGGGAAAAAAAGTATTTAGTCAGCCGCCAATTGTGCAAGTTCTCCCACTTAAAAAGATGAGAGAAGCCTGTAATTGACATCATAGGTAGACCTCAACTATGAGAGACAAAATGAGAAAACAAATCCAGAAAATCAAATTGTCTGATTTTTAAAGAATTTATTTGCAAATTATGGTGGAAAATAAGTATTTGGTCACCTACAAAAAAGCAAGAATTCTGACTCTCACAGACCTATAACTTCTTCTTCAAGAGGCTCCTCTGTCCTCCACTCATTACCTGTAGTAATGGCACCTGTTTGAACTTGTTATCGGTATAAAAGACACCTGTCCACAACCTCAAACAGTCACACTCCAAACTCCACTATGGTGAAGACCAAAGAGCTGTCGAAGGACACCAGAAACAAAATTGTAGACCTGCACCAGGCTGGGAAGACTGAATCTGCAATAGGCAAGCATCTTGGTGTGAAGAAATCAACTGTGGTAGCAATAATTAGAAAATGGAAGACATACAAGACCACTGATAATCTCCCTCGATCAGAGGCTCCACGCAAGATCTCACCCCGTGGGGTCAAAATGATCACAAGGACTGTGAGCAAAAATCCCTGAACCACATGGGGGGACCTAGTGAATGACCTGCAGAAAGCTGGGACCAACGTAACAAAGGCTACTGTCAGTAACACACTATGCCTCCAGGGACTCAGATTCTGCAGTGCTAGACGTGTCCCCCTGCTTAAGCCAGTACATATCCGGGCCCATCTGAAGTTTGCTAGAGAGCATTTGGATGTTCCAGAAGAGTATTGGGAGTATGTCATATGGTCAGATGAAACCAAAGTAGAACTGTTTGGTAGAAACACAACTCATCGTGTTTGGAGGAGAGTGAATGCTGAGTTGCATCCAAAGAACACCATACCTACTGTGAAGCATGGGGGTGGCAACATCATGCTTTGGCGCTGTTTCTCTGCAAAGGGACCAGGAGGACTGATCCGTGTACATGAAAGAATGAATGGGGCCATGTATCGTGAGATTTTGAGTGCAAACCTCCTTCCATCAGCAAGGGCATTGAAGATGAAACGTGGCTGGGTCTTTCAGCATGACAATGATCCCAAGCACACCGCCAGGGTAACGAAGGAGTGTCTTTGTATGAAGCATTTCAAGGTCCTGGAATGGCCTAGCCAGTCTCCAGATCTCAACCCCATAGAAAACCTTTGGAGGGAGTTGAAAGTCCGTGTTGCCCAGCAACAGCCCCAAAACATCACTGCTCTAGAGGAGATCTGCATGGAGGAATAGGCCAACATACCAGCAACAGTGTGTGCCAACCTTGTGAAGACTTGTGATTTTCTGGATTTGTTTTCTCATTTTGTCTCTCATAGTTGAGGTCTACCTATAATGTCAATTACAGGCCTCTCTCATCTTTTTAAGTAGGAGAACTTGTACAATTGGTGGCTGACTAAATACTTTTTTTCCCCATCCAGTCACTGTATGGTGGTGTTATCCAGTCACTGTATGGCGGTGTTATTCAGTCATTGTATGGTGGTTATTCATTCACTGTATGGTGGTGTTATCTAGTAATGATATTGGGCTATAACATTATAGTGTTTTGTTATCCAGTCATGGTATGAGTTATTATTCAGTATGGCGGTATTATTTAGTCTTTGTATGTTGGTGATTATATAGTCACTAAATTTATTATTATTTGGGGGTAGGACTAATATCTTTACAGTGTATACTGTAGATTCCAGTACATGATACTGTGGAGTTCCCAATAGAGTAAATGAGCCTTGGGGAACACAGTCCACACCCCTGATCACCAGAACTAGGCCGTGCCCTCTGCCAGCCTATAGCATGCAGTACATGGCAGCCTCCCTTCTCTGCCACGCCGCTCCGCTGTGTACTAGTGCTTGGCACTGTTATGGCACACTAAGGCCACTTTCACATCACATTTAATCACATCACATACGGTGGCATCCGTCACCATAGAGTCCCGTTGTAAAACATAATGATACGTTAACATATGTTTTTTTAACAGACTTTGCAGGATACAAAAGCATAGTGTACTACTCTGTGGTATCACTTTTTTTCCTACATGTACGTCAAACAGATGGCAAAAACGTGATGTGATGTACACACGCAATTCCAGGATAGTCATGGAGAGGGGGGGTGGGGGGCCAATACAAAATTTTGGTGTGGGGCCCAGTCAGTTCTAGCTACGCCCCTGATCAAAACACATCTGCGCCCACCTACCCACACCAAGGTGGTCTGTCAGGCCGTAGAAATGGCATTTAGCTTATATATATCGCTATAGATGAGATCAAGATGAATAATGTTGAAATAATTTCTCCAATTCAGCTGTTTAACAAGTCTGGTAGATTTCTGGAGCTTTTCTCTCTTTTCGGGCCCCAACTCTTGGCTGTAGATGCTCACAGTCTTCTCACATACACCAACTTTCTCACTAAGTACTAACTCACAGAAGGGATCCAAGCCCAAGGGGTTGGGCCCACCCCTGTCTAGCGATGGTTTCTAGGGCCTGGAGTTAACTCTCTATTTCAGCCAGGCGTTACATAACTGTACTATAATATAATTTTATACCCAAACATACATTAGAAAACTCAATAGTCTGCAAAATCATATTATTAGCAGTAGCTTCTGGGCCACTAGCCAAGTAGATCTCCTCCAACATTTACTGACAATAGGATGAATATTTGGAGAAGATCCATTCTACAGTGAACCACATATTAGCCTAATGTAGAGCAGCAAGATATTCATTTTACATGGTAACATGAAAAAAGACATCTGTCCATCCAGTTCGGCCTGTTATCCTGCAAGTTGATCCAGAGGAAGGACAAAACCCCTGTGAGGTAGAAGCCAATTTTCCTCATTATAGAGGAAAAAACTCCTTCCCGACTCCAATCAGGCAATCAGAATAACTCCCTGGATCAACGACCCCTCTCTAGTAACTATAACCTGTAATATTATTACCCTTCAGAAATACATCCAGGTCCCTCTTGAACTCTTTTAGTGAACTTACCATCACCACTCCTCAGGCAGAGAGTTCCATAGTCTCACTGCTCTTACCGTAAAGAATCCTCTTCTATGTTTGTATACAAACCTTCTTTCCTCCAGACACAGAGGATGTCCCCCCGTCACAGTCACAGTCCTGGGGATAAACAGATGATGGGAGAGATCTCTGTACTGACCCCTGATATATTTATACATAGTTATTAGATCTCCCCTCAGTCGTCTTTTTTCTAAAGTGAATAACCCTAATTTTGATAATCTTTCTGGGTACTGTAGTCCACCCATTCCAGTTATTACTTTAGTTGCCCTCCTCTGAACCCTCTCCAGCTCTGCTATGTCTGCCTTGTTCACAGGAGCCCAGAACTGTACACAGTACTCCATGTGTGGTCTGACTAGTGATTTGTAAAGTGGCAGGACTATGTTCTCATCACGGGCATCTATGCCCCTTTTGATGCAACCCATTATCTTATTGGCCTTGACAGCAGCTGTCTGGCACTGGCTTCTACAGCTTAGTTTGCTGTTCACTAAAATTCCTAGGTCCTTTTCCATGTCAGAGTTACCCAATGCTTTACCATTTAGTATGTACTGGTGACTTGCATTATTCCTTCCATGAAAATCTATTTGCAGATCTGTGCATGCAGAAAATCACCAAAAAGCACAAAAAAAGCATAAAAACCACAACAAAAACGCTATAAACAGTGTGTGTTTATGTGCCTTTCTTGTGCGGTTTTGGTGCAGATTTTCTGCACACAGATCTGCACTGTGGGCAGTGAATTTATGGTGTCCTAAGAACAGTATAAGGCTTCATTCACACGTTCATATGTGTTTTGCAGTCCACATTTTACAGACCACACATGGCCGGCTCTATAATAGAAATGCCTGTTCTTGTCCGTGGCTGCGGACAGGAATAGGACATGTTCTATTTTTTTGCGGGGGGCTGCGGATCGGAAGTGCGGATGCGGACGGCACACTGTATGCCGTCCACATCTTATGCGGTCCCATTAGAAATAAATGGGTCCACACCTGTTCAGCAAAATTGCAGAATGGATGTGGACCCATTATGCGGACGTGTGAATGGATCCTAATCTGGAGACACATCCCTTTACCAGACTGCTGAATCCCTTTCTTTAACTGCCCCAGCTGTTTTGCTAAAATCAGGTACTGAACAGCACCAGCACATGCCAACGAGTCCTCCTATTCATGAGCTCCTTGCTCTCTCTGTCCCCACCGCTGATTGCAGATGATAAAAATCTGTAAATCAGCAGCAGAGGAGCAGGGCGAGCTGGGAGCTCATGAATATGAGGAATCATCGGGATGTGCTGGACCATGCAGAAGGTATACACTTGTTAACAATCGAGATCAGGATTGCTATATCTGTAAGTATGGAGGTACGTCTATGTGAGGAATTATGATGGTGATGATGCGTATTAATAACAGTCACTGTTAATTAATAAAGTTTATAACTGAGAGCTTGGCAGGTGGACATAAGGGTAAACTGCAAGAAGCGACAGTCTTACAGCAACTCAGTAGAGATTGGAGAAACCATATTCACTGTCTATACAATACTTCACTAAATAACCGAAACCATGAAACATCATTACTAAGCAGAAGTGACACATAGTACCAGAAATGGTGGGTGAGAAGATAGACAGAGATTGAATCATGGAATCATGTCAGACAAGTACTTGGCTGATCCCTCGCTGAAAAGCAGAACATGTAACTGTTAATCTGAGAGACAGAACTGGATGCAACAATATAACGGTCCAGAATAGACTGTTAAAGGGGTTATAGATGATGATGACCTGCCCTTAGGTCTTCAATATCAGATCGGCGGGGGTCTGAAACCAAGCACCCACAGAAATCAGCTGTCTGCAGTAGCCGCCAAAACTAACAGAGAGAACAGAGTTAGAAGCACAGCTGTATACTGTACACTGTGTAGTGGCCATTCCAGGAGATTACAGCTCATCCCACATGAAGACCATCTTGATGTGTAAAAATGTCAAGGAGGGCTAAAGAATCCCTCATTTGACCATCTATGAATTAGGATATTGAACAAGATATAGAAACTTGCACAACTTGGGGGCGTGGCCTGCAGCAGCCAGAGAGGAGCTCCTCACCTCAACTCGCTCCAGCGACGCATACCAGCGACAGGACCAGCTTCAAAAGTCCCTGAAAAGAGACCAAAAGACTTACAAACAGCAAGTATACTTACAATGGTGAAGGGAAGACGCAGGGAGCCTCCAAAGCACCTGGAGGACCTCTTCCTAGTGGAGGGGAGAGGAAGCAAAGATGGCGGGCGGCGGGAAAACGGGTCTTCAGAAGGCAGTAACAGTTCCTCCCCGATCTTGCAACCTGACAATAAGGACAAAAAACAAATTACTACACAATCTAAGAGACTAACCTCTACTAAAACTCCTAGAAATAGCAGAAATATCGTGTCAGCCAATACATTAAAGCCTATATCATTACAAAGGGGCAATGAAGACGATGACGATTTTATCTAAATCTTCTACAATACATAGCCCTGCAAAACAAAGACCCAGAAGAGATAACTCATATAATTCAGAAAATGAGGTGGGAATACAAACTACTTTTTCACCGCAGACTTTAAGCATTTTTGAACATATCCCAACTTCTAATGAAACTATAACTGTTAATCTAATGAAAGACATGCTCCTTGCATTGAATTCCTCTATAAAAACAGATATTGCCAAAATCTGCAATTCTCTTTCAAGCAATATTGATGATCTTGGTGACAGAGTGGGTCATATAGAAAATAAAATGGCCGAGTATGCAGGTGCTCATAATTCATTAGTGGCAGGGGCGGATTGGCCATAGACCTTACAGGGAAATTTCCCGGTGGGCCGATGCCCAGGGGGCCACCTGAGCCCTCCTCACAGCTGACCAGTGGAAGTTTTTGGGGATGTATTTTGTGATGGACTGTGGTATTTGGCTCTGTTGGGGGGGGGGGGCATAATGTACCACAATATGGTATTGCTGGCCCTGCCTTCTGTCAATTTGGACCCGACTACAAAACGGGGCCGCTTTTAGTATTTTTTCCAGGGCCACTTTAAGTTCCCAGTCCGCCCCTGATTAGTAGATGCACACAATTCTCTTGATGACGATATAAGTGCCATAAAAGCCAAAATGTCAGACATGGAGGATAGATCAAGAAGAAACAATATTAAATTCAGAGGCATTGCTTAATCCATTCCTCCAAACGAACTTTCCAAATATATACAGAAATTAATGCAAGTTCTCATTCCAGAAGCAATCATACTAGATCTGACTGTCCATAGAGCTCACAGACTGCCTAAACCAAAATCCATCCCAGAATCAAGACCGAGAGATGTCTTAGCTCGTATTCATTTTTTTTTCACATAAAAGAAGAAATTATGTCAATTGCCAGAAAAATGGGATCTCTACCAAAACCATATGAAAGAATATCGCTCTTCACTGACTTATCACAAGCAACTATCCTTGAAAGGAAAAAACTACAACCCATCACGGCATGCCTAAGAGAGAACAGAATTCCCTACAAATGGGGCTTCCCTACCAAAATCCTTATCCATAAAGATGGAACCCTTCACATCATCAATAATCTAGACCAAGGTCAGAAACTACTAGAACTTTGGCAACTGGATACCTCAGAATTGAAAAATCAACGACAAAACAGCTCAACTACTATCATACCAGAAGAATGGTCTACATGTACAAATGGAACTTGAAATATCCCAGAGGAAATGAAGTTTTACAGTCCACTTGATTCAGTCCACTGAGGTAGAAATTCCATAAAGACTCTACCCCACAAATGGCGATCAAAAAGGTTGCACTATGTTTATTCTTCTCCACTTCAGTGGAGTGTACTGTTCTTTTTTCTTTGTTTTATTGTTTCTATAGGTCATATACTTCATTGTTTGCCTGGAATCCATACTTGCCTCACAAGCTTTCTCACGGAAAGAACGACACCATTCAACCAGAATCCACGTCCGCAGCTTCTATCTACATCCTGAAAAAAAGAAAGATTATTTGTAAGCACTACTCCACCACACACAATGACTATTAAAATATGTGAAAGGTTTAAACCATCCCTTCAAGAGACTATCTCTTTGGAAAGAAGCAAAATCTTCCAATTCAGATATCATATGTATACAGGAAACCCATCTCATTCACAAGGACACTACAAGAGTCAAAAACAAAAGCTACCCTTATATATATCATTCATGTACGAATAAAAAAAAAGCTGGTGTTACTATAGTGATTAGAAACACAGTTGCCTTTGAACAAATAAAAGTGTTATTAGATAATAGGGGAAGGTTCCTTGTTCTTGTCTGTAAGATTAATAATATTCTATATTCTATTTGTAATATATATAGGCCAAATAGTGGACAATTGAGATTCTTAAATAGAACTTTGAAAAAAATCCAAAAAATTAGACAAGGTCACTTACTGATATTTGGAGATTTCAACCTAATATCAGAACCTTTACTTGATACAACTAGTAGAACAAGAAGACTTTCCCCTACAATGAAATCTTGGTTACATGACAACAATTTATACGACTCATGGAGATGTTTAAATGCCAATGAAAGGGACTATACATTCTACTCTATAGTATATGATATCTACACCAGAATAGACTATTCAACTCATTGCAAATATTGTATATTGTATAGTCCGATCATGCTCCCCTCATTACTACCATAAAATAATTAAATACCCTATATTCAGAATTTACCTGGAAAATGAATAACTACTTGTTAAATGACCCAATAATCAAAAATAAGATACAGATGGATCTGAAAGACTACTTTCAATATAATAATAATCCCGACATTAGCAGATCTACTCTTTGGAACGCCCACAAAGCCTACATCCGACGTATGATGATTAAATATGGCTCCCGACATAAAAAACAAATAGAGAAACAATTGAATGAAAAAATGTCCAAACTTATCCTTGCAGAAAAAGAGCACAAAAAAATAACAACCCAAGTTCTAAATCCAAGATAGTTGCCTTAAGAGATGAAATAAGAATAATGTTGTTAGAAAAATATGAGAAAAACCTTTCTAAATTAAAACAAAAAATCTATACTCAGAATAACAAATCCACAGCTTTTATGGCAAACAGAGTCAAATAAATACAAAATAAAACAAAAATTGCTTACTTAAAAGACAACAATAATAATAACCATATTACAAACCCTAAGTTAATTGCGGAACAATTCAAAAAATATTATGAACAGTTATATAACCTAAAAAGTGACCCAACAACCACCCAACCAACCTCTATTCAATCCTTTTTACAATCAGTCTATCTCCCCAAACTATCAGATGATCAAAAAACAATGCTGAATTCTCCTTACACGCTCCAGGAAGTCCATAACACAATTCAGACATTAAAGCACAAAAAAGCTCCAGGCCCAGACGGGTATAATAATGAATATTTTCAAATATATACTGACATTCTTAGTCCACATCTTACTGACTTGTTCAACGAAACAGCCGTTAAAGGTTCATTCCCACTGGAAATGACACAAGCAATGATAATACAGTGCCTTGCGAAAGTATTTGGCCCCCTGGAACTTTTTGCCACATTTCAGGCTTCAAACAAAAAAATATAACATATTAAATTTTTGGTGAAGAATCAACAACAAGTGGGTCACAATTGTGAAGTGGAACGAAATTTATTGGATCATTTTAACTTTTTTTGTAATAACAAAACTGAAAAGTGGGGCGTGCAAAATTATTCGGCCCCCTTGCATTAATAGTTTGTTGCGCCACCTTTTCCTGCGATTACAGCTGCAAGTCGCTTGGGGTATGTCTCTATCAGTTTTGCACATCTAGAGACTGAAATTCTTGCCCATTCTTCCTTGTAAAACAGCTCGAGCTCTTTGAAGTTGGATGGAGAGCATTTTGAACAGCAGTTTTCAGCTCTTTCCACATATTCTCAATTGGATTCAGGTCTGGACTTTGACTTGGCCATTCTAAGACCTGGATACGTTTATTTTTGAACCATTCCATTGTAGATTTTGCTTTATGTTTGGGATCATTGTCTTGTTGGAAGATAAATCTTCCTAGTCTCAGGTCTTTTGCAGACTCCCACAGGTTTTCATCCAGAATGGTCCTGTATTTGGCTCCATCCATCTTCCCATCAATTTTAACCATCTTCCCTGTCCCTGCTGATGAAAAACAGGCCCAAACCATGATGCTGCCACCACCATGTTTGACAGTGGGGATGGTGTGTTCAGGGTGATGAGCTGTGTTGCTTTTACGCCAAACATATTGTTTTGCATTGTTTCCAAAAAGTTGGATTTTGGTTTAATCTGACCAGAGCACCTTCTTCCACATGTTTGGTGTGTCTCCCAGGTGGCTTGTGGCAAACTGTAAACAAGACTTTTTATGGATATCTTCTCTACCACCTCAGCTGTAGATCTCTGCTGTTCATCCAGAGTGATCATGGGCCTCTTGGCTGCATCTCTGATCAGTCTTCTCCTTGTTTGAGATGAAAGTTTAGAGGGACGGCCGGGTCTTGGTAGATTTGCAGTGGTCTGATACTCCTTCCATTTCAATATGATCGCTTGCACAGTGCTCCTTGGGATGTTTAAAGCTTGGGAAATCTTTTGGTATCCAAATCCAGCTTTAAACTTCTCCACAACAGTATCATGGACCTGCCTGGTGTGTGTCTTCATGATGCAGAACCCTGAGACTATCACAGAGCAGGTACATTTATACGGAGACTTGATTACACACAGGTGGATTCTATTTCTCTTCATCAGTCATTTAGGACAACATTCAGAGATCCTCAATGAACTTCTGGAGTGAGTTTTCTGAACTGAAAGTAAATGGGAATAATTTTACACGCCCCACTTTTCAGTTTTATTATTACAAAAAAAAGTTTGAATGATCCAATAAATTTCGTTCCACTTCACAATTGTGACCCACTTTTTGTTGATTCTTCACCAAAAATTTAAAATGTTATATCTTTTTGTTTGAAGCCTGAAATATGGCAAAAGGTTGAAAAGTTCCAGGGGGCCGAATACTTTCGCAAGGCACTGTAACTATCCCTAAACCGAATAAAGACCCTTCTCAGGTCACAGATTATAGACCTATCTCCTTAATTAACACCGATATCAAGATTTATCCTAAAATTATTGCTAATAGATTATCATCTATCATCCCTACCATAATTAAACATGATCAAGTTGGGTTCGTGGCTGGCAGACAGGCCACTGATGGCACTAGATGTATGATAAACATAATGCATTATGTACAACATAACAAAATACCCTCACTGCTCTTATCATTAGACACAGAAAAAGCTTTCGACAGAATTCACTGGAAATACATGTTTAGCTCACTAGAACATTTTGGTATCATGGGTCTTATACTAAATGCGATTAAAGCATTATATAACAATTCCTCAGCAAAATCCTAACAAACGGTATTATGTCATCCCCATTCAACTTAACTAACGGCACCCGACAAGGCTGTCCTCTCTCGCCAATATTATTTATATTGGCACTAGAACCATTTGCAGAACAAGTAAGAAATGCTAATGAAATACCAGGTATTAAGATTGGAGAAATCAGATACAAAATGAGTCTTTTCGCAGACGATATTCTAATATGCTCTACTGATCCCAGATCAGCTCTCCCAAAAATCCAATCATTAATAAGGAACTTTGGAGAAATTTCCTACTACAAAGTAAATGATACCAAATCCCGGATATTAGAAATGAATATGAAACCAACAGATAAGATTATTTTACAAACCAGCTTCCCATATAAATGGCAACAAGATATAATACCTTATCTCGGCATAAACCTTTCATATCCCATAGACAATATAATCCATCTTAACTACCCTTCATTGCTTTCACAAATACAGACTGATCTAGTACAACTAAATACAAGTGAAACGTCTTGGTGGGGGAAAATAGTACTATACAAAATGATGATATTACCTAGAATACTTATTTAGAATAATACCTATCAGTTTATCAGCAAATATGCTACAAAAATTCCAATCCCAATTAAATAAGTTCATATGGAATAATAAACGTCCGAGAATACCAATGTCCATTCTTAACAGAAACAAAACTTCAGGAGGTCTAGGAGTCCCTTACTTATCAGCTTATCAAACTGACAACATTCTAAACCAATCTACTGAGTGGTGGGATACTGACACAAAGAAATCTAATATATAAAGCTGAGTGTATGTGTGTGTGTGTGTGTGTGTATGTCCTCTAAAGGAATCCGCACCGCTGCAGCTAAAATCACAAAATTTGGTACATCAGGTGTCCGGGAAGGTTTTAGAACAGTTTTGAAGTCTCCAGGACGTACCGTTCCTGAGATATTCCCAAAAAATGCATTAGCCAATAGTAGCCTGGTCACATGACCCTTATCAGCCAATAGAAGCTCACAGGAACACATCAGGTTTCTATGACAACCTAGCCAGTTCACTGCTTGCAGAGCACTGTGGATGACAATGGTAAATGGGTATTCCCAGTTACCATAACTATAACTTATGTTTTAGACTAACTCATCAATCATCAATCATTACCTCATATAATGTAAATTTTACATATTTACTGTTCTGTAGTAATAAAAGATGTTTTCTTCCACTGCTACCCACCTTCCTCCTAAATCAGGCATCGACCTGTAATTCCGGCCACCGTCAAATGAAGGACTTAAAAGCACCCCCCCCCCCAGATCCCAATGAGTCACGACCCTGACTCAGTCAGGCCACGCCCCTTCCATGCTGCATTTGACCGGGATTAAAAATATTGGTAAAAATCACCTTCTGTCAGCTGCAGGGGTGGGGGGAGGGTGACTTTCTCCCTGCAGCTCATTGCTCAGACTGCACAGTGCTGCTGCTGATAGTGCTGCTGCTGTGTCCATCCAGGCCCTGCGCATGACAGAGGACAGGGAGTCTGAAAGCCAGACCGTCCAGCCTAAAACAAGACCTCTGGCCACCCTAGGGGCAGGCTGATGTTAGGGTGGCCAGATGTCCGGCTTTAGGCTGGACAGTCCAGTTTTCTGGCTACCTGTTCTCCGTCCTACGCAGTGTCTGGACAGACACAGGGATGTCCACCCTTTCAGTAGCTCACACTCAGACAGCTTCTCCTCCATGTCTTCACGGAGCCGGGGGGGGGGGTGTGGCCTCATGTTTAGTGATGTGTCTTCATGGAAACTGCGGGCGCTGTTTCACGTTTGGGGGAAGGGCCGGTGAGGTCTGGCTTTCTGGGGTGAAGACAGTGGCCACTCTAGCTGCTGTGGAGGTCACAGTTAAAGGGGCGGGCTTCTGTAGAGGTCACTGTTAAAGGGGTGGGCAGCTGTAGAGGTCACTGTTAAAGGGGCAGGCTGCTGTAGAGGTCACTGTTGAAGGGGCAGGCTGCTGTAGAGATCACTGTTAAAGGGGCGGGCTGCTGTAGAGGTCACTGCTAAAGGGGCGGGCTGCTGTAGAGGTCACTGTTTAAGGGGCGGGCAGCTGTAGAGGTCACTGTTAAAGGGGCGGGCTGCTGTAGAGGTCACTGTTAAAGGGGCGGGCCGCTGTAGAGGTCACTGTTAAAGGGGCGGGCCGCTGTAGAGGTCTCTGTTAAAGGGGGGGGTCACTGTACAGGTCACTGTTAAAGGGGCGGGCCGCTGTAGAGGTCACTGTTAAAGGGGCGGGCTGCTGTAGAGGTCACTGTTAAAGGGGCAGGCACTGTAGAGGGCACTCTCGATATCTTTTAACGACACACACACACACACACACAAACAGTAAAAGAAATAAATTAAATATACCCGGGCGAAGCCAGGTCCTTCAGCTAGTCTTGGAATATAGTAGAACAAACACTAAGGGATAAAAATAAACTAGTAGACTTACTGCTGACATATATATTGGGTATCCGCACTCCCCTTCCAAACAACCCAATAATCAGAGATGCCATATTGACATGGGATAAATATGTTAAAATATGCTCTAAATTTAAGATATCAAGACCTATAAACCTTCCTATACAGATACTACAAATGTCATAACCACTTTTACCTTTGGATACATGGATTCACAAAGGTATAAAGTATATACAAAATCTATATCAAGGAGACACTCTCCTTTATTTCCTGAAATTAAGCCAAATATATGACCTTCCAAACACAGACCTATATATATATATATATATATATATATATATATATGTATCTTCAAATTAGAACATTTCTAAGCACCTGGATCTGAATACATTTGTAATTTCATGTGTAATTAAAAAATTAGCCACTAAGTTATTCAATAAAATATCTGTATAGCGCCACCTGTTTTTTCCTTATTTCTTTGTCCGGCTCACTCGTGCTCAGTTCAACTGCCTTCTGGCCTGTGATAGAGAGAGCATTGGCACGCCCCCTGAGCCACAGTAGAAAAGACACTCCCCTTCAGCTGTCAGTTTGATATAAATCTAGCAGAGCAATGAATGGGGAGATCTCTGGATCCATGTGAGGTACAGGGCTGGTTCTAGCTTTGTTAGAAAGAGGTTGTCATGTACTGTATGATGTCTGATTTTCATTTTTTACATTAGTCATAGGATAACCCCCTTTAATACAAAGAAAATGACACATGGACCCTAGCATACAATTCTAGTTGATATATTCAATTTGAATGGAAATGAATACCTGCCAATAGCTGATGATCATTTCAGTTAATGCTCATTCAGATGGCTGTGTTTTGAGGTCCGCAAAACACAGATACAGGCTGTGTGCATTCCGCATTTTGCAGACCACACATGGCCGTGCCTATGATAGAAATGCCTTTTCTTGTCCGTGATTGTGGACAAGAATAGGACATACTCTATCTTTTTTGCAGGGCAGCGGAACAGAACTATGGAACACAAGACGGTGTGCTGTCCGCATCATTTGTGGCCCCATTAAAATGAATGGGTCCACATCCGTTCCGCAAAATTGCAGAACGGGTGCGGACCTGTTCATACAGTAGTCTGAATGAGCCCTTATCTAGAAGTTCTAAAACTGACATACAGTACATGATTTGAGGTGTACATGGTACTTAAGATACATTTTAGGGCAGGACACGAGTTGGCACTGCTAAACTACTGAGCAACAGCATTAGAAAGAAGCACATCTCCAGCTGATTTATTTCTAGGAAGAGAGGTAACTGCTAAATTACCTGCAGTGAAAGTTACCTCCATTCTCATGCTGAGTAAGTTCTCCGGCACATGAGTGTAATGGCTCAGTGCAAATAGCCATTCTGCAACACACGGGCACTGGCCATGTGCACTCTGTTTGCGGATGTGGAGTCATTGGCTTGAATGGGTCCACAATCTGCAACACATGACCGAAGATAGGACTTCACCTATCTTTTGCAGAGTGAAGGCACAGATCATAAGTCCACAGAAGCATTACGAAGGACTTCCTTGGGCTTCTGATCTCTGCCTCCACACCGCAAAAAGATAGAAAATGTTCTATCTTTGGATGTATGTTGTGGATCGCGAACCCATTCAAGTCAAAGCTGTGTGAATAGTTAGTGACCATATTAACAGTAGGCATAAGCAAAATTGTGTTGGCGTACAAGGTTCGGGTTATCTAAGAATTCCGTTATGGATTCCGTTACCACGGGCCATAACTTATGGTCTGTGGTAGCGGAATCCTTAACGGATTCAGGAGGGCACCTGAGGCCACCATCCAGGTACATAAGTACCTGATGATTCCAGCATTAATTATGGCTGAGAGCTAGTGGTGAGCGAATTGAGCTTTGGATCTAAAATCCAAAGTCGATTTTTCAAAGCTTTGTTTTCAATGCTGTACGGAGACCTGTCTCCGTACAGTATTAAAATGTATGTGCTTCAGTGAAGTAAAACTTGTTAAGTCAGAAGTTGCGCGAGACTTCGGTGAATAACTGTCACGCTCGGGTGTGGGGGGAAAAGCCACACCGAGCGTATGAGGGATGGGGACAGACAAAACCAGGGAACTGGTCACCTCCTGCAGGGGACCCTAAGACTAGGCCCTAGCTGGCTACCAGTATGAACTAACCCGGGTGGTAGGAAAGCTCATACACAGGAACCTAATCTGAATAAACCCTAGAATACCCTGCAGTCTAATGACAGAAGAGAGTAACCTGTTCCTCCAAGCGTAAGGAGGAACAGGAGACTCAAACAGGAAACCAAAGGAAGGGAAAACACTTAACTTTAAGTAGAACTCAGCAACAGGATCTCAGCCGAGATCCACACCACTCTCAACCAGGTATGTAGCAGATATAAACCGCAAGGGATACTGGGAGAGGAAGAGGTAAGTAGGAGACAGCTAATTGCCCAGCGGCAACAGCTGAGGGAAAGGGGTGTGGTGAACAGCACCCAAACCACAGGGAATAGCCTGTCAAACCTGTCACTTAGAAAGCCGCGCAGAACGTCTGATTCCAGACACAAGACCACTCGTGACATTACCCCCCCTTTTACGGGTGACCTCCGGGCACCCAGGACCAACTTTATCAGGGTGACATCTGTGAAAGGCTTTTACCAAACGACTGGCATTCGCGTCCGATGCCGGTACCCATGACCTCTCCTCAGGACCATAACCCTTCCAATGAACCAGATATTGAAGGGTCCCACGAAGAACTCGAGAATCAATGATCTTGACAATCTGAAATTCCAAATTACCATCCACCAAGACAGGCGCGGGTGGCAAGGGAGATGGCTCCAGAGGTTCAACATACCTCTTCAACAAACATCTGTGAAACACATTATGGATTTTCAGGGCCTGCGGAAGTTCAAGACGAAATGCTACAGGATTAATAATGGCCGTGATTTTATATGGGCCAATAAATCTTGGACCCAACTTCCATGAAGGAACTTTCAACTTAATGTTCCTAGTAGACAGCCACACAGAATCACCCACATTTAGGTCCGGACCATTCATGCGTCTCCTGTCAGCCACACGTTTGTACTTGTTACCCATATTTATCAAGTTACTTTGAATTTTTCGCCATATGGAAGACAATGATGACGAAAAACGTTCTTCCTCAGGAATACCAGAAGTATCAGAACCACAAAATGTGCCAAACTGCGGGTGAAAGCCATATGCACCAAAAAATGGTGACTTACCAGTGGAGTCCTGTCTGCGATTATTTATGGCAAACTCAGCCAGAGACAAAAACGAGGACCACTCCTCCTGGTTCTCAGAGACAAAGCATCTCAAATAAGTCTCCAGATTCTGATTGGTACGCTCAGTCTGTCCATTCGTCTGGGGATGAAAGGCAGAGGAGAAAGACAGTTCTACCCCGAGCCGAGTACAGAACGCCCTCCAGAATCTGGACACAAACTGAGTCCCACGATCAGAGACAACGTCAGTGGGAATGCCATGAAGTTTCACAATATTGTCAACAAACACTTGTGCAAGAGTTTTAGCATTGGGGAGTCCGGGTAATGCAATAAAGTGCGCCATTTTACTAAAACGATCTACAACCACCAGAATAACTGTCTTACCAGACGACTCAGGCAGATCAGTGATGAAGTCCATGGATAGGTGAGTCCATGGTCTGGACGGGATGGGTAATGGAAGTAGGGGTCCAGAGGGACGAGTATGTGTCACCTTAGAGCGTGCGCAGACACTACAGGCTGACACATATTCCTCAACACACTTACGCAGACCTGGCCACCAGAATCTACGAGAGATGAGGTCGACAGTGGATTTACTCCCAGGGTGTCCCGCAAGCACCGAAGAATGATGCTCCTCAAAAACCTTATAACGCAAATCAGAAGGAACAAACAACTTCCCGGGAGGGCAAGACTCCGGCGCATCTCCCTGGGCCTCAAGCACTTTAGCCTCAAGATCAGGGTAAAGAGCGGATATCACCACTCCTTCAGACAGTATAGGGCTAGGATCTTCAAAATCACCACCCCCGGGAAAACTACGTGACAAGGCATCCGCCTTCACATTCTTAACCCCAGGACGGTATGTGACAATGAAATTGAATCTGGTGAAGAACAAAGACCATCTGGCCTGCCTCGGATTAAGTCGTCTAGCCGACTCCAGGTAAGCCAGATTTTTGTGATCAGTGAATACCGTGATTGGATGATTCGCCCCTTCCAACCAATGACGCCATTCCTCAAAAGCCAACTTAATGGCCAGTAACTCTCGGTTACCCACATCATAATTTCTCTCCGCCACAGAGAGTTTCTTCGAAAAAAAAGCACATGGGCGCCATTTACCAGGTGACGGGCCCTGTGATAACACAGCTCCTACCCCCACATCGGATGCGTCAACCTCCACAATGAAAGGTTGTGACACATCTGGCTGCACCAATATAGGGGCAGAAGAAAAGCACTCCTTTACAGCGGAGAAGGCTTGCAACGCTGCATCAGACCACACAGAGACATCCGTCCCTTTCTTAGTCATGTCAGTTAAGGGTTTAACTATAGTCGAATAGTTCTTAATAAATTTTCGGTAATAGTTGGTGAACCCCAAAAATCGCATAAGAGCCTTCAGATTTTCAGGTCGGTCCCAGTTCAGAACAGCACAGACCTTCTCTGGATCCATACGAAAACCTGAAGATGAAAGCAGGTATCCTAAGAATTGCACCTCATGTACAGCAAAAGCACATTTCTCTAATTTTGCATACAACTTGTTATCTCTTAAGATTTGCAACACCTGCCTCACGTGATCCTGATGTGTCACAATATCTGGAGAATAGATTAGTATGTCATCCAAATACACGACTACAAACCTCCCCACAAGATGATGAAAAATGTCATTAACAAAATGCTGGAAGACAGCAGGAGCATTGGTCAACCCAAAACGCATGACCAGGTTCTCAAAGTGGCCCTCAGGAGTGTTAAAGGCCGTCTTCCATTCATCCCCTTCCTTGATCCTGACCAGATTATATGCCCCCTTAAGTCCAACTTGGAGAACACCTTGGCATCCACAATCTGGTTAAACAAGTCAGGAATCAAAGGAAGGGGGTACGGATCACGGACAGTAATCCTATTGAGTTCACGGAAATCCAGACATGGCCTAAGGGATCCGTCCTTTTTTTTAACAAAAAAGAACCCTGCTGCCACAGGAGATTTGGAAGGCCTAATATGTCCTTTGGCCAAACTCTCAGCAATATATTCCTTCATGGCCGTTCTCTCAGGTTCAGAAAGGTTATACAGCCTAGATTTAGGCAATCTTGTTCCAGGGATAAGATTGATAGGACAATCGTATTCCCGGTGAGGGGGTAAATCCTGACATCCACCTTCAGAAAATACATCAGAGAAATCCGATATAAAAGAAGGAAGAGTCTTAGTGGTTAAAGCAGAAAAAGATGTATTAAGGCAATTGTCAACACAATAATCGCCCCAATCCACAATTTGTCTAGTATGCCAGTCAATGGACGGATTATGTTTGCTTAACCACGGTAAACCCAGAACCACAGGAGCAGGAAGACCTTCCAACACAAAACATGAAATAAGCTCCTGATGAAATTCACCCACTCTTAATTTGATATCATGCACCATCTGAGACAAACACTTCTGAGAGAGAGGTGCAGAATCAATGGCAAACACAGAAATCCTCTTATCCAAAGAACTTGGTGACAATCCATGCATACGGACAAACTGAGCATCAATCAAGTTCACCCCTGCCCCGCTGTCAATAAACACCTCAATTTTCACAACCTTTGATTCTAGCGCCACCTCGGCAGTCAGGAGAAAACGGGTACTGCAGGATGAAGACAAATGCACATTTTCAGTCTCCCTACCCACTCCACCAAGAGTGAGATGAGAATTCAACGCCCCCTTTTCTTTTCTCTCCTTTAGAGATAGGAAGCATGGACATACATTGATAAAGTGTCCTTTCTGACCACAGAAAAAACACACACCCTTTTTATTACCAAGATGATTGCGGGTGGCTACAGGAGTGGCTCCCCCTAATTGCATAGGTTCATCCCCAGACATCAACCTAGGGGAATATTCACCCAAAGTGTCATAGGAAGCTGGTACACTATGTGATAGTACGTTCTGAGAGCGGGGGCCCCTAGATCACTCTCTCAGGCGCCTATCCATGCGTACAGCAAGAGACATAGCGGCCTCCAAAGACACAGGGGTTTCCTGAAAGGCCAAAGCGTCCTTCAGCCTTTCAGACAAACCTTGACAGAATTGGCTACGTAAAGCCGGATCGTTCCATTCAGTATTGGTCGCCCACCTCCGAAACTCAGAGCAATAAGTCTCAACCGGTCGCTCACCCTGACAAAGGTTACGTATCTGGGTCTCCGCCAGGGAGATACGATCCGGGTCATCATAGATAATCCCTAGGGTCTTGAAAAATTCATCTACCGACCGGAGAGACAGCGATCCGGCCGGTAGAGAAAAGGCCCATGACTGCGCATCCCCTTTAAGCAGCGAGATGACGACACCAACCTTCTGTTCCTCATTACCAGAAGAATGTGGACGCAGTCTGAAATACAATTTGCACGCCTCCCTAAATAGAACAAAATTATCACATTCCCCAGAAAATCTATCCGGGAGGGGGACCTTAGGCTCCAAACAGGCCTGACACTCAGCACCCCCAGAACCACCAGCCTGTGGTCTCTGAATCTGGTTGCGGATGTCAGCCACCTCCAAGCTGAGTCCCTGCAGCCTTTCAGCCAGTGTAGCAATAGCATCCATGTCAGCACAAAAATGACATAAATTTTTGTTAGTGGCGGTTTATAATGTCACGCTCGGGTGTGGGGGGAAAAGCCACACCGAGCGTATGAGGGATGGGGACAGACAAAACCAGGGAACTGGTCACCTCCTGCAGGGGACCCTAAGACTAGGCCCTAGCTGGCTACCAGTATGAACTAACCCAGGTGGTAGGAAAGCTCATACACAGGAACCTAATCTGAATAAACCCTAGAATACCCTGCAGTCTAATGACACAAGAGAGTAACCTGTTCCTCCAAGCGTAAGGAGGAACAGGAGACTCAAACAGGAAACCAAAGGAAGGGAAAACACTTAACTTTAAGTAGAACTCAGCAACAGGATCTCAGCCGAGATCCACACCACTCTCAACCAGGTATGTAGCAGATATAAACCGCAAGGGATACTGGGAGAGGAAGAGGTAAGTAGGAGACAGCTAATTGCCCAGCGGCAACAGCTGAGGGAAAGGGGTGTGGTGAACAGCACCCAAACCACAGGGAATAGCCTGTCAAACCTGTCACTTAGAAAGCCGCGCAGAACGTCTGATTCCAGACGCAAGACCACTCGTGACAATAACATCAGGCTTCGATTCTATGACTTCAAAAACAGGAATACCGAGGTAGCCAAAGTTATAATTGAAGCTTGATGTTATTCACCGAAGTCTTGTGTGAATGCACACTTAACAAATTTTGCCTCGCTGAAGCACATACATTTTAACGTTGTACGGAGACAAGTTTCCGAACAGCACTAAAATTAAATTTTGGAACAAATCGACTTTGGATCTTGGATCCAAAGCTTGATTCGCTCATCACTACTCATTAGATCATTATGTATCTGGCCAGAGACAGTGAGAATGCTTGGGCAGCCCCCAGGGCATCAGCCCACCAGGAAAGATTGCATTTTTTGTCCAGTGATTTTTGTTTCTCAACAAGTTGTTCAATCTCTTGCCTATTTTGTGATGGCAGATTCATATTAACAACATGCAGCTGTAAAATTTGGTTTCCTTTTTGGGGACAAAAAGCAGCAGAAACAGCTGTTATGCTACAAACATCCTACACGGAAGCTGCCATGGGCAAAACACAAGTTGTAGTTGCATCACAATTTAACGAAAAAAATGTTCTGATTTGTGGCAAGCAGGTGACTGGTTGTTCCATCATGACAACGCAACTGCCCAAACGGTGCTAACATCACACCCTTGCCTCACCCTCTGTATTCACCCAATCCCACTCCATGTGACTTTTTTTATTTCCTCTGATTAAAAAAAAGACCTCCAAGGAAAACGTTTGGCTGATGTTGACAAGGTTAAAAAAAGTCAAGTACTAAAAAGCATCAAAAACTTTAAAAAATATATTGCTTCAAATGGAGAATCCTTTGAAGAAGACTGAAGTTTAAAAATGTACAAAAACGTAAACAGACAATTTTTTGCTAATGAATTCCTCGAATGTTTGCCCATAATGCACATCGCAATAAATTTACATTCCTGCATGTTATAGTCATGGACACTGCATATGTATAATTAATTACACTTGTAGTACTTTGGAGTTGAGCCATTAAATACTTGGCTATAATATTCCTTTAGAAACACCGCCGTTGCGTCTAGTTCTGGGCTGTAAACTGGGATGCCCTGCTTCTACTGCAGTATGTCAACCTGCAGAGCCCATCAGACGAGTGGTGTCCTGACACTGCTAGCCATAGATAAAGCTGCATTATCAGTACAGCTAAAGCCCATTAGTTCGGAGAACGCTTATCTGTGCCTGGCGGGGAGTCTGAGTGTCGCACTTTGTTTTATCATATACCAGCGAATATACTTGTGATGTAATTTACCACTACTATAAATTATGAGAAAGATATAAAAACGATAACTAATAAAAACTAAGACTGTATGGTAATTTTATTTATGACTCGGCCTATTAATAATTATCCATTGAGGCCAGGGGAGGCAATAGCCTCAGGCAGGGGCAAGAAAGGGGCAGCAGAAGGGCCATCAGCGCTTTAATTGCGGCAGAGGAAGGGGCGTACATAGAAATTGAGGGGCCCCCTAGCGAATCTCAGAACTGGGCCCCCCACCCAGATATAAAGTAATATATATATATATATATATATATATATATATATATCTCTAATGGCAGCAACCCTCCTATAGACACAGAATGTCCCACCATAGACACAAATGCGTGTGTGTGTGTGTGTGTATATATATATATATACACACATATACACCAGACAGTTGTATATGTGTGTATATACCTGCAGTCCTATTTAAAACCACAAGTAACATTAGTGCTGATAATGTGGTAGTGTTACCTGCAGTCCTATGTAAAACCACAGACAACACTAGTGTAGTTCATGTGGTAGTGTTACCTGCAGTCCTATGTAAAACCACAGATAACACTAGTGTAGATCGTGTGGTAGTGTTACCTGCAGTCCTATGTAAAACCACAGATAACACTAGTGTAGATCGTGTGGTAGTGTTACCTGCATCCTTAGTGTGCCTCCCTGTGCCTCTCCCACGGCACTCCATGCTGTCGGCGCTGTCTCCTCTTTCATATTCTTCTTCTTGCCCCCACAGAACGTCCTAAAGCAGCTGCTTCAAGACATAGGAACACTGTGGGCATGGTGACGGTGACACACACAGGGACAAGGATATGAGGACAGAAACACACTGGGGGGGACAGACACACACACAAAGGGACAGACACGCACACAGAGGGACAGACACGCACACAGGGGGACAGACACGCACACAGGGGGACAGACACGCACACAGGGGGACAGACACACACACAGGGAGACAGACACACACAGGGGGAGACACACACAGGGGGGGCACACACACAGGGGGACAGACACACACACACAGGGGGACAGACACACACACACACACAGGGACAGACACACACACAGCTAGGCCTCACCAAACTCCAGCTCCTCTCTGTACAGGAACACAGCTCTCTGCTTCTCTGGCTCCTCCCCCACTGGTCACATAGGCGGATGATGTCAGGAAGGTCCTTTAGCCCACAGCACCATGGACTGCAGGGGTAAGGAGACCTAAAGAAGAAGGGGGTGACCTATCTCTTGACTGCAGGGGTGAGGAGACCTACACTGGATTGCAGGAAAGACGAGACCTACACTGGACTGCAGGGGTGAGGAGACAGACAGAAGAAGTGGGGATACCGAAGACTAGGAAGTGAGGGGGCGGGGCCATTCAGCCCTGCCGGGCCCCCCAAACCTCACAGGCCCCATAGCCATGGCGTTGTCTGCTGCCATTGGCGATACGCCACTGGGCAGAGGGGTTAGGTTAAGAAATTGGCATGGGGGGGGCCACCATTTCAGTTTTCGCCTCAGGCAGCAGAAAGGCTAAGTACACCCCTGACTTTACCCATTCGTTTACATAGATAAGTATTTTTGAAGAGGACCTGTAACGTCTTCTGACATGTCTTAGTAACTACTTGCATTTCCTATGTAATGACAATTCTGGAGCATCTATTCCTATGACTGCATGATGTGTCATTCTTCTATTATCCCTACTAGAAATGTATGAAGGAATTTCTAGTGGTTTGCAATAAAGGTCCAGTTGGGTAAGTGTCCCATTGGTAACACTGATTGGATAGTGTCAGACTATGCAAGGACACACCCTTAACTGGTAATATCCAGTTGGACCTTTATTCAGGGGCTTAGCTAAAGGCTCATGGGCCCTGGTGCAGGAGTTCAGCTTGGGCCCCCCTTCCCTCAGTGCTTTGTGGCCAGGGGCAGGGAAGCACGGCTTGTCTCACCAAGAACTGAAGGATCGGGCATGTTAAACTCATTGAGGGAAAGTTGGGCTTCCCTTCCCATGCCAAATTCTTGACCTAACCCATTCCCTCCAGCCAGAGGTATAACTTGACCAGCATGCACTTTCTATAATGCTGGTGTCCTGCGTCACAAGGGTTTTTGGGCCCCCCTAAGGCTCCTGGGCCCGGTAGAAACTGCTACCTCTGCACCCTCTATAGCTACGCCCCTGCCTTTATTATAGACTGCTAGCAATTCGTTTATAAAACTTGTAGTATGAATAAAAGAGGAATGGCACAAAATAAAGTTAGATGAAAAGATGCTAAATTGTTTTTACATAGGAAATGCAAAAAGTTGTCCTGAAGTAAAAGGTCCTCTTTAAATTGTTTGTCCATCACTTTCCAGAAGAAGGTGGGGGGAACATAAGGAACATGCTGGAGTTCTGTTTGGGTTTATAATCAGTGTCATTATAGTTTGGTGGACAATGTGTTAACTATGTGAGCAGTGATATACGGACAGAGGATATTCACTCCTGGTGGTTGCTTCAGTGCAGTATGTTGCCTTGACACAGCCCACAACCCTTGGAGACTCACATGTCCTTCCGTTGTTCTGCCAGCAGATATATTGCACAATGAATTTGCCACTCAGGATGGAATGTGGTTTTATGAGAATATAAACTTCTTGTACATTGACCACATTTGTAACCAAGTCCCACAAGCTCTCCGTGAAGGGTTTATCTGAAGTCTCAGTCTTCCGCATATAGTTGCTCTTTTCACTTCTAGCAGAGAAATGACTATAGTAAGAGGCATATATATATATATATATATATATATATATATATATATATATATAAAACAAGTTTTCTGTAAAATTATGGCAATAATTTACATAGTAACATAGTTGATAAGGCTGAAAAACAGACATCTCTGAATCTCATTTCTGCCTGTTATCCTGTAAGTTGATCCAGAGGAAGGCAAAACAACCCCATGAACAAAGTAGTTCTTGCATATACAGTCTTACTTGTGATATCTATTTTACTTTAATTCTTATACTTGAGAACTTCACCCATTGCAGAGGTGGGATAAGCCCTCTTGGTGTCTAAGGCATATGCGTCCTGCTGGTCTCTGAAGTTCAGTGTGATAAATGTCGAATATAGAATCATTTATTTCACTTTTATCCTATGGTACTAGAGAGAAGAACATATTGTCCTCCAAGCACCTATCGTATTATCAGCAACTTGGACAAAGACATTCAAAAACAGGGGGCTGCACCCTTAGCCATTGAGTTTCCATAATGTTCGTATATCAGCACATTCATAGGATTTGCTTGGTTATAGTTCAGTGACTGCTGGATGGTACGGCCTTGGAGGCAGTGGTTACATGTTTTATCTACAGTCATGGCCAAAAGTTTTGAGAATGACACAAATATTATATTTTCACATGATCTGCTGCCCTCTGGTTTTTATGTGTGTTTGTCAGATGTTTTTATCACATACAGAAATATAATTGCAATCATATTATGAGTAACAAAAGCTTATATTGACAGAATGAGTTAATGCAGCAAGTCAATATTTGCAGTGTTGACCCTTCTTCTTCAGGACCTCTGCAATTCTCCCTGGCATGCTCTCAATCAACTTCTGGACCAAATCCTGACTGATAGCAGTCCATTCTTGCACAATCAATGCTTGCATTTTGTCAGAATTTGTAGGTTTTTGTTTGTCCACCCGTCTCTTGATGATTGACCACAAGTTCTCAATGGGATTAAGATCTGGGGAGTTTCCAGGCCATGGACCCAAAATCTCTATGTTTTGTTCCCTGAGCCATTTAGTTATCACCTTTGCTTTATGGCAAGGTGCTCCATCATGCTGGAAAAGGCATTGTTGATCGCCAAACTGCTCTTGGACGGTTGGGAGAAGTTGCTCTCGGAGGACATTCTGGTACCATTCTTTATTCATGGCTGTGTTTTTAGGCAAGACTGTGAGAGAGCCGATTCCCTTGGCTGAGAAGCAACCCCACACATGAATGGTTTCAGGATGCTTTACAGTTGGCATGAGACAAGACTGGTGGTAGCGCTCACCTCGTCTTCTCCGAATAAGCTGTTTTCCAGATGTCCCAAACAATCGAAAAGGGGATTCATCAGAGAAAATGACTTTACCCCAGTGCTCAGCAGTCCACTCCCTATACCTTTTGCAGAATATCAGTCTGTCCCTGATGTTTTTTCTGGAGAGAAGTGGCTTCTTTGCCGCCCTCCTTGAGACCAGGCCTTGCTCCAAGAGTCTCCGCCTCACAGTGCGTGCAGATGCACTCACACCTGCCTGCTGCCATACCTACAGGCCTACCGCCTGAGCAAGCTCTGCACTGCTGGTAGCCCGATCCCGCAGCTGAAACACTTTTAAGAGATGGTCCTGGCGCTTGCTGGTCTTTCTTGGGCGCCCTGGAGCCTTTTTGGCAACAATGGAACCTCTCTCCTTGAAGTTCTTGATGATGCGATAGATTGTTGACTGAGGTGCACTCTTTCTAGCTGCGATACTCTTCCCTGTTAGGCCATTGTTGTGCAGTGCAATGATGACTGCACGTGTTTCTTTAGAGATAACCATGGTTAACAGAAGAGAAACAATGATGCCAAGCACCAGCCTCCTTTTAAAGTGTCCAGTGGTGTCATTCTTACTTAATCATGACAGATTGATCTCCAGCCCTGTCCTCATCAACACCCACACCTGTGTTAATGGAGCAATCACTGAAACGATGTTAGCTGGTCCTTTTAAGGCAGGGCTGCAATGGCGTTGAAATGTGTTTTGGGGGATAAAGTTCATTTTCTAGGCAAATATTGACTTTGCAAGTAATTGCTGTTAAGCTGATCACTCTTTATAACATTCTGGAGTATATGAAAATTGCCATTATAAAAACTGAAGCAGTAGACTTTGTAAAAATTAATATTTGTATCATTCTCAAAACTTTTGGCCATGACTGTACTTGCAGATCTTTACTAGCCTGAGAGATCCTATGCTAAGGCTCCTGTTCTCTTGGCTGGGCTTTAACAGACTGCACTGGTGACGGCACATCAACAACACTTGACCCCTGCAGGCAATCACTGGTCTCTGCGGTGCACCAGTGGTGGTCTTTCCTCCTGAAATCTTTTCATTGAGTTAGCCCACTAATAAAATTATTAATAAAAATATTAATTGATTAGCCCATGAATAAAAATATGTAATTTCTGGAGGAAAATTACAGGAAATTCTATGTTTAACCAGTCACAGCCTTGTAGGGCTAGCTCAGCTGAATTTAATAACAAATTTTACTTAGCGATATATTGTTTAATTCTGGAGAAAAGGTATTATTCCATATGCAAGCAAGAAGTTAGGTGCACAAAGGGTGGGCCCAAGCCACTCTGTGCACACTTGCTTCTTTGGTCACTCTGGAGGGACTGTAGAGATCGACAGCTAAGGTGGGAGAATCTGTCCACAGGACAACTATCAGTCATGTACTTCACAAGTCTGGCCTTTACAAAAAAGTGGCAAGAAGAAAGCCATCTTTTTAAATCAAGCCATAAGAAGTCCCATTTGCAGTTTGCCACAAACCATGTAGGAGACACAGCAAACATGTGGAAGAAGGTGCTGTGGTTAGATGAGACCAAAGTTGAACTTTTTGGCATAAATGTAAAATGCTGTGTGGCGGAAAACTAACACTGCACATCACCCTGAACATACCATCCACACTGCGAAACATGATGGTGGCAGCATCATGCTGTGGGGATGCTTTTCTGCAGCAGGGACAGGGAAGCTAGTCAGAGTTGATGGGAAGATGGATGGAGCTAAATACAGGGGAATCCTGGAGGAAAACCTGGTAGAGGCTGCAAAAGACTTGAATCTTGGGCGAAGGTTCATCTTCCAGAAGGACAACGACCCTAAACATACAGCCAGAGCTAATGGTTTCGATCAAAGCATATTCATGTGTTGGAATGACACAAAGTCCAGTCCTAAATCTCATTGAGAATCTGTGACAACACTTGAAAATTGCTTTTAACAGACGCTCTCCATCCAATCTGACTGAGCTTGAGCTATTTTGCAAAGAAGAGTGGACAAAAATTTCAGCCTCTAGTTGTGCAAAGCTGGTGGATACATACCCCAAAAGACTTGCAGCTATAATTGCATCAAAAGGTGGTGCTACAAAGTATTCAGGGTAGCTGAATACAAATGCATGCCAAACTTTTTGAAAATGTATCATTTTCTGTTTACTTCACATACTTCATACTTGCTAATTTGTGTTGTGTTTGTCTATCACATAAAATCCCAATAATATGCATTTAACTTTGTGGGTGTAATGTGAAAAAATGTGGAAAAGTTCAAGGGGTATGAATACTTTTTCAAGGCACTCTAGCGCTACAAGACGCTGTGCCGAGTTTACTAGTGAATTTCCTGGTGACAGACTCCCTTTAACAACAGTACCAGTCAAAAGCTTTGACACCTTTTCATTCTGAAAAATGATGAAGGAACACAAATGGAATTAAGCAGTAGACGGAAAACTGTTAAAGAAACCAGAATATGTTCTATATTTTAGATTGATTTGTTTTGTTGACAGCTTTGCACACTCTTGGCATTCTCTCAATCAGCTTCATGCAGAAGTTGGAATGGTTTTCCAACGGTTTTGAAGCAGAGGTGCTGAACACTTGATAGCTGCTTTTCCTTCATGCTGAGGTCCAACTCATCTCAAACCATCTCAATTGGACAATGGCGGAGGACATATCATCTGACACAGCACTCCATCACTCTCCTTCTTGGCCTAATAACCCTTATATAGCCTTGAGGTGTGTTTGGGGCCACTTAGGACCAAATGATGATCCTACTAAACGCAAACTAGATGGTATGGCATGTCGCTGAGGAATGCTGTGGTAGCCATGCTAGTTAGGCATGCCTTAAATTTTGAAATAATTACCAACAGTCTCACCTGCAAAGTGGCTCCAAACCAGGACACCTCCTCCTCCATGCTTCAAGGTGGAAACCACACATGTAGAAACCATGCGCTCAACTTCTCTGCACCTCAAAAAAGACATTGTTAGAACCAAAAATAATAAAATTTTGACCCATCAAACAAAAGTACAGATTTACAGTGGTCTACTCTGCACTACTTGTGTTTCATGAAAAGGTGTGTCCAAACTTTTGACTAGTAATGTATATCAATACAAATATGCTGCCCTCCAGTGTGATTTTCATCCTTTCAGCCCATCCATCTTTACTCACTGCTCTGCAGCTTTGGTCTCTACACTTTCTTTGGGTGGACAGCAGCTCATCCTATGTGACCTTCAAGCAGTTGCCTCTCCAGTGCATTACAGTCAGCTCCTGTTAACCCTCTCACCTGTCTTCCTCCCTGCATAGAAAATTGTCTCACTAATTCCACTAATAAACATGACGTTAGAAGTAGGGATGAATGAATCAAAGGTGTCTGAATAAAAGTCCACTTCTCTATGAGATCACTATACTGGTACTGAGAGGAGGAGGGAGCAGGGAAGCTACTGAGCATGTCAGTCTACCACTGAATGAAGGAAGACTAGAATTTAGGCCACAAAAGAAAACAGCAGGAGGTGCTACCAGAGAGAAAAATGAGATGTACATAAAAAAAACGAATAATATTTTAATTTCATGTCTTTTGCACTACTTCATTTGAAATGCTAGTTATATTATTTATGGGATAACCCCTTTAAAAAGGAAGCGGCTGTGCTGCAATACCAGATAGTGTACAGAGAATATGGTACATGGTAAAACTCTGCACTCAGACTGGAGAATGGAGGCTGGGGCAAAATAAATATGAATATCTGTGAGATCTGCTGTGGTTTTACTATGTGCCCCAGCATTAGGGCTTATACACACGAATGTGTGCCATCAGTGCCCGTGCTCTGGACCGCAATTTGCGGTCCGCAATGCACGGGCACTGACCGTGGGGCGGCTGCATTCGGATCGTGGACCCATTCACTTGAATGGGGTCCGCGATCCGCATCCCACAGTCTGCACCGCAAAAAAGTAGTGCATGCACTACTTTTTTTGCGGTGTGGAGGCATGGACAGAAACACCACGGAAGCCCTCTGTGGTGCTTCCGTGGGGTTCCGATCCGTGCCTCCGTTCCGCATCTCCGGGATTGCGGACCCATTCAAAAAATAACCATTACTCACCAGGTAACTCCCCCACCACTGGTAGAGAAAGTCTTTGAAGTGTACCTAAACTTTAGAAAAACTTTACTAAAAACTATTCTAAATTACATGAAATACATTTTTGTAATTTTTTTTCTTAAGTTCAGTTGTCTATTATGCTTTGGAATCCGTACACTCATACATTGCTGACATGTTAGTGGTGTACTGGTGTACGGATGAACAAGTGTACAGATTACAAAGCGAGAAAGACACCTGAACTTCAGGTATCTATTACGCACAGAAAATAAATAAATAAAAGTAAATAAAGTAAATTACAAAAATTAATTTCATGTCATTTAGAATAGTTTTTAATAACGTTTTTCTAAAGTTTAGGTACACTTTAATGTTGCTGAACAAATAAATTAATAGAAAGTTGAACAATTCTGATAAATTCTCTCCTCCGGTCCATGTTTGTCCCCCAATGACACCCACGCTATGTTACTTCACACAGTCTTGCACTAAGGTCTCCACACTCTACAAGTGTCTGGTAACAATCACTTTTCCATGTCCTGCTCTAAAGTGCTCCAGCTGCTACTAACATTTTCCTGTATCTCAGAAGTTTTGTCCAGTCTGTCTCAGTTCCCTGTGTCTCAAGGATTCTTTGTTTCCATCACTATTCCCTGCATCTCTACTGGACACTTGGACCACACCCTCTCGCACTCATTCCAACAATAGGGCAGCTTTCAAACCAGGGCGCTGGCTCTGAAAGGCTCCCACTGTTCCACCTCTTCCACTGTCTACTCCACTTAGTCCAGTATACTTCAAGACTGCACAACCAGGCCACATGTTAGACCTGAAGGGCAACTAATTCAAACTGTAGCTCTCTCACCAGCTAAACAATACAGGCACCTTTCAAAATCCCAAGCAGCACTTAACTGCTGCCTCCTCAGCTTTGATCACAGTACCCCTCACCCACTACAGGTTCCCAATACTGGACTGGCTATTTGCACAGTCCCAGCAAACTCCACAGAGCTAACCACACAAGTGAACATACTTTAGCCATTATTGCCTTGGCCACAGACCACTTAGGACTCTAGCAAGCCTACCTCCTACTGGTAGCACTTTATTAGCTCCATACCAGTTATGGTAATTTGCTAGTTCACCATCCATTCAATGAACTGCACTCCAGGCCTCACGTGGCAAAACAGCCTTACTTCTTCACTGTCCACAAATAACCTTCTCCTCAGCTCTTTACAGACCATATCACTATCTCCCACCAGCAGTGCACCACAGCCTCCATTCTCCCCCAAGTCTCTGTAGGAACAGGTCTGCTCCAATTAATGACCAGATCCTTGCCTATATCTCATTGAGGCCCACTGTACTGCAGTCTAGCACTTTATGCCATGAGCCTACAGTCTGTACAAAGGAGCCAAACCCTGTCTTTATATGGTCCCTATCCCATACCTCCCAAGTGTCCCTCTTTTGGAGGGACAGTCCCTCTTTTTGACCCATGTCCCTCTGTCCCTCTTTTATCCTTAAATGTCCCTCTTTTTGACCTGGAGGATTAATGCATAAATGTGCATTAATAAATTTACTAAATTGCTCCTTACTAAAGTGTCTATACTAGAGATGATCTCATCTCTAGTATAAATTAGATCAGAACTTCATTATTTGGTGTAATTTGGACCTTAAAATATCTATAATCTGAGGATTTATGTGCTAATATTTATATGGACAATGAAGCGCAAGAAATAAAATTCACGCTGGGGCTCCAGAAATTATGATTTGGTTGGAGTTAGCGGTGTGGCCTAGTATGAAAAAAACTGCCGTGATGTGCGGGGCACACATTGTCCCTCTTTGCAATTTTCAAAAGTTGAGAGGTATGCCCTATCCTATTAATCTGGGGGTGTAGCATACAGGCATCACTATTCCTCACCCCTAGTTAGCACCAGATTCTTACTGGGCTTGGCTGATGCTCATCCAGCCAACCTGCAAACAATATATACACAGTGAAAAACAACATATAAACCTGGATCTGCATGGTTCAGATCGTTTTTCAATAAGTCTCATGCCTTAAAAACAAACGGTCGGAAGGAGACATCACAGTGTAGCTCCTTCTACAAAGACTTTGAAACATTAACAAGATGATACTGATGCTGTTCAGCGCAGACCTTCAGGATACCGCAAATGCAGACAAAAGATCAGATAAAGACAATTCTCTGAAGAAATTTCCTTAGATAGTGGTAATAATTGTTGCTTGAGGAGCAATACAAGGCTTTAGTCCAACAGTTTAACTCCTCATCACGCTTGACAATTTATCATAAAAGTAACAAATTTTGACTAGAAAGTCAATAATTTTATACTTTAATCTGAAGATTTCTGCCTTGACTTTCATTCAAAGGGATAACAGGATGTCAACCATACATGATAAACCCGACCATACACAAGAGAGAAGTTGGTAGAATTAGCCAATGATCTCAGATCTCAGGGGAGCAGAAGATGGCAGATTTCGAGTGAAAGTCCATGTGGTGGTTTGCTATTATCACCAGGGAAGCTGCTTCTGTTCAGACATTTCCCCTGCAGTGACTGCTGCAAAGAAAATATAGCATTACCTGTTGGCCATTTAAAAAGCACCTGTCACCAGGATCCACCCTATTAAACTAGGCATTCTGTCTGGTAGGGTCGATCTTGCTGATAAAAATTATACCAGTCTCTAGGCATTCCCAAGAAAAAATAATTTTATTCTTTATTTGAATAAGGGCTTCAGTGCACTGAGGGCGTGGGTGAGCACTGGATAGTTGAGGTCCACTGCGTGGCTAGGCCCCGCCTCTCAGTGCACTGAAACCTTAATTTGCATAAAGAATAAAAGTCTTTTTAATTGGGTACACTGGGTATACTGATTTTTACTAGCCAGATATCATTTTTATTAGCAGGATCAACCTTGTCAGACAGCATGTCTGGTTTAATAGGGTTGATCCTACTGATCTGGGCAGTATTATTTTTGGGGGACATTATGTTTACACCATTAGTGTCAGGGACACTGTTACTTGCGGGCAGTTCTTTTTTAGGGCACTGTGTGCCAATAATTATTGAAGGGGGCACTATCTGCTACTAGTATTTTCAGGGGGGTTGTTTATACAGTATAGAGGGTGGCAGGATGATGAAAAGGTAGGAAACTAAGGTGTATGTTTGACAAACTCTGCGGAGACAAAAGATGGAGGCATGGAGGGGGGGTTGTGCCGTTTAAATTCAGACAGCAGAAAGGCTAATGTGCACTCCTGCCCCGGCCACAAAGCACTGAGGGAAGGGGGCCAAGCTGAACTCTTGCACCAGGGCCCATGAGCTTTTAGCTATGTCCCTGGTTGTGACTGCAGTTGGAGCATTCTGTATACTGCTACAACCAATCACTGTCTCATGCCGTACACCGCTAAGTCTGAGTGGCTGCAGCAGCATATGAGATGTGACCCTGCAGCTTGATGAAGGAACAAACTTGTGGTGCATTGTTGGAAGAACCTATTTTCGGCAGGACTCGCTGACAATCTAATGTCTATGGGGAGCTCCCAAAGGATCTGGAGAATTTCATTTTTTCATCTGATAAGCCATCAGAGGTGCTTGGGGGGAACTTTCTTCTCTCTCTCTCCACTGAAAGCAGTCAAGCCAAGTGTGTGTATATATGGGAGAGTTGAGTCGCAAACAGCGATGATCTAGGAGCACTTTTACCTGCACTTATAAATGATCTGTTTGCAGAAGATCTTTACATGTACAGCCAACATGAAGCTAGGTTCACACATTCTAAATACACAGTGGTTGAGATGCACCAGGGATGCTGGCAAGAAATGCACTGACATGAAGCTAAACACATTTTTCATTTGGCTTCAACTAAAAGCACTTTCATTTTTAATGGTCGTTTGGGTATGCAGAAAAATTAAACTGCAACAGACGGCTATTAAAAATGAAAGAGCTTTTAGCCGTAGTCATTTGAAAACCATGCCAATCTCCATGTCGCGCAGTTTTTGGCTACATCCTGGGTGCGCCTTAGCCATGATGTGTTCAAAATGTGTGAACCCAGCCTCAGTCTACAAGATTTTCAGCAGATTCTTCTTTCTCAAGTGTTCTTGGATAGTTGGCCATAACTTCTAATTGAAATCTGCATCCTGTATAGGAAGCTGAAGGAAAGCGTCAAGGATATTACATTAAATTGTTGCTGTAGCATTTCCCACCCAGATTATGGTAGTGTCCAATGTATTTCTCTGGGCTTCCCACAATAATTGTACTGGACTGATCAGCATCACATATTTTTATAAGTGCCAGATATGCTGTTTTGGAATAGCAGGCGGAAAATCCACACTATATGACAGTACCAATGAAGTAGATGACATTTTACAACAGTGGTTGAAATCTTACTAGTGGGGCAACTGGAATTTTATCATTTAAAGGGCAACAATCATATTGAACATGCAGTCTTATCTGCCATCAGCAGGTTATACAGCAGGGGAAGGTGAGCCCATTAATATACACTTTCCAGAATGAGCTGATACTGAATCTTTTCCCACAAAATTATACATCAATCTGCTCAGCTCCTCCTGCACTCTAACCTGCTGCCCACATGTAGGATTGCAGGTTCTCTTTCATTCTCAGCAGTGACCCAGTCGATCTGGGCTCTCAGGCAGTATCTGACAGCTCAAATAGAAGGTCACTACTTTGATACTAATTTTGAGGAGCCATAAGTAGTAGAAGATGGAAGAAAACATATTTCAGTACGTAAATTCATTGATACAGTGGCGTGCAAAAGTTTGGGCACCCCTGTTCAAAATTACTGTTACAGTTAAGCAAGTTGAAGATGAAATGATCTCCAAAAGGCATAAAGTTAAAGATTACACGTTTCCTTCGTATTTTAAACAAAAACAATTTTTTATTTTTATCTTTTACATTTTCAAAATAACAAAAAACGAAAAGGGTCAGAAAGCAAATCTTTGGGCACCCTGTGTGGTTAGTACCGAACAGCACCCCCTTTGGCAAATACAGCTTTTAAACACTTTTTGTAGCCAGCCAAGAGTCTTTGATTTTTTTTTTGTTTGAGGGATTTTCATCCATTCTTCCTTGCAAAAGTCTTCCAGTTCTAAGAGATTTCTGGACCGTCTTGTATGCAGCTCTTTTGAGGTCTATTCACAGATTCTCAATGACTTATTGATATAGTATATACTATTAATGTCTTGTTTCAGTCCCAGGATTCCCATCTAATGGGAGAAATACATGAAAAATACATGTGAGCAGCTACAAGATATAGACATATGTGTCTGATACCATTTGGCTGGGGGCCGCACAGAATGGTATCAAGGGCCGCATGTGTGCAAACAAAACCGATGCTGAATTTTGTGGTGAGGATGCAGGAGAGGTTTTCCTCTGATGACTCTTCCATGAAGGCCATATTTGTGCAGGTGTCAATGAACAGTAGAACAATGTACCACAACTCTAGAGTCTGCTAAATATTCCTGAAGGTCTTTTGCAGTCAAGCGGGGGTTCTGATTTGCCTTATTCTTGATCTTCCAGAACTTCTCTTGACCTCTACTGTTCCTGTTAACTGCCATTTCTTAATTGCATTTTGAATGGAGAAAATGGCAACCTGAAAACGCTTTCTTTTCTTCTTATAGACTTCTCCTGCTTTGGGAGCTTCAACCATTTTCATTTTCAAAGTGTTAGGCAGCTGCTTAGAAGAACCTATAGTTGCTGTTTTTGGGACAAGTTTAGAGGAGTCTGAGTATTTATAAAGCTTTGAAATTTGCATCACCTGACCTTTCCTGGTGATGATTGTGAACTAGCCTTAACCCTAACAGGTTATTTAAAGGCTATGTACACCTTTGGAAGCATTTTTTATGCTTGGCTAAAAAATCATTTTTCAATTGGCCTTTATTAAAACTATTGAGCTGTTCTGTCACAAAGGGTTAACTGTTTTTCTAGCTGTGTGCTTGGTACTTTCACTTTCTGACAGTCATCTAATAACCCTGATCTGTAAACTACTGAGAGGTCATTAATACTTATTTAAGCCACATTCACATCAGTAAGATAAGAACTGAGCTATAATGAGTGTTTATAAGGTCAAAGAGCACAGATAAGGAGTCTGTCTGCTCCCTAGATGATGGAAAAGACAGAAAATTCAAAGGGTGCTTCTAGAGCATCTCAGTTCTGTACAGAAACAGTGATACCATATTTTTAATAAACATAGTAACATAGTTTATAAGGCCAAAAAAAGACATCTGTCCATCCAGTTCGGCCTGTTTTCCTACCAGTTGATCCAGAAGAAGGCAAAAAAAAACCTGTGAGGTAGAAGCCAATTTTCCCCACTTTAGGGAAAAAAATTCCTTCCCGACTCCAATCAGGCAATCAGAATTACTCCCTGGATCAACGACCCCTCTCTAGTAACTATTGCCTGAAATATTATTACCCTCCAGAAATACATCCAGGCCCCTCTTGAACTCTTTTAGTGAACTTACCATCACCACCTCCTCAGGCAGAGAGTTCCATAGTCTCATTGCTCTTACCATAAAGAATCCTCTTCTATGTTTGTGTACAAACCTTCTTTCCTCCAGACGCAGAGGATGTCCCCTCATCACAGTCACAGTCCTGGGGATAAATAGATCATGGGAGACATCTCTGTACTGACCTCTGATATATTTATACATAGTTATTAGATCTCCCCTCAGCCGTCTTTTTTCTAAAGTGAATAAGCCTAATTTTGATAATCTTTCTGGGTACTGTAGTCCACCCATTCCAGTTATTACTTTAGTTGCCCTCCTCTGAACCCTCTCCAGCTCTGCTATGTCTGCCTTGTTCACAGGAGCCCAGAACTGTACACAGTACTCCATGTGTGGTCTGACTAGTGATTTGTAAAGTGGCAGGACTATGTTCTCATCATGAGCATCTATGCCTCTGTTGATGCAACCCATTATCTTATTGGCCTTGGCAGCAGCTGTCTGACACTGATTTCTACAGCTTAGTTTGCTGTTCACTAAAATTCCTAGGTCCTTTTCCATGTCAGAGTTACCCAATATTTTACCATTTAGTATGTACTGGTGACTTGCATTATTCCTTCCCGTATGCATAACCTTACATTTGTCAGTGTTAAACCTCATCTGCTACTTCTCTGCCCAAGCCTCCAGTCTATCCAGATCTATCTGTAGCAGTGTACTGTCCTCTTCTGTGTTAATTACTTTACACAGTTTAGTGTCATCTGCAAAGATTGATATTTTACTGTGCAAGCCTTCTACAAGATCATTAATAAATATATTAAAGAGAAGAGGGCCCAATACTGACCCCTGTGGTAGCCCACTAGTGACAGTGACCCAATCTGAATATGTGCCGTTAATAACCACCCTCTGTTTTCTATCACTGAGCCAGTTACTTACCCACATACAGACATTTTCTCCCAGGCCAATCATTCTCATTTTATATACTAACCTTTTATGTGGTACCGTGTCAAATGCTGTGGAGAAGTCCAGATATACGACATCCATTGATTCGCCGTGGTCCAGTCTAGAACTTACCTCCTCATAGAAACTGATTAAATTGGTTTGACATGACCGATCCCTCATGAAGCCATGCTGATATGGAGTTATTTGCTTATTTTCATTGAGGTACTCCAAGATAGCATCTCTTAGAAAACCCTCAAACAGTTTACCCACGACAGATGTTAAACTTACCGGCCTATAGTTCCCGGGCTCTGTTTTTGGACCCTTTTTGAATATTGGCACCACATTTGCTATGTGCCAATCCTGTGGAACACTCCCTGTCAGTATAGAGTCCTTAAATATCAGAAATAAGGGTCTGGCGATGACATTACTTAATTCTCTTAGGATACGGGGGTATATGCCATCTGGTCCTGGCGATTTGTCTATTTTAATCTTTTTAAGACGCAGCTCTACTACTTCCTGGGTCAGACAGGGCATTTTTAATGGGGAATTTACTTTTATATTCTGCATTTTATCTGACAGTTTATTTTCCTCAGTGAATACAGTGGAGAAAAAGATATTTAGTAGCTTTGCTTTCTCCTCATCGCTCTCTGCAACTCCCCCCTCATTACTCTGTAAGGGGCCGACACCTTCAGGTTTATACTTTTACCATTTATATAATTAAAGAACATTTTAGGGTTAGTTTTACTCTCTTTGGAGATTATTCTCTCGGCCTCTAGTTTGGCTGTTTTTATTTGTCTTTTACATATTCTATTTTTTTCCTTATAGTTTTTCAATGCTTCCTCGCTCCCCTCCTGTTTTAGTGATTTAAATGCTTTCTCTTTGTCATTTATTGCTTTCTTTACAGCTCTATTTATCCACATTGGTTTTTTCTTGTTCCTTAACCTTTTATTCCCATAAGATATGTACCTCTCACAATTAGATATTAGGATGCTTTTAAAAATATCCCATTTTGTGGCTGTATTTTTATTTTTGAGGACTTTGTCCCAGTTAGTTAAGCCTATGGCCTCTCTTAGTTGGCTAAATTTTGCTTTTTGAAGTTTGGTATTTTTGTTCCTCCCTGAAGAAACGCTCTTTTGAATGACAGTTGGAAGGTTATTATATTATGGTCACTATTTCCCAGGTGTCCCCCGACCTGCACATCTGTTGTTCTGTCAGGTCTGTTGGTTAATACTAAGTCCAGTATGGCCGTCCCTCTAGTCGGGTCCTGAACCAGTTGGGAAAGGTAATTGTCTTTGGTTATTTCAAAGAACCTGTTTCCTTTATGAGATATACAGGTTTCAGTTCCCCAGTCTATATCAGGGTAGTTGAAGTCCCCCATAATAACGACCTCATTATGATTCGCCGCCTCATCTATTTAGTTTAGAAGTAGATTTTCTGTGGACTCTGGTATATTAGGTGGTTTATAATAAACCCCTATTAGTATTTTATCATTGTTTTTGGCTCCATTTATTTCTACCCACAGTAACTCCACATCTTTATGTCCCTCACTTATATCTTCCCGCAGTGTGGGCTTTAGACAGGACTTTACATAAAGGCAGACCCCCCCCTCTCCGGTTTTGGTGATCCTTTCTAAACAGACTGTAACCCTGTACGTTGACTTCCCAGTCATAGGTATCATCCAGCCATGTCTCAGTTACTCTCACTATGTCATAGTCCTCCTCACACATAACTAATTCTACTTCACCAGTTTTATTAGTCAGGCTTCTGGCATTAGTGTACATACAATTAAGAGGTTGATGTATATTTTTTCCCCTACACCTTTCCTTATGCACTGTTCTAGTTCCTCCTTCCATTCCTCCCCCAGTTCCATTACCTTGCCCCAGGTCTCTATCTGCACTATCTTCCCCATCTATAATGTAGTTACCCTCCCCCCCAGTCCCTAGTTTAAACACTCCTCCAGCCTTCTATCCATCTTCTCCCTCAAAACAGCTGCCCCTTCCCCATTGAGGTGCAGCCCATCCCTACGGTAGAGCCTGTAGCCGACAGAGAAGTCGGCCCAGTTCTCCAAGAACCCAAATCCCTCCTTCCTACACCAGTTCTTGAGCCACTTGTTTACCTCCCTAATCTACAGCTGCCTTTCTTGTGTGGCTCGTGGTACAGGCAGTATTTCGGAAAAAACTACCTTTGACGTCCTTGGCCTAAGCTTATGCCCTAGATCCCTAAAATCATATTTAAGGACGCTCCACCTACCTCTAACTTTGTCACTGGTTCCGATATGGACCATGACTGCTGGATCTTCTCCAGCCCCTCCCAGTAATCTGTCAACCCGATCCGCGATGTGCCGAACTTGAGCGCCAGGAAGGCAACACACCATTCGACGATCCCGGTCTTTGTGACACATTGCCCTCTCTGTACTCCTAATAATTGAATCTCCCACTACCAGCACCTGTCTGGCCTGCCCTGCTCTCCTGGTCCCCTGCTTACTGGAGCTGACATTCCCCTGACTGGCAGAGGAAGTGTCCGGCTGCAGCAGTGCTCTCCCTGAGGTGGTATTCCCCTCATCTGCCAAACTTCAAACTTGTTGGGGTGTGTCAGATCAGGGCTAGCCTCCCTGGCACTTTTCCCTCTACCCCGCTTTCTAGCTACCTCACTTTCCTGAGCCTCCTCACTACCACCCTCCCCCACATCTACTCATAGAGTGCTTGCTCAGTGAGCAGCAAACTCTTTTCCAAATTGTCAGTGCTTCTCAGCGTTGAAATCCGCCCAGTTAGATACACAATGTGCGATTCCAAACGGGTAATTTGCTCACATTTTGAACAAATATATGTACCCTTAAACGGCTGTTCCAGGACTGCATACATCAGACAAGATGTGCACTGGACTGCTCTGTCAATAACGGAAGACATACTAATGGGGATTACACAATAAGAAAGAAAAAAAATACAATACAGTGATCTCAAACCGACTTACTGTAGTCCCCAAATCTGAAGTCACGTAATCTAAAGTCACACACTTAATTCAAACACGCACTTAAAAATCAAACGCGCAAACGCTCAAACTCGCGTTATGTCTCTGCGTTTATAAATGCAAAACTCAAACCAGTCTGCTTTTTCCCCTCTGGATTCAAAGATAAAGACCAATTTAAAAAATTATTTTTAGCCCAAAATGACTACACTGCAAAATAAAGGAAAAAATGTCCCAATTTTTTTATGCTTGCATTTTACTCATTTTGGGGTAAAATTTTTTTTCATTTTTTTCAGTTGGTTAACAGGGTTAACTATTTTTCTAGCTATGTGAATCCTACTTTCACTTTGTGTTGGCCATCTAACCGTTATCTCTAAACTACTAAGAGGTTATAAACACTTATTTAAGCCACATTTTTATCAGTAAGATAAGGATTGAGCTTTAATGAGTGTTTATAAGGTCAGAGAGCAGAGATAAGGAGCCCATCGGCTAGCTGTCTGACAGAGCAGAGAGAAAATTCAGATCGCTAATAGATCATCTCAGCTCTGTACAGAGAAAAGGACTCCATATTTTTAACAAAGACAAATTTAAAAATGATTTTTAGCTCATAATGAGTACAATGCACTAAACAAAAAACAGCACCCAAAGATGTACATAGCCTTCAAGGTCTGAGACCTCGATCAAAGTTCTGCTCATATCTCCTTGAATTCCCATACATTTGCAATATTTGCTCCTTTCCTTTTTTTCACTCTAAAATTGTACAAAACCAAAATAAAGCACTAATATTGCTTAAAGTATTGAAAAGTGTGTTTCATCTTTAACTTTATGCCTTCTGGAGATAATTTAATCTTCAACTTGTTGAACTGTTCACAGTAATGCCTCATTCACACATCAGTGTTCGGTCAGTGATTTCCATCAGTGATTTTGAGCCAAAACCAGGTGCGGCTCTAAACACAGAACAGGTGCAGATCTTTCCCTTATACCTATACCTATCTGTGGAGGCTCCAATCCTGGTTTTGGCTCACAATCACTGATGGAAAACAGTGACTGAACACTGACGTGTGAATGAGGAATAAAGGTAATTTTGACCAGGAGTGCCCAAACTTTTTCATACCACTGAATGTCCAAATACAATATCATAGCTAAAAGAAAAATGTACGCTTCAAACTGAACCTTGAACTTGGAGTAAAGCTGATTTCCAAAGAAGATGAAGCTGAAACTGGCTGTGACTAACGTGTTGTTCTGAATGCAAGATAATTGTGAAATGAACCCTGATTTAGCTCTTAGAACGTTTGTAGTAATTTTGCAATTTACAATAACCTTCTAACTTCTCCATGGCAGACCACAGCTCAGCTCTCAGACGTTGTAACCAGAAAGTATTACATCCTCTTTTCATTCCAAAACTTTGTTTTAATGCCAAAAAACAGTTTGTTCTTAAAGGGATTTTCAGGCTTTTTTTTAATTGATGACCTGTCCTCAGAATAGGCCATTCGTATCTGATCATGGGGGTCCGACAACTGGAGCTCCAGTGAGCGCTGCCACCTCCTCAGAGCTTACTAAGCTCTACAGCAGCTGTGCCTGGTATTGCAGTTCAGCCCCATTCACTTTAATGCGACTAAGCTGCGTCTAGGCCATGTGACCGAAGAACGTGACATCACTGGCCCAAGCTAAGTTGTAAGAAGGCCGCAACACTCCTGTGAGCACCTTGGCCTTTTCAAACACCTGATCAGCAGAGATCCCGGGTGTCTGACCCAGACTGATCAGATACTGATGAACCATCCAGAGGACAAGTCATCTGTTAAAAAAAGAAAACCCTTTTAATAAACATGCAGAATGTATGTGGTACATCATACCTATATTGTCACAAGAATATGGCATTGACAGTGGACATAAGTGTTAAAATGGATTAGGATTTATTAACCCTTAGGTAACCCTTATATATAAAGCACTGGGAGGGTCTTTAAATGTGGCGTATTATAGCTGCAGTTCCTATGTTGGCCAGCAGGTGGAAATACAGTATAAGCCGTAAGAAATATGAGTACTGAATATTGTAGCCTCCTAGAAGGGGCTATAAAAATGTAAAAAGAAAGTTAAAAAAATGTTTAAAAAATATTTTTAAAAATCTCAAATTGAAATCACCTCCTTTCCCTAGAAAAAAAATAAACACATAAATATTAACATCATGTACATGTCCGTCAAGACAACTGTCAATCCAGCCTGTTTATCCGTCAAGACACCTGTCATTCCAGCCTGTCCGTCCTTCAAGACACCTATCATTCCAGCCTGTCCGTCTATCAAGACACCTGTCATTCCAGCCTGTCTGTCCTTCAATACTCCTGTCACACCAGCCTGTCCGTCTATCAAGACACCTGTCACACCAGCCTGTCGGTCTATCAAGACACCTGTCATTCCAGCCTGTCCGTCTATCAAGACACCTGTCACATCAGCCTGTCCGTCCTTCAAGACACCTGTCACACCAGCCTGTCGGTCTATCAAGACACCTGTCATTCCAGCCTGTCCGTCTATCAAGACACCTGTCACATCAGCTTGTCCGTCCTTCAATACTCCTGTCACACCAGCCTGTCCGTCTATCAAGACACCTGTCACACCAGCCTGTCGGTCTATCAAGACACCTGTCACATCAGCCTGTCCATCCTTCAAGACACCTGTCACACCAGCCTGTCCGTCTATCAAGACACCTGTCACATCAGCTTGTCCGTCCTTCAAGACTCCTGTCACATCAGCCTATCCGTCCTTCAAGACACCTGCCACATCAGCCTGTCCGTCTATTAAGACACCTGTCATTCCAGCCTGTCCATCCTTCAAGACACCTGTTACATCAGCCTGTCCATCCTTCAAGACACCTGTTACATCAGCCTGTCCATCCTTCAAGACACCTGTTACATCAGCCTGTCCATCCTTCAAGACACCTGTTACATCAGCCTGTCCATCCTTCAAGATACCTGTCACATCAGCCTGTCCATCCTTCAAGACACCTGTCACAGCAGCCTATCCGTCCTTCAAGACACCTGCCACACCAGCCTGTACGTCCGTCAAGACACCTGTCACATCAGCCTGTCTGTCTGTCAAGACACCTGTCACACCAGCCTGTCCATCCTTCAAGACACCTGTCACACCAGCCTGTCCGTCTGTCAAGACACCTGTCACAGCAGCCTATCCGTCCTTCAAGACACCTGTCACATCAGCCTGTACGTCCGTCAAGACACCTGTCACACCAGCCTGTCCATCCTTCAAGACACCTGTCACACCAGCCTGTCCGTCTGGCAAGACACCTGTCACACCAGCCTGTCCATCCGTCAAGACACCTGTCACATCAGCCTGTCCGTCCTTCAAGACACCTGTCGTTCCAGCCTGCCCGTCCGTCAAGACACCTGTCACAGCAGCCTGTCTATCCTTCAAGACACCTGTCACACCAGCCTGTCTATCCTTCAAGACACCTGTCACATCAGCCTGTACATCCTTCAAGACAACTATCACACCAGCCTGTCCGTCCGTCAAGACACCTGTCTCACTAACTTGTCCGTCCATCAAGATACCTGTCACACCAGCCTGTCTGTCAAAACACCTATCACAGCAGCCTGTGCGTCCACCAAGAGACACGTCACATGCTGCCAAATAAATTAACCCTGTCACTGGCTGTTCGCCATCCTCCAGTGTGTACATACTCATGTCCTGGGCCTGAGTGGCAGCAATCTGTACAATATAAGTTTCCTATGCCTCATGTTCACTTGTGTCAACTATAAGTGTAAAAAATACATTAATTAACCCCTTCTCTGCCCCAACTCATAGCTTTCTTATTGGCACTACTCTGTGCCCCATACCAGACCCCTGTATATCATTTTCAGTCTCCTGAGGCTCATTGCCAGCCACCTTTGTTACCTGTGACACCTGTCATTAACTGCCCAGTGACTCAGGGAGTTTCTATCCTAAAGGATATACAGTATATATATATAGTTGACAGTTCTATTAAGATGTGGATCCCCACAGATAACTATGTGCCCCAGGTGCCTGAATTTACATCCTCTCCAGGCATCAACGTAGATGCCACAGGTTTCAGTGAAATTAATTTTTTCCAATTATTCTTCACTAATGACCTAATTAACTTAGCACAAACAAATATATATGCAGAGCAATTTATTGCCTGCAATCCAGACAGTTATATGGCAAGGCTCCACAAATGGACCCCTACTGACACGACTAAATGCAGAGGTTTTGGGGACTTCTAAGCATGAGCGTTATAAAAAAGAACCAATACGTTTATATTGGAACAAAGATATTTTTCATCACACCCCTCTTTACTGTCTTGCCTTGCCCAGGACCCGTTTCAAAGATATTCTAAGATTTCTCCACTTCAACAATATTAATGAAGACCCACCCCCAAGTGAGCACAGTTATGACAGACTCTTTAAAATTAGGCCAGTGGGGGGTCGTGGGTTGGCTGCCAAGCAAGATGGCTGCTTAATCTCTCTGCTCCGGCACACAGCGACTACATACCGGTGGGTCCTGCGTTCCTGACGGCCTGCTTACCCCTTAAAAGCTTTCATACAGCTTCAAGATGCCCGGGGTAAACGCACTACCCAAAAACAGGATAAGCTGGAGTTCTTTTTTGAGAAGGAGAACGGGGCCGCAGGATCTCATGGCGCACCGCCATCTTTACAGCAGACGCCTCCTTCCTCGCGGCCGGAGCGCCTGGATCTGCAGGCCGCGTGTGGTGGCTCCGGGTCCTCTGCTGCCGGCAGCCCTTCCAGTGGATCCCAGCATGATGTCGCCCACTCCTCACCTGCTCCACGAGGGCGATCCTCTCCGGCCTCCTCAGCATCACCCTCGTCACCGTCCACCAGAAGCCCGGTGAAACAAAGGCCGCGACTTCAAGATGGAGACGCCTCTGAGGTAGGCCTCACCACGGAGCCCATATCTCCACTCCATTTGTCGAGTGTTTTCCAGAGCTTGCCTACCTCTGATCAACCGGCCTCGGGTAACCTCCTTAGAGACATGCTAACTGCCTTTGGCTCTGCCTTACATAAAGAATTCTCCTCCTTGCTCACACCACTACAATCCTCCATAACAGAGATGGACTCCAGAATCTCACATGTGGAAGTGAAAATGGGGGAGTTCGCATCATCCCATAATCAACTCATTGACTCCCACGAAGAGGTGTCTAGTGATATTGATGCCATTAAAGCTAAACTAACTGATTTGGAGGATCGCTCGAGGCGCAATAATATTAAATTCAGAGGCATACCGGAGGATATCGGCCCGGCTGCGCTCACATCATATCTGCAAGCCCTGCTTAAGCTCCTGATACCAGCTGGTTCTCCGATCGAGTTTACCATAGACAGGGCGCATCGTCTTCCTAGACCGCGACATCTTCCTGAAACAGCACCTCGGGATACCTTGGCGAGGATCCACTACTATCATATTAAGGAGGCCGCCCTAGCTGCTGCACGGCTTTTGTCTGAGCTACCTGCACCGTATCAATTGGTGAAAATGTATGCTGACCTTTCTGCGATTACCTTACGCCAACGTCGGCTGTTGGCTCCTATCACCCTCACGTTGAGAAGCCACAAGATTCCTTACAGGTGGGGTTTCCCTGTCAAGATTTTGCTGACGCGTGAAGGGAAGCCGTACAGTATTTCTTCTGTGGAGGAAGGCCGACGTTTGCTGTTATCCTGGAACCTTCCTCTTCTGGATCTCCCTGATTCCCAAAACCGTTCTCTTCCATCGGTGGATCCGGACTGGCGTACGGTGACAGCTCGTCGCGGGACCAAACACTGACTGTCGGTTTTCACGTTTCATGTTTGTGCCTTAGAGCGCTGATTCCAGTAAGGCTCCATCCAGGACTCTTCACCCCGGATACTAAGTCCACCCGGTTCCACAGTGGATACTCCGGAGTGTTTGGCGTCTAAACTGTGCACGCAAGTTATCTTTATGATTGCGTTTGATTTTCCTTTTTTACTCAAGTTATGTTTGTTTGTTTTTTGTGTTACTCGGTTTTTATGGGCCTCGGGGGAGACCTGTCTTTATGTATCATACTTAGCATTGTACGCTATTTCACTATTTCATAATGGTGCTCAAGATTGTATCTCTTGGGGGCGTGGCCGGATGCCGACGAGCGTGGACGCCTGAAAGCAGAGCTCCGCCGTCCCAGGCTCCAAATTCCCTACAATAGCGGACACTCACTAACCTGATGGGCAAGAAAAGGATCCCCAGGACGCCTAGACCCCCCTCTGCAGTGGAGGGGACACAACAGACGGGCCCGCTGGATTTTTTCCTCCATAAAACTCCGCCGGAGGTTTCCAAGATGGCGGAGACCCATGCGCCCGTGCAGGGGGAGGCTCCTCCCTCCCTCTCTCCTCAGCAAGCGCGGGTAAGAAGCCCGCTTCGGGACGCTCCTGTGGCTGTTTCTCCCTCACGGGGGGATGCGTGGCAGATCTCTCCACAGTGTCATCCTGGGGACAACACTCCAGGTACCTGCGGCGGCCCCTGGCTACAAGGGGATGGGCCTGCTCTCCCGACCATGCCGACGGGGGACTCTGAGGAGGGGGGGATATCTGGAGAGGACTTCCCTCCGTTACTTTCCTCCGTGGGTTCACATCTAGGGCCACAAGTAACCGCAGCACGCTCACCTGCATGTGTGAGCACCCTGATGTCCTGCTCTAGTGTTGGGCCCCCCATGGCCAGACCATCACCCTCCCCCCTCCCCCCCCGGAGACCGTCATCGTCCTCCAGCTCTGCCACCAGACGCCTGCCGGGCATCCCCCAGACCGAGAGGACACCTACCTCGCCCCGGTCCTCTCAACCTCTACCTGGGGACTCCCCTATTAGCCTCCTGGGAGAGGACACTCCGCAACTCTTGCGACCCAGAGCACCTTCGCAGTGTGGTTCATTTTCATCTTCAAGTTCTGAAGTAGCTGGGCCCCAGATGGACCCCCCCCCCAATTGGTGGGCTTATATGCAACAACTACCTACCAAGCAGGACTTTCGTGCCCTCATATCAGAAGTTAAAGACGCCTTTAAAGAGGAGATTTCTGCTATACGTCAAGATGTACAATCTGTAGGCTTGAGGGTTCATCAGCTTGAGGAAGACCACAATGCTTTTCGCACTGTCATTCGCTCCCTCCAGAAACAATCCTCAGCGCACTCCGTGCAGTTGCGTGATCTTCATAATCATGTAGAAGATCTGGACAACAGGGGCCGACGCCATAATATTCGGGTCCGGGGTGTCCCAGAGGCTACGGAGGAGGAAGACGTCAGGGCTGTGCTACTCACCATTTTCAATTCGGTCCTAGAGAGATCACCTTCTCATCCCATATTGATGGACCGGGCTCATCGTGCACTTAGGCCGAAGTCACAGCAGGGCCCTCCGAGAGACATTATTTGTTACATCAACGATTTTGCGCTCAAGGAAGAGATCATGATGCGAGCCCGTAAATTGCAGCAAATGGATTACAATGGATCTAGAGTTTCCCTGTTTCAGGATCTCTCATGGATCACCCTCCAGAAACGCAGGGCGTTGAAACCTCTACTGGAACTTCTCAGACAGAATGCTGTTCCCTATCGGTGGGGTTTCCCCTTCAGCCTGACGGCGCGGAAAAATGGCTTGACTGTGTCTCTTAAAAATCCGGAGGATTTGTCGGACTTCTGCACCAGACTGGCTCTGTCTCCACCGTCCTTGCCGGATTGGGACTTTACCTCTGTCTTGCCACCTATTCCAGCGACTTGGACCACCGTGGGACCCCGAAAGAGGAAGAATCGAGTTGTTCCTCCGGAAGCAGGGAACGGATCTTCAGGATGAGGGACTTCTTAGATGGGATCGTAACTATGGGCCTGTTTTGCGATTTCTTCCTCTGCTCTGTCCTTACCCCTCTTAGGGGATTCACAGTATTGTCCTCTCGCTCTCTTCTTTTTCTCTGTCCTTAAGACTCAGTTATGTTTTGAGTGTCCAGAATAGTATATCTTCTCTCCATGGAGTTCTGGGATGGGAGGTAGTTGATGGTTTCTGCTCGTAGTCGAGTATCCACTACTTCTCCCCGTTGGAGTTTCACTGGGCCAACCCTGTTTTCTTGGGCTGCCATCCCGAACTCCAGAGACATGAAGGTTCAGATTTTGATATACCCCTTTATGTCCTTATGGTGCTTTATGCACATTTCTACTGTTCGATTTTTTTCATCTTTCTATGTTGAAAAGAGTTACTGTTTTGATGATATGTTCTCTCTCTTAGGCTTTAAAGCTCTCTGTGCCCCCTGGTTGCGATGTTGGGGGGGGAGGCGACCTGGCACCTGGCTCCCGATCATCTCTATTGTTCATTTCATGTCCTTCACTAGCTTTTGGCACTTGTCCCCTTCACAATGGCTAGAATAATGTCACTTAATGTTAAGGGCCTCAACTCCAATTTTAAAAGACGTATAGCTTTAAGAGAATTTCGCAGCTCTGGGGCTGATATTGTTCTAGTTCAAGAGACCCACCTCACAGGAGAAGGATCGTTTAACTTTGTTAAACACTGGTTTCCCAGAGTCTACATGGCTGCCTCTTCTACTAAATCTGCTGGGGTGGCTATACTCCTATCCAGGTCCTGCCCCCTTCAGGTGGATTCCGTTCAGGCCGACCCCTTGGGACGTTATTTGATCCTACAGGGGGTATTACACGGGCGGAAGATTCAACTTTGTAATCTATACGCCCCTAACTCTGGTCAGGTTACCTTCCTCTCCTCTCTTTTTTCCACTTTAGCATCTGATAGAGGGATGTTGCAACTGATAGGAGGTGATTTCAATGTCACCTTTTCTGAAGGCATGGATAGACTGACAACCCCACCGACAGTCCCTAGTTCCCAGTGCAAACGCCAGTCTAGAGGGTTTAGAAAACTAATCCGTATGAATTCTCTCTATGACCTGTGGCGAGTTGATAACCCCTCCTCCCGGCAATTTTCCTTCTATTCTACCTCCCATCTCACCCATACGAGGCTAGATTATTTTCTGGGAAATATTATGACCCTAAGGGCATTGGCATCCTCCTCCATAGGCCCGATTACTTGGTCGGACCACGCCCCGATATACCTTGATCTCGATCTTTCCTCTACCTCCCTGAGATATCCCCATTGGAGATTGAACGATACTCTGTTGACTAACCCCCTCACTCGAGATGGACTGCAGTCCTCCCTGTCCCAGTACTTCGCTGAGAACACCTCGAGTGTCTCCTCTCAGGGCACCCTCTGGGAAGCCCACAAAGCGGTGATGCGCGGTGTCTGTATTTCACTTTCCTCTCGCTTGAAGAGGGATAGGGAAGCACAATATCGTGAGTGTCTGCGCTCTTTGAGATCTGCAGAACTAGAACTCAACTCTAAACCATCTCGGCGAGTATTGAGGCAGATAGTTGGATTGCCGGCCCGCCTCAGATCCCTAGCCTCATCCTCTACTAATCAGCTAATCCGTTACTCTCGTCAGCGTTATTTTATGTATGGCAATAGGCCCCATACCCTGTTGGCTCGTCAGCTTAAGGATCGGGCCGCTACCTCGACCCCCCATGCGATTAGAGATCGAATGGGAGTTCTTCAACATCACCCGACTTCTATTGCTAATTTATTCCACGATTATTACTCAGCCTTATACTCCCTGCCGTCTTCCTTACCTACAGAAGCGACGAAGCGTACTGATTTATTGGATGGGTTTCTATCAGAATGCCGCTTGCCCTCCCTCTCCCCAGCTGCATTGGCTCATCTGAACCAACCGATAACTGCTGAGGAAGTCGATGAGACTGTTTCTGACTTGCCCAATGGGAAGACCCCTGGTCCAGATGGATTCCCCTATGCTTATTTTAAGACATTTCGGGAAGTGCTGACTCCTCATATGGTAAGGTTGTTCAATGGGTTTTTGCAGGGGGATGGGATCCCTAATACTATGCTCCAATCCTATGTGACGGTTATCCCCAAGCCTGGTAAGGACCCCGCAGACTGTGCTAGCTATAGGCCTATCAGTCTCCTGAATTCAGATTTGAAAATTTTCACCAAACTACTAGCGAATAGACTTAATGCCTGGCTTCACCATTTGATCCATAAGGACCAAGTTGGTTTTGTTAGATTTCGCCAGGCTGGGGATAACACTAGACGGGCTGTGGACTTATTGGAGATCGCTGATAGGAGTGGAGTGGAGGCTGTACTGCTTAGTCTAGATGCCGAAAAAGCCTTTGATCGTTTAAATTGGGACTTTATGTTCAGAGCGCTGCATCACTTTGGCTTTAGGGGCCCTTTTCTGACGGCCCTGAGAGGCCTCTACTCCTCTCCTTCAGCGGTGGTTAGATTACCCCATGCTCATTCCTCCTCCCTCTCAATCCATAATGGAACACGGCAGGGATGCCCTTTGTCCCCACTCCTTTATGTACTCAGCATAGAACCCCTTGCAGCGATGATCCGCAACTCTCATGACATACAGGGTGTCATGGTCAGGGATAAGTCATTTTCAATTTCACTTTTTGCAGATGATGTATTGCTCACCCTGACAAACCCTTTTATCTCCCTCCCCAACCTCCACTCGGTGCTACATAGATACAGTGGGCTATCTGGTTATAAACTAAACACCTCCAAATCCGAAGCTTTGCCGATTAATATCAAACCGGATAGGCTTACTCTCCTGCAGGGGCGGTTTCCCTACATTTGGCGTACCCACTCTCTTAAGTACCTGGGTATCTATCTGACCTCGCGCTATTCAGACTTATACAAAGCAAATTTCCCTCCATTGATAACAGAAGCTCACTCTCTACTGGCGAAGTGGAAGTCTCTACCTCTCTCTTTACTTGGCCGGATAGCAGCTATTAAAATGTCCATACTCCCCAAGTTTTTGTACCTGTTTGAGACTCTCCCGGTGGGGGTTCCAGCTATGGTTTTTCGCTCACTACAGGCAGGCCTTACCAGGTTTGTTTGGAACTATAAGAGACACAGGATCTCATCTAAAATCCTGATGGCACCTACTATGAATGGGGGTCTAGCTTTTTCAAACCTAGCTACCTATTATTTAGCGACCCACCTACGGCAGATCACTTCCTGGTCCACGTTTCACTCCTATAATAGATGGACGGAGATCGAGAGGCTGTGGCTGGCACCTACCCACCTGGGGACCTTAATCTGGGGTCCCATAGTTGAGATTTCCTCCTCTAATCTCCTAGGCCCTATGCGGTTCACTAGAGATATTTGGCTGAAATCTAGAGTGAAATATAACTTAGCCACTATTAAATCCCCACTTACTCTTTTTCTTTACACTCCTCATCTCCCAGGCAGCTCCGATGCAGACATGGTACGACCGTGGTCTGGGGCTGGATTATATCGCCTTCTTGACCTGAAGGATAATTTTTCAGGAAAGGTCCTCTCATTTGAGGATCTGGTGACTAAATACCCTCTCCCTCACAACCTGATACCAATACCAGAGAATACTACACTACAGTAGGGGAGTTTTGGGATCCTCGTGTGTTCCCAATCTCTCTCCGTTTGAACGGATTTGTACTCGGAGTCCCTCCTCAAAAGGTTTAATTACTGAAATCTATCGGATACTCTTATCCTTTGACTACCCTCAGGGATTCAAACACCCTTATATGTTAAAATGGGAGGATTGGCTGCAACGGGAGCTCTCCCCGGAGGTCTGGAAAACCATCTGGAGACGGGCCCACCTGAGTTCTTCTTCAATAACATACAAAGAAAATCAATTGAAGATTCTGATGTTCTGGTACCATACACCAGCAGTACTTCATGCTATGAACCCGGAGGTGCCAGACCTTTGTTGGAGATGTTCCCGGTGTCAGGCTTCGCAATTCCACATATTCTGGTCTTGCCCTGGCCTGTCTACTTTTTGGTCACAGGTACGAGATCTCATTAAGACTCTCTTAGGGGTCAGCCCTCCTAATGATCCGATCTATTTCTTATTGAATGTAGTCCCACCCATGTTGAGGGGGCCAGGTGCTAGGTTGCTGCTTCATATTCTGACGGCTGCTAAGTGCCTTATTGCTTTGTACTGGAAACGACCCTCCCCGCCATTACTTTCTGATCTAATTTCCAGACTAAAAGAGATTAGATCCCTGGAATACTCTGTGGCTTTACAGAGAAACTCGGTGGACAGTTTTATGAAACAGTGGCAGCCTTGGGACACGAGAGAGCATTTGTTAAATGAATGACAGGAGAGAGAATTTTTGGTTTGAATTTACCTTTTTATTCTTAAGATTCATGATACAAGTCACGATGTACTGTTTTATGCGGAAAATTAGACTGCATTATCATTCACTCACTCCATACATTATTTGGAAATATTTGTACATTGTCAATGTTGCCTGTTATACAAGAAAATAAATAAAAACTTTAAATGGGAAAAAAAAGATTGTATCTCTTAATGCTAAGGGGCTGAACAGCCCTCAAAAACGTTCCTACTTATGGAGAGAAGCTTTGTTACTACAAGCTGACATTTTATGTGTCCAAGAGTCCCATATCATCCCTAATGACTCACACAGGGTCCGTCATCACCTTTTTCCTCATATTCTGCATTCCCATTATCATAAGAAACAAAGAGGGGTGTTTGTAGCTATCAGGAATTCAGTGGCTTATACATCTTTAGCTACTGTATCCGATCCTAATGGCAGGTTCATTATACAAGTTTGCATCATCAACAATATCACCTACACTTTAGTGGTGGTGTATGCTCCCAACAAGTATGCTACCAGATTTCTTAATAGGCTTCTGAGTAAGGTGGCTAGAATAAAGCAGGGTCATGTCCTTTTCTGCGGAGATTTTAATATAGTCTCTGATGCCAGTGTTGACTCCACAGCACCATCTCGCTCCCATTATGCAGTGGTAGGACCTTGGCTGCATAAAGAAGAGTTATATGACATCTGGCGTATTCACCACTTACAGGAACGTGACTATTCCTATTTTTCACCTGTCCATAACACATATTCACGCATAGACATGTTCCTCCTAAGTAGATCGCTTCTCCAACTGGCTACCCAATCTGCCATTGGGGTCATAAGATGGTCTGACCATGCAGCGATTTCTTTGTCTATTGCTGAATCTTTTAACAGAAAAGAGGTGTTATGGAAATGTAACTCATATCTTTTGTCTAATCCGGAATATAAGCGGGAATTGGAGGAGGCGCTCTCTGAGTATTTTTCTATTAACTCAGGATCAGTGTCTAGCCAGTTTAGTTTATGGAATGCCCATAAGGCTTTCATAAGAGGTATATTCATTAAACTTGGACACAGAGCGAAGAAGGATAGAGAAAGGCAAATTGATAATATCACCACTCAACTGTCAGTGTTGGAAGCTCTTAATAAACAATCTTTTAATGCTGATCGTAAATTGCAAATTGATGGTTTGCGTTTGAAGCTCAGAGAGTGCCTTCTCCATAGATATGACAGACAGCTTCTCTCATTGAAATCTCGCTACTATTCGCTAGACAATAGGGCGGGGAGGTTGTTGGCGGCCAAGGTTAAGAAAAGAGCAGCACAGGCTAGAATACCCTATCTTCTCCACTCTGATTCTACAAGTAAGATTTATCACCCTAGAGACATTGCCAATCAATTCATGGAGTATTACTCTGCTCTCTATAATCTGAAATCTTCCCCTCACACTTATCAGGCCTCTCCGGGGGAGATACAAAATTTCCTTTCCTCTCTTAATCTCCCTTCTTTAACGTCTCAGCAGCGAGAAGAGTTGTCTCTCCCTCTATCCCATCAGGAAATCTCTAAAACCATCTCCTCCATGCCCTTACATAAGCCTCCTGGCCCTGACGGGCTTTCCAATGTCTATTACAAAACCTTTTTACCTACTCTGATGCCACATATGCTGCGGATGTTTCAACAAGCATTCCAGGCTGGGGAGTTCCCTCAAGAAATGCTTTCTGCCACTATTGTCACTCTACCCAAACCTGGCAAACCAGCAGATAGGTCTGAAATTTTGTGGTCTATCTCGTTACTAAATACTGACGTCAAAATTTATGCCAAAGCGTTGGCGAATAGAATATCCAAAATCCTACCAACATTGATAGGCATAGATCAAGTAGGGTTCGTTAAGGGGCGTCAACTGACTGCCAATACCAGAAGGGCACTTAACATCCTGGATTGTATTTCTCGTCATAGGGACCCAGCATTTTTGGTCATATTGGATGCCGAGAAGGCGTTTGACCGCCTTAACTGGTCCTTTGCCTTCTCGGCTCTACAACAGTTTGACTTAGGGGAGGTCATATCCACTGCCATCAAAGCACTATATTCTTTCCCGTCTGCCAGGGTCTTTACGAATGGGGCCTTATCATCCCCCTTTTCTATATCTAACGGTACTAGACAGGGGTGCCCCCTCTCTCCGCTAATTTTTGTATTAGCTATTGAGCCCCTGGCCCAAGCAGTTCGCATACATCAGAATATAGCTGGTATACAAATAGGGGATAGACAACATTGTATTTCACTTTATGCGGATGATATTTTACTATCTCTCTCGCCTCCCACAGATTCATTACAAGCAGTCCTATCTTTACTTGCTGAGTATGGTCGCTTATCCTATTATAAGGTAAATGAGAGCAAATCCCAACTTCTCCCATTGAATATCCCCTCAGATCAGTTATCTGGGCTACAAGCTCAGTTCCCATTAGATTGGCAGCATACCTCCAGTAAATACCTTGGTATTAATATTACCCCCACTATTTCCTTACTTTTTAAACATAACTACCTCCCGTTATTGGATGTTATCAGGAATGATATATTATCATTTGATAAATGTGATATCTCATGGGTGGGGCGGATAGCTACTTTTCAAATGATGACCCTACCTAAACTTTTGTTTATATTTAGAACCGTGCCGATCAGAGTACCCGGTCATTTCTTTGTGAAGGCTCAGTCTATGGTGAATGCTTTTGTTTGGAACCATGGTAGACCTCGAGTGTCTGCGACCCTTTTATACAAACTCAAAAGTAGAGGAGGCTTAGGTCTCCCTAATTTAGCAGATTAGTGAACCTTCTTTGGAGCTGGTGGCATAGTGATACCTCACTCCCATGGATTCATATTGAAACCCATCTATCCACCTCTAAACACCTTAGAACATTATTGATAGATATACTGGGTACAGATCCTACTCGTATTACTCACTCCTCTTATTTTGTGCGGACAGCTTTACATCATTGGCTGACCTTTCATAGGAAGAGCACCCCGGTAGCTGTCTCTGTCGATTCACTATCCCCTTTGCCTCTGTTGGAATTGAAGCTTTGTGATGTAGACTTCTCGCTTTGGGATAGTAGAGGAATAAGGTGGATATCCCAATTGTTTACTAGGACGCATCTTAAAGCTTTTGCAGATTTACAAAGGGAGTTCCAGTTACCGAACAAGGAGTTTTATAAATATCTGCAAATTCGCCATTTGTTCCAATCCAACAACCCTTGTAAGATTCAGGCATGTAAACGACTTTTAGAACTATGGAGCTTACCATCATCTCATCAGAAATCTCCAGGGGTCAGACCTCTCTATTTAAGCCTAGGTGACAAACATTTGTTCCATAAACTTACTCCTTTCAAATCCTGGGACAATGAGATTCAATTTGATATTGCAGAAGCTCAGTGGATCCCAGTGTTGAGATTTATTCACAAGACCTTTCTTAGTGTTTCCCTATTGGAGGCAGCTGTGAAAACATTGCTAAGATGGTATTTGACACCGGACAAGTTAAGCAGGATATATCCAGGCTCCTCTCAATATTGTTGGCGAAACTGCGGATGTAAAGGTACACTTTTTCATATTCTTTGGTCCTGTCCTAGATTAGCTACCTTATGGGCAAATGTTTTCCAGCTGGCCTCTCAGTTATGTGGCGTTACTCTGGTTCCTTCACCATATTGGGCTCTATTTTTTATGGGTATGCATACCATCCCTGCTTCATGCAGAGTACCAATAGCTCATTTGTTTATTGCCACTAAGCTTAATATTACCAGATGCTGGAAATCCACTGAGGTTCCCACGGTTGCATCCACGATTGCCAGAGTTCAGCAGAACTGCCTGTATGAAAAAATCATGGCCTATAGGGATCATAGGATAAAGCGGTTTTTCTCTCAATGGCAATTGTGGCTGGACTTCATGCCTAATCACATGCCTATCTTTAGACCTGCAATTTGTTTTTCCAAGCCATGATGTTTTAACAATGTATCTGAGGTACTTTGATATACTGGACATTCTCTTGGTACTGTCTCTATATATCCTTGTCTCTCCCCCCCCCCCTAATTCCCCTTCAACACCTTTTCTCCCTCTTGGACTTCAAGGTCTTTATTCAGATTGTTGGATATGTTTCTTTATTCACAATGTTGACATGCAGTAGCTTTTGATTTCTGTATGCCTCTTACCTGGACTAATGCTACCTGTGTAAATTTTTCATCTATTACATTTTCCCTTGTACCTGCCCAATAAAATGGCTAGGTATGGCGTGACGTTGTATAAGGCCTGTGAAAGTATATCCGGGTATACATTGCACTTTTGTATTTACGAGGGCAAAGATTCAAAAATTGAGCAACCAGATTGTCCCCCAGTTCTGGGTATAAGTGGGAAGATAGTATGGGATTTAGTCCGCCCCCTGCTGGACCACGGATACCATCTATATTTGAAAAACTTTCACAATAGTGTTTTTCTCCTAAATTGCCTTGCTGCCAGAAGCATAGGCACATGTGGCACAATTACACAAAATCAAAAAGGGCTCCATAAATCATTTATAGACCAGAGCATGTGCCGCGGGGAAAGCAGGGCTGTTTGCTCAGAAAAATTGATTTTGCTAAAATACAAGGTCAAACATGATGTTCTTGTGTTAACTACCATCCATGAAAATCAATCCACCACAGTCTCAGTCCGAGGAACCACAGAGCAGAACACCAAGACTGTGTGTATCCAGGATTACAACCAGTTCATGGGCAGAGTGGATCTTTCAGACCAGGTACTACAGCCCTATAGTGCCTTAAGAAAATCTAGGGTTTGGTGTAAAAAACTGGCTGTGTACCTAACCCAAGTGTCACTATCCATAGAACAGATGGTCATGGGGGACCTTCTTGGAATTTCAGGAAAAAAATTATAAAAAGAATTTTTGTAGTTCAGGAAGGAGAGGGCAGTATTTCAAGTAGCAGTGCTTCTGGGGTCTCAAGAATAATACATGGGCAGCATTTTCCTGGAGTACTCCCCCATAGAAAAAAAAAGGCGACCCCAAAAAAGGTTCGAGTTTGCTTGGTTAGAAGGTATAGGAAAGACACCACTCACTACTGTCAGACCCCCTAAACCGGGCCACTCTGCATTGGAGAGTGCTTTCAAGTTTATCACACCTCCACTGAGGTGTGAGGAACTATTGAAAAATAAGCTTTTTTGCCCAAAGCTTTGGAGGAATTGCACCCATACTCACTGGACTGTGCTGCTGCTGTTTTTTGCTTTATATATATATATATATATATATATATATATATATATACAGTTTTCGGAAAATGCTTTTATTGTGTAAAACTGAAATCAATTTTAAGAAAGCAGACATATTAGGTATTCCATAATAACCTGCTCTATAAAAATATCACATGATCTACCTCCTAAGATGAATGCTGTTAAAAAAAAAAAAAATAACACTGTACCGAAATAGCCATTTTTTGGTCACCTTGTGTCACGGGGGAGACAAGGAAGGTGTGCCCTGTACTTGAAACCCCCCTTCTTTCCCTACCTACTTGCCTCAAACGGCCCTAGGCGGCCGCGGACAACCACGAAGACGTTCCCTATACTGGGTAAGTGCAGAGGGAGGGAAAGGGAACACAGGGAGAGACAAAACACAGACGGAACAAACACAATGATAGAGTAGTCAGCAAGCCGGGTCAAACACAGGAGATAGCGTAAATACCAGGGGTCAAGAGAAGAGAGGTCCAAGTCCAAGTCCAAAGTCAGAGTCCAAATAGCAAATCCAAAACACAAGGTCGCACAAGCACTGATCAAAAGTATAAACTAATCACAGGCATCTGAGTGAGGCAGTTGCCATCTTTAAATAGCCCACCCAGGATCATGTGATGTGGCCAGCATCACATGACCTGAGGCGGAGCAAGCTGTCCAAACAATATGCAAAGTAGCCATGTGGTGTGATCAGCACCACATGGCTAAACCCAAACAGAGAATTAACTCATGAAGTGCTGGCTGACAAGACCAGCACTTCAATTCCCTATTGCTCGTCTCTAGGGGGGCGGAGAGGTCCGGCGATGTCGTGCAGAGGGAGCGCGACGCCGACCTCGCGTGACAGTACCCCCCCCCCTTCACGAGGGGCCACCGGACCCTTACCAGCGGGAGCAGGCTTATCGGGATGCTGCAGATGGAACTTTTGGATGAGCGAGTCTGCATGCATCCTGGTCAACGGTACCCAAGACCTGTCCTCAGGACCGAACCCCTTCCAATGTACGAGGTACTGGAAGGAATTCCGGACCCTTCTCACATCCACAATTCTGGCAATCTCATGCTCCATTTGTCCTGCTACCTCAACCGGAGGAGGAGACTGTTCCTCAGGACCAACGGGAGCAACATAACGTTTGAGCAAAGACACATGAAAAACATTATGAACACGAAGGGAGTCGGGTAAACATAACCTAAAAGAAACCGGATTGATCACCTTGGTGATCCTGTAAGGACCAATGAAGCGAGGTGCAAACTTGTAGGATGGTACCCTCATGTTGAGATTTTTAGTCGATAACCATACCTTATCCCCAACCTTAAAATTCACACCCTTAGAACGTTTTCTATCAGCCTTAGCTTTTTGAACTCCTTGGGCCTTTTCCAGGTTCGACTGAACCTGTGCCCAAACTGTGCACAGTTCTTGAGAAAAATCATTGACCTCTGGGACAACCGACGCAGATGGGGAACAGGAGCCAAAGCGTGGATGAAAACCCATATTGCAGAAAAACGGCGACATCCCAGAGGATGAATTAACACGATTATTAATTGCAAATTCAGCCAGAGACAGGAATCTGGCCCACACATGTTGGTTATCAGAAACATAACATCTGAGATATTGCTCAACGGATTGGTTAAGACGTTCAGTCTGACCATTGGTCTCCGGATGAAAGGCTGATGAAAAGGACAAAGAGATACCAATCTTATTACAGAACGCCCTCCAGAACCTAGACACAAACTGTACTCCCCTATCAGAAACGATATTCTCAGGAACACCATGCAGTTTGACAATATTATCCATGAACACGGACGCCAAGACCTTTGCAGAGGGTAATTTACACAAAGGAATAAAATGACACATTTTGCTGAATCTGTCAACCACCACAAATATCACGGTTTTATCCTCAGAGCACGGCAAGTCCGTGATAAAGTCCATGGACAGATGTGACCAAGGTCTACTAGGTATGGGTAAAGGATGTAACTCACCCATAGGTCGTGTCTTGGTATTCTTGGACCTGGCACAAGTGTTACACGCAGTTACAAAAGCCTGAACATCTCTGGAGATTGACGGCCACCAATACTGCCTAGAGACCAACTCCTTGGTGGCATTGATGCCAGGATGTCCACACAAAACAGAATTATGGCACTCACCCAGCAGTTGCAATCGCAAATGAGCCGGCACAAACAATTTGTCATTGGGGGTACCAATGGGAGCAAGATGTTGTCCTGCCGAGATTTCAGAAGCGAGGTCAGATGAGGTAGCGGCCACGATGATATCAGCTGGCAGGATGGGCTCAGGAGGGACGTCAGGAGGCTGATACGCCTGGAAACTTCGGGATAAGGCATCGGCCTTAACGTTCTTGCTCCCGGGTCTGAAGGTAACACAAAAATCAAAACGAGTAAAGAATAAAGCCCACCTCGCCTGTCTAGGATTCAATCGCTTAGCCGATTCTAAAAACATTAAATTCTTATGATCCGTGAGGACCGTAATGCGGTGAACTGCCCCTTCTAAAAAATGACGCAATTCCTCAAATGCCCACTTGATTGCAAGTAACTCCCTATTACCAATGTCATAATTCCTCTCGGCAGGAGAGAACTTGCGGGAGAAGAAGGCGCATGGCATAAGATTAGTTAAGGTGGAAGACCCCTGGGACAGTACAGCCCCCACACCATCCTCAGACGCATCCACCTCAACTACAAAAGGCTTACTTTGATCAGGCTGGACCAACACAGGAGCATTAATAAAACACTGCTTTAACCTTTCAAAGGCCTCAATAGCTGCAGGGGGCCAATTGACCAGATCAGCCCCCTTGCGAGTCAAATCCGTAATGGGTTTGGCTACCACAAAAAAATTTTTGACAAATTTACGATAAAAATTAGCAAACCCCAGAAATCGCTGGAGCGCCTTCAAAGAGGAAGGTCGCACCCAATCCACAATGGCCTGTACTTTAACTGGGTCCATTTTGAAAGAAAAAGGGGTGAGAATGTATCCCAAAAAGGCCACTTCCTGAACACCAAAGGTACACTTCTCCCCTTTAACGAACAACTTGTTTTCACGCAACACCTCCAGCACTTGCCTGGTGTGAGATACGTGACTTTCCCAGTCTGCAGAAAAAATCAGGATGTCATCAATATAGACAATTACAAATTTCCCAATAAATGGTCTAAAAATGTCATTGACAAAGTTTTGGAAAATTGCCGGAGCGTTACTTAACCCAAAAGGCATTACCAAGTACTCATAATGACCTTCCGGGGTATTAAAAGCAGTTTTCCATTCGTCCCCCTCACGAATCCTGATTAGGTTGTATGCCCCCTTCAAATCCAGCTTGGTGAATCAACAGGCCCCCTGGACCTGATTCAGCAAGTCAGGAATAAGGGGCAACGGGTATCTGTTTTTAACAGTGATTTTATTGAGCTCCCTGTAATCGATACAGGGCCTCAATCCTCCATCCTTTTTACCAACAAAGAAAAAACCTGCCCCCATGGGAGAAACTGAAGGCCGGATGTGACCCTTGGCCAGACTCTCCTTGAGATAATCCCTCATGGACTGACGTTCAGGAGTAGAGAGATTATAAATGCGACCTTTGGGATATTTGGATCCCTCAATAAGGTCGATGGCGCAATCATATTGCCGGTGAGGAGGGAGGAACTCAGTCTCGGACATGGAAAAAACGTCCGAAAAATCGCCGATATACTTGGGCAAGGAAAGAGACTCAGTGGTACCTCCAAACAGCAATACTGATTTACAACATTTGTCACAATTCATTCCCCATTTTTCCAATTCACCTACCGACCAGTTGATCACAGGGTTGTGGTCCTGTAACCATGGCAGACCTAAAACAAGGTCGGCAGGTAAATCCTTTAATACAAGGAAGGAACAAGTCTCGGTATGGGTAATTCCTACAGTTAATACAACCTCAGGAGTACAAAACTCCACTCTCCCATTATTCAATGGAGTGGAATCCAGTGCGATAATTTCAATCACCTTCCTTAAAGGAACTAGCGGAATCCCCACAGATTGTATAAAATCAAAATCAATAAAATTAATGGCAGAACCAGAATCAACAAAAGCCTTACCGGACCCCCTGAGTTGGTTGTACGCAATGGAGATAGGTAATAATACTTTCCTCCTTACCACCGCTGGGGTTACCTTACTTCCGGCAGAAAGCTCTCTAGAGGGCAGAAGTTTCGGGCATTGCTGGAGCCAGTGGTTCGTCTCACCGCAGTAGAAACAGGTTCCATTCAAGCATCTCTGATCTCTCAAAGTTCCTCCCCACTGTATGGACTCCTCCGGGACCCTGGTAGAAGGTGGACTCAGAAGAGGGGATTCAGGCAGGACGACACCCTGAGGAATATCTGAACGTTCCCTCCGTCTCTCCCTCACTCGACGATCCAGTTTAATGGCTAGTGTCATGGCCGCCTCTAGGGTGTCAGGAGTAGGGTAACTGACAAGTAAGTCCTTAAGATGGTCAGACAGCCCCACCCTAAACTGGCTTCTCAAAGCAGGGTCATTCCATCCAGAGGAAACACACCACTTTCTAAACTCAGCACAGTAATCCTCTACTGGACGGTTACCCTGCCGAATGTCTCTGAGCTGAGTCTCAGCTACAGAAGTCAAGTCAGGCTCCTCATATAATAGGCCTAAGGCCTGAAAAAATGCTTCCACAGACTGCAAGCTTGGGGAGTCAGGCGGTAAAGAAAAGGCCCATTCCTGCGGATCACCTTGCAGCAAGGAAATAATTATTCCTACCCGCTGCTGCTCGGCACCCAAGGAGTGAGGACGTAAGCGAAAATACAATTTTATGCTCTCCTTAAAGGAACGGAAAGTTTTCCGGTTCCCCAAAAACCGATCCGGCAATTTAACATGAGGTTCCACAATGGGGTTAGATGTGGAGGGAGCCGCTACTAGTGCAGGTTGTAGCTGCTCCTGATGTAGGAGCCTCTCGGCCAGGTCCTGGATCATCTGCGCCATACCCTGAACCTGGTCCGTGAGCACCCGCAATTGCTCCATATGATACGGCCTGTGATTCTGTCACGGGGGAGACAAGGAAGGTGTGCCCTGTACTTGAAACCCCCCTTCTTTCCCTACCTACTTGCCTCAAACGGCCCTAGGCGGCCGCGGACAACCACGAAGACGTTCCCTATACTGGGTAAGTGCAGAGGGAGGGAAAGGGAACACAGGGAGAGACAAAACACAGACGGAACAAACACAATGATAGAGTAGTCAGCAAGCCGGGTCAAACACAGGAGATAGCGTAAATACCAGGGGTCAAGAGAAGAGAGGTCCAAGTCCAAAGTCAGAGTCCAAATAGCAAATCCAAAACACAAGGTCGCACAAGCACTGATCAAAAGTATAAACTAATCACAGGCATCTGAGTGAGGCAGTTGCCATCTTTAAATAGCCCACCCAGGATCATGTGATGTGGCCAGCATCACATGACCTGAGGCGGAGCAAGCTGTCCAAACAATATGCAAAGTAGCCATGTGGTGTGATCAGCACCACATGGCTAAACCCAAACAGAGAATTAACTCATGAAGTGCTGGCTGACAAGACCAGCACTTCAATTCCCTATTGCTTGTCTCTAGGGGGGCGGAGAGGTCCGGCGATGTCGTGCAGAGGGAGCGCGACGCCGACCTCGCGTGACACCTTGGCCTAAAAAAGTGTAATATTGAATGATCAAAGAATCATATGAACCCAAACATGGTACCAATAAAAGCTCTTCCTGAAAATTTTAAGAAATGTAGCTTTCAGAAAATGAAGACACTAAAACATTATTTTTGTTTTCAAAAATGCTTTCTTATGTAAAACTGAAACAAAAACTGAAACCTGCTGTATAAAAACAACACATGTTCTATCCTGCCAGGAGCCATTTAGTGGTTACCTTGCCTCGCAAAAAGATATTATATTGAGTGATCAAAAATCATATGTACCCCAAAATAGTACCAATAAAACTGTCACTTTAACCCTTACTTTCCAAAATAAGGTCACTTTTTGGGAGTTTCTACTGTAGGGGTGCATCAGGGGGGCTTCAAATAAGACATGGCAACTTAAAGTGAAATCTGCCCTCCAAAATCCATATGGTGCTACTTCCCTTCTGTGCCCTGCCATGTGCCCGTACAGCAGTTTATGGCCACATATGGGGTGTTTCTGTAAAATGCAGAATCAGGGTAATAAATCTGTTGTTTTGTTTGGCTTTTAACCCTTTCTGTGTCACAGGAAAAATGGATAAAAATGGAAAATCTGCAAAAAAATTTAAATTTGAAATTTCACCTCCATTTTCCTTTAAGGTTCTAAAATGGAGTCATTTATGGGTGATTTCTATGACACTTACAAAATGATGCCAACATAAAGTAGACATATGGGGAATGTTAAAGGGAACCTGTGACCTAAAAAACGCCTCCCAAGCTGCCAGCATTACCTTAAAGCAGCCAGCAGTTTGATTCTAAAGATCCTTTTCTTCCTCCGGCCAGATGCACCAAAATCTTGAAAAATAAACTTTAATCCCCCTGCATGTGCTGTGTAACAGCAGAGTCTGAAGTCAAGGGGGCAGCGGCCTCCTCGCTTCGAGTCGGCATAACCACGCCTGCCGAAGTCTCACGCATCTCTATTCCCGCGCATGTGCGCGCTGGCTTTTGCAGACTTCTCGGAGATGTTCACTGGAGTAGAGGTGCGGGAACAGAGACGTCAGGCACAAGAGTGAGTCTTATGCTGGCTTTGCTGAACAGCCGAAAGCTATCGGCTATCAATCAGAGGTGGTTATGCTGACTCGAAGCGAGGAGGCCGCTGCCCCCTTGACTTCAGACTCTGCTGTCACACAGGACATGCAGGGGATTAAAGTTTATTTTTCAAGATTTTGGTGCATCTGGCCGAAGGAAGAAAAGGATCTTTAGAAACAAACTGCTGGCTGCTTTAAGGTAATGCTGGCAGCTTGGGAGGAGTTTTTTAGGTGACAGGTTCCCTTTAAGTAATAACTATTTTATGAGGTATCACTATTCGTCTTAAAAGCAGAGAAATTCAAATTTAAAAAATAGTGAGTTTTTCTGT